>JBAMYA010000010.1:10514129-10558177 GCA_037176975.1 Arrhamphus sclerolepis
GAAGAATCTGGTGGTCGATGGTGTCAAATGCTGCACTGAGATCCAAGAGGACCAGAACAGAGACAGATCCACTGTCATCATCTACAGTCCATGATATCATCAGAAGATTCAGAGAATCTGGAGAAACTCCCAGTAAACTTTCTGGATGTATTATTATATTGTAGCTGATAATCAGAATAGCAGCAGATCAATGAATGGATTTTAAATCTCAATCTCACAGTCTAATAAAACAGTAGAACTGTGGAAAGTAAATCTGACATTTTCTATGTCATTGTTGATATTAAATACATTAAATAGTTATTTGAGTTGCTAAACAAAAATAGCTTTGTGTTTGAGTGCAAGTCAATAGTTGTTGTTAACCAGGAAAACCTGGAGTCGACTTTTAATGGTCTGAATATTCTGTAACTGATCAAGTGAACTGATCAATAAGAGAAATGGATTAAAAGTGAAACAACTGTGGAGTCTTATTCAGGTAATGATTTTAAACTATTGTTAAAATGTTCTGTGGTTTCTGACGTGGTTTCTGTACGAGAGGCATTTGAATGCATCTAGGGCTAAGGCAGGCATGTGATTGGACGATGAAGACAAGGAGGCGGGACATGCGTCTGAATCATGGGAATGTTTTAGTTTTTTTCTTTCTTCAGTGATGGTACTTGATGTTGGCAGAAGAAAAAGTTAGAGGTTGTTACCGTTTCTGTGACGTTGTTGCTGTTACAACCTGTAATTCCAGGTGGACTTAGAGACTTTTTAGGCCCAACGACATCCACGAGCAAAGCAAAACAGCGCTCAACCCCCTGAAGCCCACCCCCTCCCACTGCCCCTGCAGGAACCTGTCCATCATTCTCTATGTCTATGGAGACGTCCACAGATGCACACACCTCATACGTGTGCTTCACAACTGCAGAACATCAGAGTCTCCAGTCGTCACAACAGGTTCATACGTCACCTACCTGCCACCAACTTTTTACCTTCATTAATGATAAATTAATAAACATTTTTAAAAGTGGTGAGGGCAAAGTCATGCATCATAAATATTGCTGGGGCTAATGGGAACAGGCTATCATGACCAGCTCAGTGGTGGCCTGGAAGGGTCTCAGAACAAAGCTTAGACCATCTAGGTCCTGAGGTAGCTGCAGGACAGGCGGTGGCCCATCATTGCTAGAACTGGCAGCAGAACACAGCTCCCTTCCTGCAGTATTAACTTTTTATTTTTGATTGATCTGCACACACATGCTAGTCTCATGTTAGTACAGAGCGTATACACCAAGCAGCTTCTCCACACCAAGGGTTGGCTCAGTCTGAACCACAGCTGAAGAATCATCACCCAACACACACGTCAGAGCAGCGATACCAGGTGGCAACGTTCATGTTGGGCCCCAGCTTATCTGAATATAACCTCTCCCTGCAGGAGGCACTGCTCCTTCATGTCAGGACAGCATTTCAATCAACCTACAATCAAAAAGGGATGATAAACACATTTATTCCGCTGCCTTCTCCTGGACTTCCACCAGGACCACGCTCTGACTGAGCTCCTGGTGATCCCTTGTCTGCAGTAAATTAGCTCAGCATCAGGTAGTTGAGGGTTCCAGTCTTCATTTTATTCCTTGTTTCACCTTTGGCTGTTTTAGATGTTGTCTGAGTAGAAACATCAGAAAAAAGGGCAGATCTGGTTGTTTTGGGCATGTTCCAACCAGCTGCTGGGCTTCTTCTGTGAAGAGCCAGCTCCTGCCAACATGACTTAAACCAGAGCCCTGAAAACTGCTTCAAGCTGACTCTCAAGAAAACCCTTGGGTGAGGTCACAGAGGATTTGTCCAGTTCTTTTAATCCAGTCTACAGAGCCACGAGATGTTTTGCGACTGAAGAAAACTGCATTAAGGACAAGAACTTAAACTGGAGACCAGGACATTTATGTAAGAGCAGCGAATGAAATGGAGCAGCTCTGAAGACAAATGTGAGCAGATAATCCTCCTCCTGCAAAGAATTAAGACAGTAATGGAACCCCGTAGGAACGTTAGAAGTTAGAAGGGATTACACAGTAAATGTACACTTAACATGAAAGACCACCACACATTCAAACAACCTTCTGCATGTGAGCTGAAACTGCTAATCATTGACGTTTCTTTTCAGCCGTAATACCTCTGAAAATCATTTAAAATGAAAGGAAGCATACTTTTCCACAAATATTGCGAGGTCTTGATGAAATGTCAGAGACAGAATTCAACTGGGACTGGACACCACCGTTGGTAGCAGCTGGTTTCTGGCTGCAGAGTCCTACCTACCCTGCACAGTCCTGCACAGAGATCAGAACGCTTGGCATCTCCATTCTGATCTGCATCTGTGATGTCACAGATCTGAACCTCTCGTTGAGCCAGGAGTGCCTCCAAACACCCACATTACATGTTTGTTTTTTTTTAACATAATATGTCCCATTTAAATATGAACATTTTTGGTCATTTGTGCGGGCTTTGATTTGGTCTGCAAGAGTCTATACATTAATTATCGTTGGGTACACTAAGAATTTACGTAAAGTCATCCTAATTGGTTGTGAGCTGTTATTGCTGCTGGCTCTTTTTGAAGAATTCCTCTCAGTATTATTTAGATCAGGCCCAGTAAGTCCGTACCACAAGGTTAAGCAGCAATGTGATTATCCCCATCATGTGATCTCCCACTGCGCTATGAAAGAGGGCCTTTTACACGGCCGCCAGCAGTTCCCAGACGTCTGCGCGCACGAAGAGATGCAGCTCAGCCTCTCCAGCTCGGTAAGTCCAGCTCCAACCCTCTGGACGAGCATGCTCCTGAGGCATCCGGATGCGTACTTCAGACGCGCTCATTCAGCCGCTGGTCAGCCCTTTAAAATATCCGTGTTCAGGTGTAGTTCAAGCTGCTTTTTCTTTTTTAAAACAAACAAATGAAATGGTTCTGAAAGCGCTTAAGATGAAAGAAATTAATCCTTAGATGAGAGGTGATGTGTTAAGCAGCAAATATTGACTAAAATCCATTATTAACTAATTTTCTTGAACATGATTTTATGATCTGAGCATTAATATCTGTCTCGCTTTCTTTCTGTTTTAACTTTATTTTATCTTCAAAGAAACCATTTTCCTCCAGAATATTAAAACATTTTATTTATTTATTACTGGTATATGATAGAGATTACATTTATATACACATTTATATGTATATGTATGTATGTTTGTGTATGTAAGCAAAAAGAAAAATGAATGAAAGACTCTTTGACCAGAATGTTCTCATGCTGCAAAAGTGCAGCAATAACAGAACAAGTACTGAGAGTAATTTTTGTGAATGAGTCTGTAGAAGAACAACAAAAAAACAACTAGAACACATAATGCACTGACTCTTACATTTAAATTACTGAGAACTTCATGCTTTTGCAGACAGTTTGAAGCCCAGATCCCCACGTCTCCAGTCTTGCTTTGTGTGTTTGAACTGCGGTTTTTGGTCCTGCTGAAGAACGCTCGGCTGTCTGTGGGAAACATGCGCATGTTCTTCAACGTTCCTTCAGGGATGAATAAAGTATTCTGGATTAAATTCTATGTTGCTGCCGTGTTCAGGCGGAGGTGAGGACCCAAGTGCAGGAAGGTGGGGGGAGGGAGTCGTCCATCAAATAGGCGAAATAAATAAATAAATAAATAAATCCTTCATTGTGGTGACGGGATGAAACTCCAAAGGAAACAAAACAAAAAATATCGAACAGGAGACAGATAGCAAAAACAAAAACGAGGAACAAAACCAGAACCAGAATTAGAGTCAAGAACCAGAACACATATGAGGCAAAAACAAACAAAAACCACAGGACAAAGAGGCAAGAAAACAACACTGAATAAAAAACATTTCCTAACAAAACAGTAAAACAACACCAAACCAACGCCAAAATCCTGACAGCTGCTTATAAATCTCAGTCTGCCTGCACCTTCACAGAAGCAGGAATGAGCTTTGCCAGAGGCACTGGTTCCACCCTTGGACTGGTTGCTGAAACCAGTCAGGAAAGGTGCTTGTCCTTTAGGGGCAGGGCTGCTGTGGTGCATATCTTAGATGTGTTCCTGCTGCAGCACACCTGATTCAAATGAATGAATCCACCATCAGCTTATCTCCAGCTCTGCACAGCGACCCCTGAGGACTGGAGTCTGAGGCCCCTGTTTTAGAGGAACTACAAACTTTAAAGCTATTTACTGTTTCAGATGTTGTTCTTGGGTTTCGTCTGTTTCTCTGAGCATTGCACCCTCAGACCACGGGGTAGCATTGCACCCTTGAAAGATTGACAGCTGTCTTGAATGCTTGATACTTGAGGATGATCTTTCTGGTTGAAAGATGCTGAACTCCAGACTGACCAGTAACCCGCCAAAACATCTGCTTTTCATAGCAGTTCATCCAGGAATGATGATTAGCAGGACCAGGCTGAAACATACTCTCTTAAATCTGATCAAAGGGTTAGCTACTTAGCATTAGCACATGAGTGGAAATATTTTGAGTCAAAAAAATTTGTAAAAATGAGCCAAGAGTAAATTATTTGGAGTGTGCAGTTTGCACAGATTTTCTTCATGGAAACGTAGGAAGTTCACACCCACCAACCCAGCAACCATCCCACCTGTGGGTTGAAGCTCATCCAGGAAGTACGTTGTGTTGCAGTTCCTCCACTGACCACCAGGTGCTGGCTCCAAAACAGAGCAAATCTCCATTGACCTCCATTTTAACATGGCCAACTTTGTAGCAGTATTAAACGTATGACTAAGCAATCAGATCATTTGACGTGCTTCACTGACAGCTAGCATTGGCTCTGCTGCTGGCTCTCAGCTTTGTTCCACCTCTTTGCAACATGGCGCCGTGCAGTTTGAGGAAAAGTTTGACATCAAAGGCTCTTTGTAGACATCTATGGGTCACGTGACCAGATAGTTTGTCCAGTATTTACAGTCATTGACAACACACATCTGTTTCAAAAACCCGCCTGAGATCCCGCCTGACGCCTGCGTTGTTCTGCTGTTTTCTTTGGTTCGTCCCAGATGCTTCCGAGCCCACTGAAGCTTTAAGTGGCATTTGAGAAGTAGCTGTTTGTTGTGTTTAATGAAGGTTTCCTGCAGTAATTTGTTTTCCGTGCGGTTATAACAGCTGTTGATGAGTTCTCCATCCGATGCCGTCTGAGGGACCAGCGATCATGCGTGTCCAACTTAGGCTCACACGCTTGTCCTTCACACGCTGAAACTCCTCCACATTCCTCAGATGGTTCAATAATGTCCTGCGCTGAAGGAGAAACATGAAGATACGTCTTTCCTGAGGATCATTACTCCTAAACGTTTCAGTAATTTTGTCACACATTTGTGGACTGAATGAAGGTCTTTCTGCTCCTCAGCTGTTCATGGACACTGCTTTGATAGCCAATCACCATTAATCAGTCACCTGTTACAAATATGATCGTTTTCTATCACATTCTCACTTGATTGCCCTCACCCTGGTTATCTAGATGCGAACTTGTCCCTGATCTGTCAGGGTCCAATTTGTCCTGATATGGGCTCTGAAATGCAAAAACGGAAGTCTGTGTTGTGGTTTTGGACTCAACTCTTGTCTGGTTGAGTTTCAGTCTAGGTTCCAGTCCTCCTGTTTCTGTTACCATGTTTTGTGTTTGGCTTGTTCGGTTGACTTCCTGTTTTATGAAGTATTCTTCCTTGGGTGTTAGTTCTCGCTGGACTTTGCTTGTCCTCTCCTGATTATTTACATCTGTATGTGTCCATACTTTGTCCTGCTTTCCCTGTCTTACCTGATGTCTGTTGTATCTCTGCACGTCTCTCCGTCTCCAAGAGGTTTGGACTCCAGAAAACGTACTTCAGAAGGTCACACCTAACATGTGTTTTAAACAGAGTCTACAATTTAAACACAAAATAAGTGTAAAAACTGTGGGTATATTTAGATTTTTATTTTTCACTTTTTTCTAATTTGATGCTGTTTGAACAAAATGAATCATTTGGGAATTTGCATTTGTGTAAATAATTACTAATTACACTAATTACCTCCAAAGTAATTCAGAATGCTGTTTGTCATTAAAGGTGTGCTCGTTGCTCTTGCAGGGCGCGGTCATGGCCTAATCCCCTCACTTGTCCTCGAGTCTTCGTCTTCGGCTGAGCAGGAACGAAGGAGCCCAGAGCTGTGGTTTTGGTCATGGATCCGACGTCGGGCCAACCCAGCCAGGCCGCGAGGTTCCACTGGCTTTCTTTTGCATATCAGGGCCTGACAGAGATCCCTTATGACACCATACTGATGCAGACAGACACCCTGGAGGTGCTGGACCTGAGTTACAATCTGCTGGATGAGTATCCTTTCACTAAAAAGCTGAGAGGCTGTTCACAGGGCTTGAATTTAAATTAAAGGTTCATACTAAAGTTGTATAATTAGCTTAAATTATTTTAACTTTGATTCCTTTGCAGATGTGAACCCAAACAGATTTTTTTCCTCATCAATTTTGTTTCATTCACTCTTTTTTAGAGTTTCAGACCTGTAGCACATTCCCAACGCGGTTGATAGTATGAGGCTAATTAATTCTGGTACGGAGGTGAAATTAAACAAAATTCACTCATTTCTCCTTCTAATAGGAACACATCATGAAATTAAATATCAACATCTCTGGGCTCAGAGCCATCTGTGATTTTTCTGCATTGTCTCAACATGGTCCCATTTGAGGTCTTAATACAGTTTAACTTATTTTCATTAAGTCCAGCTGTGAGCGTGTAATGTCCAACCCTAAAAGGTCTTCTTCAGTTTCATTCAGTCCTGCGTGCTGAGGATGCACAAAGCTGTGGGCTGCAGTGCAAACATGTCAGCTTTGATTTCAGCTCCTCCTTCTGTCCCAAAGTTCCTCTTAAATGAGCAAATAATCTGCTGTAAAGCAGCTGCAGGTGATTTCCTGGGTGACCTGGGTGTCGTGATAATCCACAAACCAGACGCTGACACACTTTTCATGTGGAAATGGTGCGTTTCAGGGACTTACAGGGCTCATGATTGCAGTAATTCCAATGAAAACAAGCCAGCTGGCTGATGAGAATCAAGTGACACGAGGAAATCTGGTCTGGAAAAGTCTGAAGAAAAAAGCAGGGTTCATGAGAGCAGGACTAAATGGAGTCAAAACAAAATGTAAAACATTCAGCGGTTGATGATATTAAATAACTCTGAGATAAGCCAAGTTCAGAAGAAAACATCTGTCTCCTCTGTCTTCAAGAGCAAACCTGGGGTCTCTCTTTTAAGCACCTGATATGTCTTTTTTATCCTACTGTATAAAATACACTATAAAACATCGTAATGAAAGAGACAGGACAGTGGCCCTAGAGGACTGGATTTGGACACCCCTCCTCTAAAACCTTAGTGTGTTTTTCTGTATCAGTGTTTCCATCACAGAAGTGTGAGAGAGCTTTGCAGAGGCGGCTGATAAAACCACATCCAGTCCTATCACTAAGTCTGGCTTTTGGAATTGATGCTGATAACAGTCCACAGTTCTTTACTTCTTTGTTCTGAAGCATAGACCATACTCTTCATCAAAGATCTTTGACACATCTGAGCCCAGAGACATTCATACTGCTTGTGGAGAAGGTCACCATTGGGTTATTTTAGTGCTTGACAGAGGTTTCCCAGAGAAATCCCTGGTCCGTGTGGTTATATCAGCTATCGATGAATGACAGCTCTTGATGTTGCGCCATCAGAAACCATGACTGTGAAGGACTTGCGCCTTTCAGGGACTGAATGTTCCCCAGATTCTCCAGGTGGGTGTTGTTCCAATGACCTTCCATCCAGAAGCCGGTGTGGCTGAGAGTGTTGTCCTTTACTCAGTCTTTACCGGAACCCGGCTCTGTTGGGGCGACTGGAGAAGCTCAGCACGCTGATTCTGGACTGCAACAACTACACGTCTCATGTCAAGTTTCCCTACATGCCGAGCGTCACCACAGTGTGCATAAACAAGAACAAGATCAACAACCTGCCCGTGTTCGTGGAGGAGGTCAGGCGAAAGTTTCCCAACATCAAGTGAGCCTTTTTTGTCTTTTTCATTTCTGTAGAAGAGCTGGAGTTTGTGCATTGAGCCGTAATCCTGTTCCTGCATTCCTCTTTTGAACTGTAGAATCCTCAGCATGATGAACAACGAAGCTGCTCCGAGCTATTTCAATGGTGGCAGTCTAACCCAGTACATGGATTACAGGTGAGCACACGTCCAACGTTTCCATGAGGACAATCTGAGCAGCTTTCTTTGCTTGAAAATGTTGACAGTGGTGTGCTGATGCTAAGTACCACCTTACTGCTCCCATACGTTTCAGTCTGAGCCTTCTAATTATCAATCCTGTGTAAAGTGATATTAAAAGCCAATATTTTGGTGGATTACTGGTCTGGAGCATCCAGGGGGGTGTTGATATACATGAGCATTGGCCTGGTTGTTGCACGTGAATCTCGAAAGTGTAACAGAAACCATTTGCAGGAGTTCAGCAGCAGCATTCAAGACGGTTAGCAATCTTCTGAAGAGTGGACGCATGTTACCCAAGAACTTCACCTCGAATAGCAAAAGGCTTCAAAGTTTGTACAGTTGGGTTCAAAATAGTTGCAGAAAGTGAGTAAAGCTCAGAATCCTTGCGTTAGCTTTTATTTCCAAACACACACATCCACTGGGAACACTGGACACTATTACAGAGAAAACCATGAAAATCCTTTTATTACTTTACAGAAAGTGGAGATGAAATGAATATTAGGAAGTTTTTCTTTACAAACTCAAACATTTTTAAACAAGCTGAGGAATTCTTGAAGACTTATGTTTCTTGTGGAACATGAACTAATGAACTAATGTTTAGTTGTTAAACAGCTGTTTGTGAGAACTACCTCACAGCTGTCCTCATGGACTCACCTGTGGACGGGTATTCCAGTCCAGGACCGATGGACCACATTCCACCCTTCCACTGCTTTTCTTGGTTTTTCCTCAGAAAAGAACATTTTTAATGGTCTCTATTGGATCCAGGTCCAGGACTGGTCTGACCACTCCAGAACGTCTGGAACCAAGATGCTGCTGCTTACTGGTGTGTTTGGGCTCGTTGTCTTGTTGGAACAAACATTTCCTCTTCAGCAGAAGACAACCAGACCTCTTCAAGTATTCTGATGTGTTCAGACTGACCCGGGATCCTGGTGTGTGATAAACAGACCTGACAGTGACACGGTCTCAGTGTTCTTTGGCTTGAATTCAGTGTTTGGAGCTCGTCTCACTGTCTGTGGGCCCTGGACCCGAAAAGAACAACCTGGCTGTCATCAGTCCATAAATGTTGCTCCACTTCTCTTTAGTCCAGTCAGTGTGTCTTAATGTGAACTTGTATCCGCTGACATTTAAAACGTAGAAGAAAAAGAACTGACTGCTGAGATCACAACTTGAACAATGGCGCCACCATGTGGCTCATTAATCCAACAACATAAGTCCAAACATGTTCCTGGGTTGAAAATCCCATCAAAGCTGCATCCTCACATATTTTCACAGTAAAAAGTCACCTCATGTCCACGGCTGCCTGTAAAGATCCTGATGTATCCATGCTCAGAAAATGGTCCACACTCAGGCCTCAGTGCCCCGTCCAGCCTGTCGCATGTCTCAAAACTGCAGGCATGCAAGCTTAAGGGACTCTGTGACATCAGTTTGATCGTGATCACAAAGCAGCCAAAACTTTTTAAATTAACTGTCCGCGTGTTGTGAAAGTTTTAGGACAGAGGTGCAAGCCTGAGCTGGACAGCTGTGACCCCCGACCAGTCAGAACTGAACCAGAACTGTCATTCATCAGTAGTTCTTATAGACACACAAAGCGGAGCGTCAACATCGCTGGGCTCAGAGACACCTGAGATGGACCGTCAATGGAAACAAGCTGGTTTCACATACCGGCAATCCTGATGGTATACCTGTGGAGATATGGAAGTGTCCATGGGAGGAGGGAGGAGAGCTTCTGTGCAGAGTTGTGACAGCTACAGAGGAATAAAGTTGAGGAGACGTACAATGAAGTTATGTTAAAGAGCAGTGGAAGATGGACGAAAGGCAGAAGTGGGCATTTGTGAACAACAGGATGGTTTCAAAAAGAGTCCTAGAGATGCAACATTTACTTTGACGATGTTGATGGAGAAGGTCAGAGAAGATCAGAGGGGCTGCATTGTCTTTGTAGCCCCTGAGAAAAAAGATGATGGGGTGGTGAGAGAGGAGCTGTGGTATTGATGACAAAAGGTCTGAAGGAGAAGAGACGTACGTTAGAATGGTGCAGGACATGTATGCCTGGTGTAGGACAGTGGTGAGGTCTGCTGTAGGTGTGACAGAGGAGCTCAAGGTGGAGGTGGGACTGCATCAAGGATCAGCTCTGAGCCTCTTCTTGTTGCTATGGTGATGGGCAGACTGACAGATGAGCTTAGACAGGAATCTCCATGGACTATGATGTTTGCAGATGACACTGTGGTCTGTAGTGAGAGCAGGGAGCAGATGGAGGAACATCTAGAGAGGTGGAGGTGTGAGAGGAATGAAGATTAGCTGCAGCAAGAGAGAACACATGTGAATGAGAGGAACCTAAGAGGAACGATGAGGCTGCAGGGAGCAGAGATGAAGAAGGTGGAGGATTTAGAGTCAACTGCAGAGAACAATGGAGAGAGTAGAAAAGAGGTGTTGGAACGGAGGTATCAGCAAGGATGAAAGAAAAGGTGTAAGAAGATATAAAAAACTAAATAATTAAAAAAAACTTTAAGCAAGTGAATTCTTGGCATAAAATCTCAATTTTCACATTTGTGACTTTTATCATAAATTGGAGCTTTCCAGTGAAATCAGATATTATCATGATTATTATTATTATTCAAGAAAATATTCATAATTTTGTTGTAAAATTTTAAATTTAGATTTTTTTTCTCAACATCAAAGATTTTTTTTGTTGGAAAAGTAAACTCTTTGTACCATTTTGACATGAAGTTGGAAAAGTTGTAAAACTGCTAAACTCAGATGTCTGTGTGTGTGCGTGTGTGCGTGTGCGTGTGTGTGTGTGTGTGTGTGCAAGATGATTTTACAAAATCTCCGAGATTTTGGCAAATATAAGCAGCTTTTTGCTGTAAAATCTTTTGCTAACGTTTACTAAATCATGACCCGCTGATGTCAGTCTCAAACCAAACAGGAAGTCGCGTTGAAGTTTCCTCAGAAATTCCGACTTTGCATGATTATGTCACACTTTAACGACGTGTCGGCTCATAAAGTTGTAACAGCAGGGTCTCCTGTGCTCTCTTCCCTCTCAGACATTACGTCATCAGTCAGATCCCAGGCCTGGAGATTCTGGACGACACAGAGGTTCTGCAGAAGGAGCGGGTCCAGGCAGGGAAAACCTACAGGCTGCAGCAGAGCAGCCTCAGCGGCAGGAAGAGGAATGAGGACTCATCTAGGAAACACACTCACATGCACAAAAAGTCTCCTGAGAAGACGATAGAATATTAAAGCTGTTTCTGCCAGCGTTTACCTGAACTGATGTATGAGGTGGCAGTTATTTTCTGCTTCTTTCTCTGTAGCCCAGTCTGAAATGGTTTAATCATTGTGTAAAGTTGAACACCATCTACAGCCCAGAATCAGAAAAAAAAGACATAGAATATGAAAAAAGGAAAGGAAAAAAAATATTCTAACTTCTGCTTCTCTGGAAACAACATGACCCCAAGATCCTGGATGATTCCTCTCATCAGCATCATTTTATGTATCTCAGGCCTGCAACACCTTCTAAAAAAGCCTGGACAGTGAATCTGTCAGTATTTAAAATGTTGCTGTTACTTAAGGGCAGAAAGGTATGAAGCATCGTAGTTATTTTGTCCCGTTCTTCCCAAAAACAGCATGTATGGGTTCAGTCCAGTACCAGCACATCTTTGTAGCCGGTGCAGAATGTGGTTCTGCTGAAAAATGCACAAACATCTCTGGAAAAAGATGTGGCCCTGAAGGCAGTACTTTTCTGCGTTGACGGGTTTTTCCGAGAGTGCAGATACGATCTCGTACCATCTTGATGCTGATAGCAGCCTGGATGGTCCTTTTCCTCTTCACTCCAGCTCACATGGGACCTTTTTCTCCAAAGAAAAGCTGTCCACGGTGTGATGGTCCATTCCAGATGCCTCCGAGCCCAGGGATGTTGATGCTGCCTCTGTACCAGGTCAACATGAGACTTCTCTCTGCTCCAGCTGAAGTAACTTCAGACTCCCATCCTGGTCGTCTCCAGCAACAATGGCTTGATGGTGCTGTCTCACACATCAGCAGTGATGAAGTCAGCTCACAGAGCTCACATGGACATCACGGCGGCGGTGACCAAGAGACTCAAGAAGGTAGCGATGGAAGACCACACAGGTCAAACTCAAGGCCTGTTGGCCAGATCTGGCCTGACGAGACTTCAACGCAACCGCTCGTTTGGCGGAGAGCAGCCAGGAGAGCGCCGGTCCAAAAGCTGCGATTTAGCAGAAGATTTTACAATTTAAAAAGCTGCAAACTTTTATAAAACTTGTGATTTTACAAAAAAAAAAATTTAAATTATAGAACATTTGCAACTTTATGACTGTTGTAATTTTGTCAAATAAAAACAAAAAAATTAACATTTTAAGTTAAAAAGGTCACAATAAAATAAATGTACATTAAAAATGTTTTGGTTGTTGGAAAATAAAAGTCTTGATCTTATAAAATCTGCATTTGTTTTAGTTGTTTTTTATATTTTTTTCATAAAAAGTTTTGATTTGACAAGAAATGAAATTGTGATTTTAGGAGAAACTTCTTATAATAAAAGTTGTAATTTTTGTGAAATTTGAGACAATTTTTTTTAATTTTCATACAAAAGCTTCAGTTTTACGATAAAAGTGAATTTTGTGAAATTTGCGATTTTATGACCAGGAACTAGTGGGAAATATCACTACGTAGCTGGTCGAGAAAGTAAAGAATAACGGTAACCATGGTGATGATGCAGCCTTAATAGAGTTTGACACCCCTGGACGAGACAAGAGCAAACCTCTTCCATCACTGGACACCAGTTTTGAAGATGCATATTGCCATCTGTGCTCAGGTCCTTCTGGGACAGAAATGTAGAAACTGTGCTGCTCTGGTGCTTGACAGTGATCTGTACACTGTTACTGATGCATGATGGGAAGTCCAGCTTATGCTTGCTTCCCTTTGCAATGAAGTTCCTCCAGATTCACTGAAGGTTCAATGATATTTGACTGCAGATGAAGAAATAGTCAATTCTCTTCCAGTCTTTCTTTGGAGGAACATTGATTTTAAACATTTCAGACGCTGTCCAACACATTTGTTGCTAAAGGGGAGATCCTCTGCCGCGTCCACTTCCTTTCACTGATGGTGCCTTTGTACCTAATGATCTCCAGGCGTGTTGACATCACCATCATTGTTTTTCTTTCACTCTCATGAAGTTGTCAGTTTAAACAAACACCTTTAAACCTCTTAAATGTACGCTGGAGGTTTGAGGAAGTGAGATAGATTTCAGGAGCAGGTAATTTAAAGTGCAGTACTACTGGTGGCCACTAGGTGCTGACTCCAGCACATCTGTGGCTCTGATGGACGCTCACTCATGCTGCCTCTTCAGAGGAACCCGACCACCTCAAACAAATCTCTCAGTCTCAACCTGAGGCTCATAAATATAAGTGACATGAGGGACCTCTGCTCAATATGACCTCACTGAAAACTTTAAGTGGATGTGTAGATGTGATCAGGACCACTGAAGTAAAAGAGAGAGTCAAAACTGGGCAGACTGGGGATTTTACCAGACTTTGAATGTGGGATGATTGCTGGTCTATGAACTATTTCAGAAACTGCTGATCGACTGTGATTTTCAAACATCTCCAGGACCTACAGAGAATGGTCCAACATAGAGAAAATACCAGACTTAAAGAGGGGTCAGACAGGTGGGAGGTGATACAGAGGAAGCACGGATCTCGTCTCAACCGAGGACCCTTTCTGGACACGTAACACGTTGAACCATTAAGTATGTGGGCTGCAGCAGCAGAAGACCAGTACAACTGAACAGGAAGCACACTGAAACTCACATGGACTCCAAAATGGACATGAGAAGACATGAGAAAAGTGTTGTCTGTCAGAAGGAATCCTACAAGTGTGTTCATCTGTTATTGCTGCCAAAGGTCGCGACCTTGAGTCAAACATTGTTTCATAAATTGATTTTATATCTTTTTTTAACGTTTCAGATCATAATCAGAAATTAAACTCCATCATTTTCAACAAAAAAATGGGTGAAATGTGGATGTTCTGAAACTTTTGACCGGTAGTGTGTGTGTGTGTGTGTGTGTGTGAGTGTCTGTGTTTACTGGATGAAATCGGAGGATAATTACCAAGTCTGATGTTCCAAGAAAAAGCTTCAAAGAATAAATGATCAATTTGGAGAATTTGAGAGAAACTTAGCAAAGGTTTACTTACTGTATTCTAACACATTTCAGCTTGTAGTTTTGACCTCATTTATGGTTAAAGCAGAAATAGATCCGACAGAGAGTTCAAGCAGATGCGTGCGGCAGACTCATTAAGCTTATCAACAGGAACGTTTCAAGAACGTACTAAACTGTTTGAAGATGAAAACTCTGGACCTTCACTGTGGGGTGAAACAAAACAAAACAGGCCAAGTGAGGAGCAAAAAAACGCCTTTATTAAGAAATATCAGCTATTTGTAAAGCTTGTTTGGTCTCACATGCCGACTCCGTACCGCAGGGTTTGTTCTGTTAAAACCACTCCGTGGTATCGCTTCTCTGCTCTTTTATCTAATCTTAGTTCCTTCCTCTGCTGCTGTTCAACCGCCTGCTTTGGTACTGGGCGTTCTTTCACCCCCCTTCTGCTTTCTAAATGCCTGTGTTTGTGTCGCAGAGCTCCCAGGCAATCTTTTTCTGTGCAGACGTTCACTGTGAGCACCGCTGAGACAAACGGAGACTTAAAGGACAAAGCTGCTGTTCAGCTGTCCCGCAGCAGGTGCCAGCTGAGGATACTTTTACTGTTGTAGGTAAACTATTCTGTGAAGTCACCTTTGGGAGGTGTGGTTTCTGCTCAGCTGTGGAGGACGGGGGGGCAGTGGTCCAGATAGCAGAGCCAGGATGACTGATTATCTCAGCTGGACCCAGTTCCCTCATTAGCTCCTTTGATGCAGCAATGTTCTGGAACCAGTGACTGTAAATACTGGACACAGTTTCCCATCAGGAGACCCACAGAGAGCACCTGTTTTTTCTTGAACCGCCATGTTGCAACATGCAGGAACTAGCAGCGCTGAGAAACTGACTGCAACACGCCCACTAGTAAGCAGTTTTTAGCCGAGCGGCAACCATCCCACCTCTGAGGTTTGAAGCCCAACAAGGAAGCATGTTTTGCTGCAGTTCCTCCACTGTCCACTAGGTGCTGGCTCTAAAACAGAGCAAACCTCCATTGACCTCCATGTTAAAAGTGCCAACTTTGCAGCAAGATTAAACATATATAGCCTGGTACAAAACTCAGTTTTAGTCTGCAGAAGTGGGATGGTTGCTGATTGGCTGGAACCAAAGAGACGTGAGACCTGCAACCAAATGAAGTGTTTCTCATGGTGATATAGATACTGTGTGTATATCTGCAAACACAACTCCTGTAGCAAAGTCCTGGCAGCAGCTTCAGTCCCCACGTAGCAAAAGAAGCCCACAGCATGATGCTGCCACTCCCCTACTTGATGTTGTGATGCTTGCAAATCAGCCAACAGTCTGTATGAAGCAGCTTATTGATTTAAAAAGTCTTTAAACTTCAGGGAGGTTTACTGGTGAGTCCTCTTCCTCTGCATTATTTAACTGACACATCACAGGAGTGTTAGTTGTTCCTGCAGCTCATGTTTGCAGGACATTGTCGGAGCAAATTGGGCACTATTTGACTTTTTTTTTTGCACTTTCTTCCAGTATGTTTCAAGATGAGTTTGAAACTTGGTAAACATCTGACTTAACCAGTGGTTTCCAAACGACGCCCTCATAAACCCACTGAGGAGCATTTCAGTCAGGGTTTACCACGGCGTCTACCAGTTAGTACAAGTCAGGAGTCGCATAACAGTGACACACTCCATAGCTTATTAATGTGTGTGTGTGTGTGAGTGGGTGTGTGCGTGGGTGTGTGTGTGTGTGTGTGTGTGCTGTTGAATGGTGGGAAGGAAGCTCGAGTTTCCTTTGCCTCAAGTTATTGTCAGTGAATTCCTGTCAGTCTGAGACCTCCCAGAGATTTCAAGACTGTTTTTCTGTAGAAGGCTTAAGCTTCAGCACCGCTTTCATGACCCTAATCAACAATTAACCACATCCTCATCAGCTGTTTCATGTCTTTTTGCTTATAATAAAATGACATAACAGGACTAGAAGAGCCATTCTGTTTAATGTCACATTCAGTTGCTCAGTATTGCAACCAAAGCAGAGACGCCCCTGACCTCCCTCCCCTCAGCCAGCTCCTCCAGCTGTTCCAGGAGGACATCACTGGGATCCCAGGCCAGCTGAAAAAGGATCTCTCCAGCTTGTCCTGAGTCTGCCTCGAAGCCGCCAGTCAGTCGGACATAACCAGATCAATTCCCCAAAGGGTTAATCCTGACCCGATGCCCAGAACGCATCATCCGGCTCCTCTCAGTGAGGAGGAGCAGCAGCTCTACTCTGAGTCTGTGGAGCAAATTCATTTTAGCTCTCCGTAGTCTCGATGTTCTGAAAGGTCACCTGATACTGCCATCCGTGCACACGAGGCAAACCCTCTAATGGTTCCCACAGGCAGCTATCTGATGGTGGAACCTTGACACCTGGGAAAGGGAAGGTTTTAATAAAACACTCAGACACAACGCTTCCTCTCAGAACCAAGCAACTCCAACAATTAAACAAATGGATGCCACTGCACAAATGTACATATTCAGAAGAAGCAAATTTGTCAAATATTCCAGTGAGGAGATAAAATAAAGACTTATAGTAAAACAAAACCACATTGGTCTTCAAAGAATAGGAAATTAACAATTTATTCTTTGTCCAGTTCAGAAATGATGGTTAATTACACATTTTAATGCACGGCTGTATGTCTTCGTGGATCCAACATGAGCGTCACTCAAACAGCCTCTGCAGAAACGTGGTTTAGCTTCCTGCTGATCTTATAACAGACTGGAGCTGAATAAACTGCATAAAGTTCAAATATTAGCAAAACAAAGCTTAACATGCTGAACGCTGAAAATCACAGAATAAGCTCCCAACGGCTATAAGAGCAGCTGATTCCCTCTCTGTCATCTCTGTATATCTCAACGTCATGAATCTTTTGGACACACTTCTTCCTACCACATAATTTAACAACATTCCTCACCCTCATCTTATGCCGTTCTACTTCGTTTTACTGCACTCATCTGTCCCCTTTTCTGTCTGCATTGTCCCACTTTATTCCTTGCAGCTCCCTTTTCCTGACTTAGCAGTTTGTTCCCAGTACAAGGTCTCCTTTCACACTGCAGCTGGGGTGTTTCCCTCCAACCGAAGTCACCTTGGATGAAAGCGTCTGCTACATGAGTACATGGAAATGGAAATGTTTTTCCCAACACTCCCAGAGTTCATGACCACAGGTGAGGGTCTGAACGTAGATCAACCAGTAAACAGCGAGCCTGGTCTGGTCTCAGCTCTCTCTTCACAAGAGCAGACCAGTACACCGTCTATATTACTGATGACACCCAGGACCACTCAGGGTGGACCAACCTGCCTGTCCATCTCAGGCTCAGTTCTTCTCTCACTTAAGGTAGTATGTCACTCTGAGCCCAGAGAGGGTATTCCACCTTTTCAGACTGGACTCCGCCCTCCACCAAACCAGTCCCAATAAAATGTATGAATAGAATCAGGGATAAAGGGCAACTGACTGACTCTGAATGCAGCAACAAATCTGCCTTCCTGCTGGTGAATCTGATCAAACTCTTGTTCTGTGTAGGGACTGAATGAAAGGAGTGAATGGCCAGTAACAATGAACTCAGCAGCCCTTACTTTGATTCAGTAAGAACCTAAACTCATCGACATTTAGTCCCATCAGAGCTGAAACCCTGGAGGAGCTAGTTGAGAACCTAAACTCATCAACCAACAGTTTTTGACTCACTGGAAACGAACATGTTTCTTGTGCTATCGGATCTTCTGGCATTATTAATAAGAATTATCAATACATCACTCTTATCACGCCCTTTTCTGAAATATCTCAAAACAGCACTCATGAAGCCGCTTCTGAAGAGGAAAGGCCCTTTATTGGGAAAATTATTGAGAAATTGGTGTTGAACAGCTTTTCAGCTCTGGTCAAGGTCTGAAATGATGTTTATCTGAACTCTGAAGCAGGTGAAACATCTGTTCTGGTGTTACTGGACCTTAGTTCAGCCTTTGATACTGTGGACCATAAACTGGGTGGGGTTTTCAGGTCCAGTTCTCAGTTGGTTCACATCAGATCTTGAAGGCAGGAGGTTCGTTGTTTCCATTGGTGAGCTAATTTCCATGACCTAGGTACCTGAGACATGATCACTACCTGAGACATGATCACTACCTGAGACATGATCACTACCTGAGACATGATCACTACCTGAGAACGCGACTCGTACCTGAAACGTGACCAGTACCTGAGACCACATTCAGGACCAACATAAATCAATTAATGGGAAATAACAAGGGGGGTTGTTGTTGTTTATTATTTTCAAGGCAGAGCACCATGATATAAGAAAGCGTTGTCCAACACCCCCATGTACGAGTTCACTGGCACCTGGCTTCTGTCTCCCCACCTGAAGGAATGTTCTTGTTTTTTAATAGCATCAAAAACACCCACCACAAGGGTCCCGTGTGAGGGCACAGTTGGGGTCTCGTGTCCAGGAGACCCTCCACTATCAGTTGTTCAGGTAACCAGACTTCCTTTTCTTGGTTCTAGACGATGTTCCCCCTTCCATCCCCAGTTCGAACAGACAGGTGGGAGCTCCCAGATTAAAAACTGTTGAAGTTAAATAGATCCATCACTCCTTCACTCTGCTCTCCACTGTAAGTTGTTCACCTGGTTCTGATCACATGAACCCGCCTGGGTAGCAGGTTCAAAGCTGCTATGTTTGACCCTTATGAGGTCTTGGGGTCATTTTCACTTTTTAGCTTCAGAAAAATACTAATTTTTCTATGTGAAGAACATGAATCAGAAATCATTTTCAATCAGGTGGGTGAGTCATGATGTGTCCCTAACCCTGACCCGTGTAGTGGTCTGTTCCCCCCACTGAACCGGACTCCTGTGCAGCGCCGCTCAGTCTCCTTAAGGCCGGCCCTTGTTTGTTGTGTTGAGGTGGTGTTTGGTCTGAAGTGGACCGTGATGGATCCTTGTGTTTCGGGGACACTCCTGCCACGTATGGGAGGCGTTTTCTGTCCTGACTGAGCTCCTGTTCTGATCCTCAGCTGTCTGAAGATTAAGGACACATCCAAAAGGTCATCGACCAAAATACTAACAACATGAACATTCAATCTGAGTCAAAATAGTGTTTTTTTCAGAGTCCCATCATCCTGAGAAGGAAGAGATGTTTGATGTTGGCCGCCGTTCACCAGCAGGAAGTCGCTGCTGTAAACACGATCATGTAAACAGCAGCAGCACAATGGTTTGGTTTTAATGTGAGGAAGTGATCAGGCTGACACCCAGCCTCAGCTCGGATGGTGTCTCGCTCAGATCCATGAGGTGGCCTGCATGGACCAGCACCTGCTTTCTTACGCATCAGTAAAATGTTTGATGTTCTCGTGTCAGAAACTCTTGGAATCACCTTAAAACATTCCCGTCAAGTCAAACATGTTATGTCCAAGCTGCATGACAGGATTTGCAGGAACACATCAGTTTTCATTCCAGTTGCTTCTTCTTCTTCATTATTTTCCTTCCTTTATGTATTTTTTGAAGACTGTACGCAGATATTATTTCTCACCGCAGCCAAAAAGCAGCTCTTCAATCCTTCGTCTGTCGTGATCTTTCAGTATCAAACTCTCCAAAGCTGCCGACACAAGACGAAAAAACACAAGTGAAAGATGTGACTTTCATCAGAAGCATTATTTTTATACCTGTAGGTAATTAAAGGCAGTGTTTTAAACCACGAGCAGTCACGTGACTTGCTTTCTGCATATTTGTTGCACATCAGCACCAACTTCATGGCTCCTACACAAAGTCAGAACTGTTGTCACATGATCCTGAAGGGTGCTGCTACGAAACACAGAGCTTTCTATATAACTTATGATCTCACTGAAACCGCCAACATCGAAATGTTCAGCTACTTATGATCCATGTTGCATGCTGAGGGCTGAAGGCGTATCTCCACATTCAGAACATTCTTGCTGCTTGTCAATCACTAATTAAAAAGGCATGTTGGCTGCTGCCTCTCTCTGCTTCCACCGGGGGAGTTTGAAAATTGGCCTCTGCCACATCATCCCGCCAAGATTACTGGGTGAAAAGCCACCACGGTTACTGCTGAAGAGTGACTCATCAGGACCACCAGCGTACGGACCCGCCTCACCGATGCCACAGCCAGCCTCGTCTCAGCCACCCAACTCCAGTATTAAAAAAACCATATCATGAAAAATATCACTACATTTTGGATTTGAGATATTGGGCAACAAAAAGCTGCAAAGGTATGTGATAATAAAAGGAAACATAAGAACAATCTTAATATAATTATTATAATTATAGTAATTACAGTAGGCAGCAGGTCAGTGGCATGGTTGAGGCGACTGTACGTCTAACCCAGGCCACATCATCACCATGGATACCATTAAAGGGCCAGTTACTCTTTATTTTCTCAGCCAGCTATGCTGTCAAATTTCCCGCTAGTTCATAAAAAAGAAAACAAAATCTTAAAAGTCTCAACTTTTATCATAAGATTATCTGAAATTTTTCTTGTATGATCACATTTTTTAACTGACTTTTGTAGTAAAAAGCTTTTTTTTGTAAAATGGAGAATTTCACAAGATCACATCTTTTGTTTTTCATAAAAAGTGAATTTTTGTCATGGAATCTCAAGTTTCACAAAAATTGCAATTTTTATCATAAAATTTAGACTTTTCTACTAAAAATTACTTATTTGTACAATCAGAAATTTGACTTTTTTGTAAATTAAAAAAGCAAAAAAAAACATTGTGACTTTTGAACTTTTTAAAATTTATTGCAAAATATCAGCTTTTAGCAACATTTTGACATAAAAGTTACAGCAGTCATTTTTCATTTCAGCCACTTGAACCAAAAAAAAAAGTTTTGTGTAATTTTAATTTTTTGTCAAAAAGTAACAACAAAAAGACTACATGTCATAAAGCAGCTGCTCTCCGCCTCAGTTAGTCCACTTTTTGATGTCAGTATGTTGAAATTTCCTCAGAAATGTTCTAATTATAAGCTTATGATTGTCTTTGCGCGTGACGGAGCAAAGATGAAAGATAGAACCGTCTTGTGACCAAAGAGTTCACCAATCTGCAGGACAACCGTGTTGACAAATTGTGGAACAATTGACAAACAATGTTCCTTTCTTAAAAATGACAAAGACTTTAAGTATGTTATCAATTACGATGATAATATCAAAATAAAATATTCAGAGAATCTGGAGAAATCTCTGTGTGTGGGGGACCAGGCCAAAACTGGATATCTGTGACCTTCAGGCTGTGGGGGGACTTAGCTCTAAGAATAAAGTTCACCCCCTCACCCACAAACGCACGTTAAAGCTGTATCATGCACAGAAGAAGCCACATGTGAAAACTGATCCAGAAAGGCTGTTGTGACATTGTAAACCATAGACTGTATAATACTGGACAAACCCTCCATGACATCACCCAAAGTGTTACTACAGAGTGATTTTGTGCATTTTGTGTTGTGAAAGGGCAGAACGAGCAGGCTGGAATTCTCCCACCTTAGTTGAGCTGCCGGCAGACATGTTTCAGTTGCAGTTTTAGTGGCGACATCAGACTTATGCAGCATCTATTTCAGAGCCAGGACCTAGTGGTCAGTGGAGGAACTGCAGTTCTTGTTACTTCCTGGATCGCTTCAACCCTGAAGTGGGGATGCTAGCGCCTAGGCTGAACGTTGATTTTAAGCTCACTTTAATTTCACCACCAGCGCTGATGCTTACGGTACCAAGTTTGTTTTTTGTGTACTTCCTGAACTAGCTCAAACATAGCAACAGAGCAAATAAACTGTTACGTGAGGTGGAGCAGCTGAATGTTGAGAATCAAACGATCATTCTATGCATCGCATTACAAGAAATGTGGTCAGTTCACTTGATAGATGTGTTTGTTCTCCTTTGTATTATTTCCCACTGCAACTTCTTCGCTGTCTTCAAGTCGGTTAGAAAGATAGTTTGCTGAAATGTAACATTCATCAGTTTCTACTCACATAAAAAATTACGTTAATTGCTCCACTGGTATGACTGAGCTACAAAAAGGATGTAAACAAAAGGAGTCACGGCGTGCTGACTGCAGCACTGCAGATAAAGAACCCACGCTGCCACCTAGTGGTTGGTGGTGTAATAACGGAGAAAAGCAAACAATAACACACAACCTCATAGTCAATTCAATTTTTCAATTTACAGGGCTTATTTGTAACAAGTCATTTCTGGGCGCTTTAGAAACCCAGAGCATGACCCCCGAGCACATGGCAACACCATCGGTAAAAACTCCCTCTTGGGAAGAAACCTGGACCAGAACCTGGATCAGTTCTGGGGGGGACCCTCCTGCTGATAGCCAGCTGAGTAAAGGAAGACATGAGGAGGGAGACAAGACAGAGAGAATGAAGGACAGTCTGTCCACCAAACAGCATGGGGCCCTCGTAGCTTAGACGCGTAGCTTAGACGCGTAGCTTAGACGCGTAGCTTAGACGCGTAGCTTAGACGCGTAGCTTAGACGCGTAGCTACACGGAAGCAAAAGTCAGGTTTACAGTATAGTTAACAGTTAAAAATACAAAATCAATAATAAAAACATTATACATTTTTTAAAATACCACTTCATCCCCATGTGTTTCTTTCACCCTCGTGATGCTTTTAACATTTTTGTCACTTATTTATTACTTCATTTAGGCCTATTAACTCCTCACAGTATTATTTTTGGCATTCTCTCAGTTGTTAATTACATCACATGTTGATAAACATACATTAGATTAGTGACGTTCTGAGAGTCAGAGAGCTTTCTGAGCTGTAGTCCTGACAAGAGTTAAAAATGAGGTTTACAGCAGTGTGGTGGTGCTGCAGCGCGATTAACAAGCGAGACCGACCCAAGGACGGTCAGACACGAGCACGTGCACGTGCACGCTGCCGTCCCGCTTTAACACCTTCCTGTTATATCTGCCTTCTATAAATCAACAAAACACCGCAAACAAACGAGGATTAATCGTTGGATTAATACTCCGTTCTCATTCAAGTTGAAGCGAAGTACAAGGAACGAGATCGGAAGCTGAAATAAGTCACCTTCAAAGTAAAAGACGCTACTGCTGATTTTCCCGATATGTTCACTTAAAGATCTAAAATAAAATATCTGCATTTTTTATTTTAATGATATAATGATTCAGCAATACTGTTTCTTATGGGATACATCTAGTATTTTGGGTGCATATAAGCAATACATCAACACAATCCTCATTGTATTATGTCATACTAAATTTATTTTCTATTTACAGGCAGCCTAAACATAGTACTTAATTTAGTACTACCTACGTTTACTGACCGCAGATTAAAAAAATAAATAAAAGCTATCGTTTGTATAATTAGGGGGACACAGCAACCATATGACAGCAAAAAATAAAAAAGTGTTACATCACAACCCGGGTCTTTTATTTTGAAGGTCTCCACAGGAACCGCGCTGCTGTCCTCAGTGTAACTTGGTGTTTGAACCTGTCAAACGGTCCTCGGTGTTCGTCAGAAATGCCGGCACCGCTCAGCTCCGCCGGCCGCAGCGCTCCTGTCAGCGTCCCAGCCGTCACCAGCCATTTAAAATCTACGGATTTCTGACGTTAAAATGGAGTTTGTGTGTGTGTTTTTTAAAGGTGACCTTGTGTTAGAGGACTAAACACCGGGTTTGTGTCTCTGCAGCCTGCTGCACCGTAACGGAATTGGGGCTGAATGAATTAAAAGTCGGACGTGAATTTCAGTTTAAAAACCGAGAAGAGGAAGAGGAGCAGCAGCCAGAAACTGATCTGTAGATGACCTACATATCACAGAGCTGAGTGGTCCACCTCCAGGACATCTCTGCTGCATGGATCACTGATGTCCTCTTCAGCCTCGTTATGCAGCAATAAGGACTTTAATCTGTCATTTGTTGCTGCAGGACTGTGCCTAACAAGACAAGTGATGAATGAACTCTGAGCATAAACCATGTTCTAGATATCCTCTGCAAAGTCAAAGGAACAAGACCAAGCAGCAGAAAAGCTTTGCATGCATGCCTTTTTTCTTTTGTCCTGACCTTTGGTAATATTCTGAGTGGGTCAAAGAGGAAACCAAAGGAGTGAAATTAACCGTGCAATAGGCCTGAGGCTTCTGGGTGTTCCTGTTGCTTAAGCTCTCGCTCTCTGATCTTTGGATCTTCCTGCAGCTCCTGAGGCCTGGAAGCCAGAATCAGTGGTCCAAAAGGGTCTGGGCTTAGGAGATGCCTTACCCATGAGCAGCCCGTGGAATGAACAGTGAAGCAATAACAGCTGAAGTGTTTTGCAAGTAAATGTCTTTATCTGTGTGAGACAGATAAACTGTTCTCAGCATGCTCCTGAACTGTGGTCAGCCGCTGCCTCTCCTGAGGCACACGGACGTGCCGCCGCGGGTCATAGAGAACTTCATCCTGACCGGATACCGCTTCCCCAACTACAGCCTGAGGGACTGCCTCATGTCGGCGTTCAGGCCCACCAACGAGACAGGAAACTTCTGGACCCACTTCCTACCCGTTTTCATTTTTTCTTATTATTTTGTGGAGGTGTTCGGCTGGGACGGCGCACCCGCTGCTGATGCCCCATTTTTTTACCCAATGTGGAACTACTTTATCGGGGTGTTCTGTCTGCTGATGGCGAGCAGCATGGCTCACCTGTTGAACTCCATGTCTCTGGTTGTTAGAGAAGTTTGCTTCTTTGTTGATTACGGCACAATCAGCGCCTACACTGTTGGCTCATCGCTGGCGTACTACTACTACATCCACCCTCGAGCAGCGATAGTGGAGAAAGGAGGTTCTGACGTGGTCTTTAACCAAGCACCCGAAGGCCTTCTTACATCCTATGCAGTGCCAGAGTTCAGCATGTTCTTTGAGACCTTCTACATCCCATGTGCGTGTGTTATAGCAATCATCTGTGTCTTGTCGTGCTGTAACACTCGCCAGAGGTGGCGGGAGCATCGATACATCATCCGTACCTTGGTTTTCCTCCTCCCGTTCCTCATCTCTTCCACGCCGGTCTTCTATCGCCTCCTCACCAGATCGCCTTACTCCAACGCACCCTCGTCCTTGTCCTCTTCCACCACCATGCCCAGCTTCTTCTATCGCCACTGCCTCTGGCTGCTGGTTTCAGCCCTCTTCAACATCAGCAAGTTCCCTGAGCGTCTGGCGCCCGGTCGCTTCGACATCTGGGGCCACAGCCACCAGTGGTTCCACTGCTGCACGTTTCTGTCCATCCTCGACGAGCTTCACATGATCAAGGCTGAGGTGAGGGCCATCCTGCTCGATCCTGGTCTGGACTTGGCGCCGACCGGTCTCTCCCACCTGCCCGGACCCACCGTTGCCTCCACCTACGGGGTGATGCTTCTTCTCCAGAGCACCATCATCTCCATCATCACGTGCTTCTCATGGCAAGCTAGCTGTATCTACGGACCCCAGAGAGACCAGCTAGAGAGGGAGCACCCTAAAAAACACTTGAAAAGCCACTAATCGCACCTAAAATGTGTTTTTATTGGTCATCACGACCGTGAAGGATGATTTGGCATAACAGTGTAAGAGGAACCACCATCCCAACTCTGATTACAACGATTTCATAGTTGTTATCGTACAAGAACGTAGGTTAATGTAGGTAAAGGAGTTTTGTTTTTTTAAACCATTCCAAGATATTCTAAATGATTAACTAATAACATATCTGTGAATGACATTAGATTAGTTGTTGTTGTTTTGGTTTTTTTTGGCGGGGGGGGGGCTTATTCTTCAGAATAATGCCACACACACCATTTGATTCCAGATTGGAATACTTCCAAAATTTCCCAGCTTAAATTCTTGTGGAAAGTTTCCGGAAATTTTGTCTCTTTGGAGCTCAAACCCTCCATGCTACATGTCCTAACCCCCTTCGGGAGTCCTTTCTGGCTTCCTGAGGAAGAATTGGGAACAAGAGGAGATGAAAGGATTATATTCTGGCCCAGCGCGGCGTGGCTGTCGGGCTGAGTGGATACTGAAAGTCCTTGCCAGTCTTTTTGTTGTTGTTGTCGTCGTTTTAACTCAGAGCTGCTCCAGCATGCTCCAACAGGAAATCTGAGGATGATAACTACCTCTCCAGGGTATATACACTTTATACACTTGAGGACCCAGAAAAGGTGTTTCTACCTTCAGTCACTCATGTTGCAGCTTGTAACGTTTTGCTGATGTGGTGTGAGAAGCCGGCGGGACCAAACGTTTCCACCATCAAGTCCTTTTGTTTTTTTATGCTAACCCTAAACTGCAGGGTCACTTGAACCCATTATTTCTTAACAGATTAAGTCTTTTTCATCATCTTTGTTAGCTCTGCCATACCACCGCTTCCTCAGACTCTCAGAGCAGTCGTGGCCAGCCTCATTTCCTCTTTTCTTCAGCCCTGCAGCAGGAAGTGGGGCCAACTTGCAGACATCAACAGAAACAGTTGAGACTTCAGCTGAGTCTTGGAGTAAAGCACTTTCAACGGGGGGAGGGAGGTCAAACTGGCCCCGTCATTAAGAAGCCATGCTCACTTTAAGCCCAAAAAAGGATTGATAACATTTTTAAGTATTCTGTAATGATGGTTATTAAGACGTGACACGCATCCATGCTGCTGCTGTGGTTTACACACCTGTGACCAGTTGCACGCTGCTGAAGCTGAAAGTGTCGGCAGGAAAAGCCCAAACGGAGCTGATATTAGTGGAGGTTTGGAGAAATCAGACAGCAGTTCAGTGGGGGGGTCGTCATGTCATTTATGGGAACCTCTATGAGCGAAAGCTGTAGTTTTGAGAAGTGGAAGTTGGAATTATGGTATTAAGTTTTAGTTGACGGGCTGCTAGTTGCCACTGCAGCTGAAGTGAAGGCGTCATTGCCAAGGAATGTTCAAGCCATAGAGTTGAAACACATACAGACTTTGGGCCAGTTGTTCCAGTATTGCTGCTCACTTTAAGTTATCACTTCCTACATGTCAGGAAACCATATGAAATAAAAAGTGAACGGCATTAACTCGTATAATCAGGTACTGATGGATGCCAGACTCCATGACTTGAATATGACGGTGACGTAAACCGATGGTGTGAGATGATGCTAACCTTAGCTTTAGTAGCCATTTATCTCTTTATTCAGCTTTGAACTGCATGACGCAAGGCTTTGCCTTACTTTCAGCAATATTTCTGTGCGGCAGGATCACGTCCTGTCCGTCCCGTCCTGACGGAGACTGTCTCGTGATTTTTCAGCAGAACCAAACCCGGCCAGATTTGGGTTTCAGGTTTGCACCCATGTATATTGTGTTGTTGAAGTGACATCGGTTGCTTGGAAAGAGAGGGGGTACGTTAACCCCGTAAGAGAACAAACATAGGCTGTGTTTCTGATTCTAACATTTTAAATATCCCAAGTGAACTAAAGAGTGTAAGGTCCGACACATAATGTGAATTTTGGGTGGATAAAGATGAATTCGGAGAAAGTGTGTTGCCTTCGTTGTGTCCTTGGTTGATGTTGGGAACTGGGAACTATCGCTTGTCCGTCGCATTTACAGTATGTTGATAACTTGATGACGTGTCAGTGTCGGTCATTGTCTAATTTTAGAAGTTATATCCTAAAATCTGCACATTTACCTGCGCTCACTTGCACACAAGACAATGATGATAAAACGACAGCTGTCATGTGACTTATCTATGAATGTAGAGGGGGGCAGGACAATACTGAGTGGTGGTGAAAATCATGCTGTTAATGGTGCACTTTAAATCTTCAGTAAAGAAAAAAAATGTTCCTTTGTGCCTCGCTTTCACATGCATGTGGGGGAATCGTTTCATTCATTCATGGAATTCATTCCCAAGGTCATCAAACCATGAATTAATGGATTCCTCAATACTGCCTCCATCCATCCCTCCATCCGTCCACCCATTCGTCCATTATCTTCTGCTTTGGGAGAAGCATCCTAAGCAGAGAGACCCAGACCTCCCTTTTTCCAGCCACCTCCTCCAGCTCTTCCAGGAGGACACCAAAGTGTTCCCAGGCCAGATGAGAGATATGATCTCTCCAGTGTGGCCTGGGTCTGACTTGTGGTCTTCTCCTGGATGGACATGCCTGAAACACCTGCCCCATCCAAGAGGTGTCCTGACTAGATTGCCAAACAACTTCAGCGGGCTCCTCTCCATGTGGAGGACCAGTGACTGTACTCTGAGTCTCTCCTGGATGAATGAACTTCTCCTCCAATCTCTAAGGGAGAGTCCAGCCACCCTACGGAGGAAACGCATTTCAGCCGCTTGTATCTGTGATCTCATTCTTTTGGTCACTACCCAGAGTTCATGACCATAGGTGATGGTAGGAACTAAGATCTACCAGTTCATGACCATAGGTGATGCAGGAACAAGGATCTACCAGTTCGTGACCATAGGTGATGGTATGAACAAAGATCTACCAGTTCATGACCATAGGTGATGGTAGGAACAAAGATCTACCAGTTCATGACCATAGGTGATGGTAGGAACAAGGATCTACCAGTTCATGACCATAGGTGATGGTAGGAACAAGGATCTACCAGTTCATGACCATAGGTGATGGTGGGAGTGAAGACCAACCAGTAGACACAGAGTCTTGACTTTTGGCTCTTCACCACAACAGACAAGTACAGAGTTTCCATCACTGTTCACATTCCTGTTTCAATCTTCCCTCACTGGTAAACGAGACCTATTTTCATTTTTTTTCATACATTTTATATTATATGAATAAAGCAGGTAACAGTGAAAATGAAGATTAATACTTCTGGTCTGGAAGTGAAACTGGTCCATGTGTGGGGTCATTTCGCTTTCTGGGATCAATAAAGCATTATTGAATTGGATTGAATGTTTGGAAGACACGTTTACCAAACATGGCACGAGTGTCAAACTCTCTTTCATCCTGGGCCACATCATCACCATGGTTACCATCAAAGGGTCGGTTGTTCTTTACTTTCTCAACCAGCTGTGAGTTCCTGGACTCTGATGGTCTACGATGGTGTTTGTAGATCTTCTGGCGTTCAGATCCTGTTCTGGTCAGAACCAACCTGCTTGTATTCCTTCAGCATTCGCTGAGTTAAAAATGTAGATTCTGAAAGATTATGAACTGGTCTTTTTGTTGTTTTTCTTGTGGTGAAACGTTAGCTTACTTGGCTATTTGTTTGGTGTCAAAAGTGCTATGCTAGGGTACGCTATCTGCTAACTACAAGTTTTTCTTTATTTGCTAAGAAAGAGACTTTTATCATAAAATTGAGACTAGATCGTAAAATAGTTATTTTTTCTTGTAAAATAGATTTAAGAAAATTTAGATTTTTATCGTGAAAAAAATTGAGACATTTTGTTATAAAATCACAAATTTCACAAAATTGCAACTTTATAACTTTGATGTAAGATTACAAATTCTTTTTTATAATTGTAATTTTTTGTCCTAAAAACATGATTTTTTTGTTGTAAAAAAATACAAAACAGAAATATTAAAAGATCGCAAAGTTTTGACAAAATTAGCACCTTTTTGTTTTTTGAAAGTCCTGCCTTTCGTGGACTAGCATGTTTTTGTCGGAGCATTTCTCTGAAGCAGTTAGCCTCAGCGTTTGCAGACTCATGGCTCTTTGATGTAAAACTGTTACTTTTCATGCTAACGCAGCTGATCCCCCCCCCCAAGCCGCCTCAGTCAAACGGCAGTCACGTTGGAACCTTCAGAATTTTTTCACAAATGTTCCCGTAAAACGTTTATGGTCTTTCATGCTCTCGAGGACCAGATGGAATGATGTGGTGGGCTGGATTTGGCCCGCAGGGGCCTTGAGTTTGACACATATGCTATATGAGAAACTGTGACATAAGAAGGGCAATGCATAGTATTTAAATTACCGATCCCAAAACTTTTTTCTTTTTTTTTTGTCTTCTTTTGTTGGACTTCATTCTCATACTCCATAAACGTGGATGTTAAGAGAAAACGGTGCTTCAGGGATGTTTCTTTATTCCCTTTTTTTCTTATCCGGATCACTGGGGCAAAGTCAAGTCACGATATAGAATTACTGGCTGAACACGTGCACGTGTGGAGACGAGGCATCAAGGTTCTTTCAGGCTGTACTGTATTCATTTAACACATTTCAGGTTCAAGTAGTGCTTCTGATGGGGGGGGGGGGTCCTACCAATGCCGCTGATGTTGAAACGATGTTTCTACCTCAATATGACATTTGTGGCAGAGAAGAACCATCGTGGAGACAGTTTGTCCCCTCGGGAGACTGAATCTGTTGGTGTTTCAGCAGAACTCAGTGTCTGATTCTTAGATTTCCAGACTACTGTAACTTTCCTAGTAATGCACTCAGGGGAGACTCAAGATCGACTCTTAATACATTATTTAGACGCGTTTAATGATGAATAACCAGAGGAGGAGGCTCATTATAGTGTTTTTTTTATTTGTCAGTCCAGAAATGGTGAAAAGCCTCCTTCACTATGCTGATTTATCAAATAAGGATTAATGATAGTATCATTTGAAAGTGACTGAAAATGAATAAATGAATAAACAGAACTGTTGTCATTGTGCTTCTTTATTTATTCATGTTTTATAAACCCCAGCTGTATTGCTCATGTATTGTTGTAGTGCAACTGGATCTTAGAGGATGGAAGTGGGCCAGTGGCCCAGATGTCGCCCTCTTGCTACGGATGATGACCTTTGGGCCACATCAGGCCCATGTAGCGCTCACCAGGGTCGTAACTCAGCCAAAGGAGCCAAAAGTATGGCAGGGAAAGTCCAGTGTGTCTGCTCTCTGTTCGAGCCGGACCATGGACCAGCAGGTCAGGTTTAAGAGGTTTGCAGTCATCTTTTTTCCCTTTTTTTTTTTTTTTTCTGAAGTTCAAACTGAATGACTGATTCAAACGTTGGCCTATGTTGGGATTTAAAATTAGCCACACATTTGGACCTAATCTGGGATACTTTTGCCACTCATGGCTCGGTTACGCCACTATATGGGTCAGATGTGGGACAAATACCATAACCTGACCCTGAATTGGGTCATGGCAGGTGTTCTGAGGACCTGATGTGGTTCACAGGGCAGACTTGGGTCGCTCCTGGTGGACGTGGCTGGGTCAGCCAACAATTCTTTAAAGTTTACTTTATATAAATGAATTCATACCGACCCCCGAGAGGAAATAGCTTATATAATCACAGTTACATAATCACTCCTCTTGTTGTGCAAATTAAAGCAAACAGGTTTTGTAAGACATCTTGTCCTGTTTATCAATGATTAAAGCCCCACTTCTCCTAAAAAGCTGTGCTGGAAGTTCAGGAGCGTTACTGGCAGCGCTCGGACTGAAACAAACGAGTAAATCTGGTTTCAGAGGTTTGAATAATTCAAATGTTTTCAAATGAGTTTCTGATGACCAGGTGTCTGTTTGCACGTCCAGCCCCTGATCCCTGAGCCCTGCTCCAGTCCTGTCGGTGAACTGGACCATGGACTGGGTCAGGCTCATGTGCAACACGTGCAGCTGGCTTTTTATGTCATCCCCCCCACCCCCCACCACACACACACTTAGTTAATAAATGATGAATGGGAGTGAAATGTTGATGGGGAATTCTGCTGCTCCAGAAACACAGAAAGGAAAGATCAAATCTGGGAAAGAGATGAAGATAAAAAGCTTTATTTCTCTCCCGTTTTCAGCCGTAAACTCAGTCTAATCCCAACCCCACTCCCCCTCCTCCAGCAGTTTTACCAACTGGAGATGTGTCACCACTGAAGCCTCAACTACATCACTACAGTTCACCAATCAGTAAGCTAGATTAGATACATAAAACATTTCCAGTAACATGAGTAAATGCATCCAGAGTGGCATAACATGAAAAATGAATGAGAAGAGGAGGAGGAGGAGGGTACAGATGAAGATAACAGCCATCTGTCCATTAGTGTGCTCAATAAGTTCTTGGATTTATGAATTAAATTTTTTTCTCTACAATGCGCAACAAGCTGAGCCTGTGAAGAAGGTTGTTGGGCCGTCGTCTGTCTATCACAGATGACTGCATCAAAGCAACGTCCAAGGACTCTTCAACATGTGCGCTGGCCCTGAAATAAACCAACTATCAGGGCAGCAGACGACTGCTCTCCCCTGAGCTGCAGCCACTTTCATGTGACTGCGAGGTGCAAACCAATCAGCAACCAGGATGAAGCTCGTCCAGGAAGTACGTTTTGTTGCAGTACCTCAACTGACCTCCATGTTGAAAGGTCCAAGTTTACAGCAGAATTAAAAACAAAACTTAGTTTAGCTTAGCTTAGCTTAGCTAACCACAGCAGTCATTCCATGTGGCCATGTGACATTTTATATCTGGAGGTCCTGCCGCAGGGATGATTGACTGCAGGTCCCAGCATAATTCCAGTTGGAAGAGCCCTGCAAATATGGGCAGAAGACCTCCACCTCAGTGAATCCTGGAGATGTCTGCATTTGCAGGTGGGTACACGGACACCAGCCAACGCTGGGCAGCTGCTGTTCTCATCCCTCAGGCAGCTCTGCATCATTCAAGAGCCATAGTTCATAATTAAACAGCTGATGTAACCACACGGACAAGGAGTTGCTGTGGTACACCCAAACAATTCAGTGCTGCCTTCACAAATGACACTTAATGTACTAAATAATCGACTCACATCTGAGTGCAGAGCAGTGGAGTTAAAAGGCCTCGTTGTTTTTTTAGCAGACTAAACAGGTTTAACCAGATGGAGACCCCAGCATGTTAAAACTCACATAGACAACACTCTGTCTCGTTTCTCATCAGGGTTTCTGTGTGACATGTTATTTCCATAATGTTTCCTTCATTCAAATATCCTCGTCCTGCTCTGCAGGAACACCTACGTCTGTCACGTCAGCGTGGAACCGACTGCAGTCCTCGAGTATTTTTACACGGCACAGCTGAAACAAGACTTTTTCATTTGTTTCAACACTGATAAAGACGGCTTGTTGTTTTCCAGTGACTGACAGCAGAGAGGCTGACATGAGGAGGGGCAGGATGGTTTTCACTGCTGATAGGATGATACGGACGTGGGCTCAGTTTGATATAAAGGTCCCTCAAATACAAAGCAGTTCAACTGTCCCGCTCCATTCTGGGCCATAACCAATGAATAAAAAGGTAAACCAGGGTGCTGGTAGGGTCTCCCAATCCCCATCTGAGAATAACAGTAAACGAACAAATAATTAAGAGAGACCATCATAAGAGATGGTCTAAGAGACTACTGATCTCACACAACTAGGGCTGGAAACAGGTTTCGTCCCAATATCATATTACAGAATCTGACAAAATACAGTTTTGAATTTATTCAGGAGCTGTTGATCAATATGAGACACTGTCATACGTTGAAATGACTTTTCATATCGAATCGCTCTAAAAATCTGAAATAAAATATTTAATATTCTTATTTGACCATTAAATGAAAAATGACAAATTCCATTAACAAAATCCGACTCCAAAAGGCCTGTTGAAAAGTATTTATGAGTGTTTATGATGATTATGTTCTGATGTTTTGTTTCAGTTCTGCTGGATTGTTCATCATTAAATCAGTGGAGATCACTGGATAATTAAAACCCTAAGATGAGAAGTTGTTTCAAGATGAGAACAACGGATCTGTTTTTATTATAACACACCTCCACCGTCTGTCCTTTAGGGTTTCAGGATTGGTGATTTTAGTCCTGACAGAAAATCAGGCTTTCAGGTGGTAATAAAATGTTAGATTAGATAATGAGACATGTTAGATGTCAAACAGGACTGGTGAAGGACACGTTCACTCTCACAGCTGAGCTACACGACTTCAAAAGATTTCACCAAATTATGGCAACAACCATTAATATGTATGTGGACATTTGTTGCTCTTAACATCTGTGTCCTTCAGCATTGATGGAGCCTGTCCAGATGTGGGCGCTGCTCACACCAGACACGTATGCAACCCCACACCATCAGAGATGCCGGGTTTTCAACCGTCCGCTGACCACAAGCTGGATCGCCTGATGTAAACTTTTAATTCCTCCGACCACAGAAGAGTTTTTCCTTTAGCCTGAGCTCTGTTCAGACTCTCCAGGCTCCCAGGAAGATAACCGAACCGCCTGCAAAGCTCTCGTCCTCCGTCTTCAGTGTGGTTTCATGACTCACTTCCTTCCTCACAAACATCTGACGGAAACCTACAATCAGAGTCACCTTGCAGTCTATTTAAGGAACCTAAAGGCTTTTAGCAACTATTTTGAGGACCGTATTCCCGGAGGACTAAAAGAAAACTTAAAGGCACCACTGTGGAAGCATCTGAAGTGACGGCACTGCCAAAGACTACACAGAAAAGCAGCGATGCCTGTTTATTTTCATCCAGCTAAGAATAAATCAGTTCAAACAGAGAAACTAAAGGAGGAACTGATGACAAGAAAAAAACAGAAATCACATTTTATTTCAATGATATCTGGTTTAATGCTTTCTGATTGAAACAAACATGTAAGAATTAAACAAAAACGGGACTTTTTCAGTCTTTGAAATCAAGACAATAATCGTTTTAAGACACGAGACGACCTCAGCATCACTGATTTACACACAAAGTCATTAAGGCGCCAACATGAACAGGTTACAGTACACAGTGGAATGTCTGAGCGGCAGGCCTGATTTAGGAAGCAAATATTTATTACAGGAACCCTTATCACAGTATGATCACATTATTTTGACATGCCAACACATGCTGAACATCCTGAAAAAGCTCCTTCAAATCTGACCCACTCACTTTCTTCAGTAGTTCTTTGAAAACTTTCTATGTGTATAGTTTCCACTTCACATGAACGTCATTATGAGCCTTGTTTCCAGAAGGTCGCTGGTCTTCTAACTTCTAATCTTCAGAGAAGTGATGAGTATTAACGAGGTCTGATCTCTGCTGTACATGTACCAACTCATGACTCTAAAAGGTCTGAAACCAGCACCGTTTGGCTTACTGCCTGCGTCTTCTGCTCTGCCTTTGTTGGCACATTACTGCCACCTGTAGGTCAGAGGTAGATAGCAACCTGAACCCAAGGCTGAAATAAAACCACTCTGCTGCTCTGCAGTGGTTCAGCTTTAAGTAGTGTCGTCTCTGGATGAATGACAACCGAGAGATTAAAAGAATTAAATAATAGAGACCACCACCGCCAGGCTGGACTAAAACCAGCATTCTCCAGAGGAAGAGTATTGTGATAAGTGCTGTTGGTCTAAATCAGATTCCTGGAGAAGGCTCTGTCCAGCGAACATGGAAGAGATTAGATTAATTTACTTAATGGTGTTCAACCGCTGCATGAGTTATCAGTTATGACGGTCTGCATGAAAATGAGAAAACTAAGTTAGTTCTCCGACATCTTGCGGATCATATAGTTGAGGATTCCTCCGTGGTGGAAATACATCAGCTCCACGTCGGTGTCAAATCTCACGCGTACTTGGAAAGACTTCCCCGTGTCCAGCTGGGGGGGCAGGAAGAGACCAGCATCAGGTACTGCCTCCACAACTCTGTCAGCATGTTCAAACGTGAGCAGCTGTGACTCACCTTCACGTCGACCACCATCCTGGGCGTGAGCTGCTCGGGGATGAAGACGGTGTAGCGCTCTCGGCCCGTCAGGCCCAGGCTGTCCGCGGTGTCGCCTGGCAAATATTCCAGAGGGATCACCCCCATCCCAACCAGGTTACTACGGTGGATTCTCTCAAAGCTCTCTGCTAGAACTGCCTTGATGCCCTACAAAACAAAACACCTTATTTAAAATGAATCTCTTTGTGCCGTCGGACCCCAGATCTGATGCAGTTGATCATGACTGTCTGTTACAGAAGCCTGAACATCTTATTAGTATTAAAGGAATTATATAAGCCTGGTTTAAGTCATATTCATCTGATAGATTCCAGTTTGTTCATGTGAGTGTGGTGCCTGGTGCTCCACAGGGTTCTATACTTTTCATGTTTCTCAACATGTTTCCATGAGGTTCTATTATCAGGCAGCACAGCACAAACTTTCATTGCTATGCAGATGATACTCAGCTATACCCATCCATGAATCCAGACGCAAATACCTCATTGTCTGGACCACGAGTATGTCTTCATGAAATAAAGACCTGGATGAGTGATCATTTCCTGCTACCAAACTGATTTAAGACTGAGGCTGTTGTCTTTGGGCTCAAGTTAAGTTTTTTTTTTTTCTTTTACAAGGATTTGTCCATTGAATACACACATAAATAAATCCTTTAATTGCGTAGTCTCTTAGACCATTTCCTAGTTATGCTGCTATTGGCCTCGGCTGCTGGGTGGACTCCTATTGTACACTGAGCATCTTCTCTCCACCTCTCTTATCTCGGTTTAAGATTGTGCTGAATCATTTAATCACATTAACATTCTCTATCTTCTGTAGTCTCTCTATTTTCTCCTTCTGTAAGTCCTACCATGGTAACGTTTTTTTGCCACAGTTCAACCTGCCATGTGCTCTGGGGTCATGTTCTGGGTTTTATGTGAAGCATCTAGAGCAGTGGTGTCACACTCAAAAACACAGAGGGTCAGAAAAAATGTCTACAATTTAGCAAGTTTTTCCTTCTTTCCTTCTCCGTCTTGCTCGGTTTGCTACTCTGGGATCTACTCTGACGCACACTGGTCCAAGCCAGATACCTGGAATCTCTCCTTGGATGCTAGTTCATCAGTGTTTGGGATGAGGCCTTGATCTGAGGAAACCCTCAGGATTGAGTGAAGGTGCTCATCTCTGTGATGTTTTTTTCATCTTCATGGAAGTAGATATGTGACAGAGAGCATCTGAGCAGCTTGGGTGGGAGGTGGGACGCTGTGTCAGGGATGAAACGTGGAAACTGTGCAGCGCTCATTTGGAGGTTGGATGGTGCACTTTCCATGTCAAGTGCCAACAGATTACTGAGGAGCTCAAAGCTACATTTCTGGGATTCAAAGTCAGCAAATCGCTGGGTAAACATGGCGCCAAGTATGCAGCAAACGTAGAGATGCGGTTTTTTATGGTTTGGCAGCACCGTAAATGGCCCAGGGTTCCTTGCAGCATCCCCCCACTGCAGCGGCCCCGCCCCTGAAGCTGCAGGTTCAGCACATCGAGATGACTTGTGATGTCACACAGAAACGCTGCATCCCGGAGCTCTGCTCTGTCTTTCCCTTCGCTTCCTAGAAACGGACAGATTTCCTCACGCAGCTCAGTACTTTTCCTCGGCTTAACCTTTTTATCTCCGTGTGCTTTATGCTGGCGGGCCAGCTCTAACAGATATATGATATTATCTCGCGGGTCAAATATAATTACACTGCGGGCCAGATTTGGCCCACGGACCTGAGTTTGATGCTACATAAATAAAACTGAACTGAACATAAAATAAGTTTCTAAAATGGCTCGACTTGCAGTCCCTAGAAATTCTAAAAGTAGTATTATTCATTAATACTAGCTCACAATGTGTGTGCAGAAACCATCTACCTTTAACATCAAGCTTAAACCTTCCTTTTTTGAACTAAAACTCAATCTGAGGTGAGAACCGTGAGAGGAAGCTAAACCACCTTGGTTAGGGTTTTTCTGCTCACCAGTAAGAAGGGGCCCTTTGCTGCCCAGTCTCTGGAGCTGCCTGAGCCGTACTCCTTCCCAGCCAGAACCAGCAGCGGGGTACCGGTCTGTTGGTACCGCTCTGCAGCACTGAAGACATCCATCTGGAAGAAAAGGTGAGCACATTCAAGAACGCCATCTCTGGAACCAGGTTCAGGTTACATCCACGCCAGCGTTTCAATTCTGTCCAGACTACGCCATCATTAAACTGTCGTTATGATTGGTCCGTGTTATCTTCTGTTAATGGTCACATGTTTAAGGATGCAAACTGACCCAGAGGAACAAATTATGAAGCGGCTGTGCACGTCGCATCAGTCGTGTTTTCATACTGAGACAAAGGGGGTTGGGCTCAGGAGTACCAGGCTTGGTTACCATAGCAATAGTTTCCAGCTTTAAGATGAAACTAGGATCGTCTGCTATGTCTGAAACTGAAGTGGAAGTAACCTTCTTCCTGACAACTAACTCTCCCCACCTCTAGGGCTAAATTTCATTTGCGAGCGTTCAGCATCACAGCAACGTCATGAACTTCTTGTCATTTTTTAGATACTGTCGTGGTGAGTGGACTGGAGAGTTTGTAAGGAGGTGACGCAGTCCCACCGTTTCTCCGGTCGGCAGGTGGATGGTTTGGGGCGCCTGCTTGTTGAGGAATTTATTGAAGAGGCGGATGTTGGCAAAAGTCCCTCTGGCCATGACGGCGTCGTTCCCCCGACGAGAACCGTACGAGTTGAAGTCTCGGGGAGTCAAACTGTCAAAACGAAAACAGAGCAGCAGACATTTAAAGACGAGCGCTCTCAGATGATGCAAGCTAGCACTTCAAGAGTCTTTGGAGTCAAAAGCTGACTTTATATCAAAAGCTTTAAAAAGCTCATGATAAATCCTGAGCTGTAGCATGCTAAAGCTAATTCCATTCCATCTTGAGCTTCAGGTGTGTTGCTTTTTCCAAACTATGCCCTAAAAGGCAGGACTGTTGTCATTCCGATGGACAGAAAGACGAGTGGGGCTCGCTCACCTTCTGTCTGTGAGGTAGCGTGCCGCTGGGCTGCTCCTGGCGATGTTCCCTGCAGGAGAAATGTGGTCTGTGGTGACCGAGTCTCCAAGATTCAGCAGCACGTAGGCGTCCTTTATCAGCTGAGGAGGCTGCAGCTTCATGGTCTGGATGCAGAGATGGTGACACTACAGTTACTTCTACACTGCAGCTGTGGAAGCAACTGTGGCATTTATGTGAGCGTGCAGTTATACCAAACCATCGAAGAACGGTGGCGACTTGATGTACGTGGATTTGGGGTCCCAGGTGTACAGCTTATCAGAAGGAGCAGCCAGAGAGTTCCAGCGTTCATTCACTTTCTGCAACAAGGAGGTTAGGCTCACAATCCAGCAATAAAAGCGTACAGGCAGAAACGCTGAAATGTGAACAGGAACTTATTTGATGAGGAAACTAGCTACTTATTAAAAGAGAAATATAATGCGAGTCCATCACACATTACAGATGGCAGCATAAGCATGAAAGTGATCAGTGTTGAGTGGGTGAAGCTAATCACGCCTGAGCGCTGGAGTCATCACGCAGTGTTGTTAAACAAACCACTTTACAGATTCTTTCCAACCAAGCTCCAAGGAAGCGTTTAAAGCCGAGTTCAACACGTTTACACTGACCTCAACCTTCTCGTAGACTTCTTTGAACATTGAGGGGATGACAAACGTCCTCTCCACAGCCTGGATCTCCTCCCGAGTGGGCCAGATGTCCTTCAGGAAGACCTCTCTGCCCTCTGAGTTAACGGCTGCAGGGGAGGCAGACGTTAGAAATGCTGTTTGTTGTGTATAATAATACACTTTTAATCAAATCTGATGACGTTATGCATCTTTCATTTCCAGACCTCCTGTGTATGTGTTAGTGGTTCTGCTGTTTAGATTGTTTTGTGTGTGTGTTTTATTTTCTTTTTTCCTGCAAGATGCATTTTTGGTTACATTTGGCTCATGTGGTGGTTGTCAGGCGCTCTCTGCTTTTGTTTTGGTATCACATGCTCTGGCCCCTCCCTTCTTCCAGCCCTCGTTTCCCTCCAGGTTTGAGCACAGATGTTCTGGTTTACCTTCATCAGTTTGAGTCTGAGCCCAGGGTGTCTCTTAGTTCTTGTTAGGCCGGGCCTGTCACTTGTATGCCCGTATTCAGTAAGTTTGCTAGGGTTAAGTTTTTGCAATAACCCGTGTTTGGATTTTTGTCTGCCAGTTGGCCCAATCCTTTGGATCTTTTTTGAATTAATCTGTTTATAATTGAGCTGTACCGTCTGCTAGTGAGTCCTTCTCAACAGAAAACCTAGCAGGATGATCAGAGTGCCGCTCTGAACAGAGCCTTATGCTCCGAGAGTCCAGAGCATCAATATTCATTGTTAGAATAAAGTATTTTTCATCTACATACTCCACCTTGTATTTACAACAGATGTTCAGGACGTTCTCAAGCTCATATAACTCACTGAATCCTGTTGGAAAACCATCATTAAAATATAAAAACATCTCTGTGAATGCATGGACGTGCCTGTGACACTTGCCTTGAAGGCCCTAAAATCTGTGTTTACTCCATCAACGCTGCCATCACAACGGTGGAAATGGGCTTTAACAAGAGCATTGATACAACCTCATATCATCACAGAGCTGGAACACTGATTAATTTCACCAAAATACACGTTTCCACTGTGATGGGTCCATCCCAGACACCTCCGAGCCCAGAGATGACAACACCCACCCTACCGCCGCATTCCTGCAGCTCTCATCAAGTTTCAGTACTGTGGTATATGACTTGACTCCTTACTGCCAAGTCTACTACAATAAGTTAAACTGTGATGTGTGCAAGGTAGCTCAATACTAGATCAATGGCTGTCACTACACCCCCCCCCACCCTACAGTAATTAATCAACAGCCTGTTTAGCCTGCAGGTGCTTTTTCCGATCTCCTCTGCTGACACCGTCTTCTCTGCCATCTCACAGCTGCGTTTGCAAACACTGAGATCTGCACCACCTGTGCCAGCAGGAGGTTACGTTCACTATGCAGCAATAAAGCGTACAGGCAGAAACGCTGAAATGTGAACAGTAACTTATTTGATGAGGTAACTAGTTACTCATTAAAAGAGAAATATAATGCGAGTCCATCACACATTACAGATGGCAGCATAAGCATGAAAGTGATCAGTGTTGAGTGGGTGAAGCTAATCACGCCTGAGCGCTGGACTCATCACTCAGAGTGTTGTTAAAAGAGAACAAACAAGGATAAGATATCGTCTCTACACCACCCACATCATACCAGCTTCCTGATGTGTGCAAGTCGTAGTGCTCTGAGGTCCTTTGTTCAAGTACTGGAAGCATTATTACTGTTGGTAAACCAATCAGGAGGAATGGTTTTCTTTTTTAAATTCATAGATGTAGTTATTGTGAACTTAACTTGTGCAGGTGGCTGCAATATCTTCTCAGATGAGCCAACAACGTTAAAAACTAAAAGTATCTTTATCAAATCTTCCAGTTCAATAAAATAAAAAAAATCCTAGTTGCTTGTTGAGATTTTTATTTCTATATTAGTTCTCTTAATCAAAATCCGATTTTCAGCATGAAACCAAAGATGATTCGGCCAACTTGGTTCTGATGTGAGGGTCAGATAGGTCAGGTTTTCTTGTACACACACAAAAATAATTCATGTATTTTTCCCATTTGAGGCACTTTAAATCTGCCTGCGCCACATTCAGCGGTTAGTTTCAAGTATTTACGGTTCCACTCACCGATGGGCTCTTTCTCAAAGTCTATCCTCACAGTTCCAGCGATGGCGTATGCAATGACCAGCGGGGGCGAGGCCAAATAGTTTGCTCTGGTGTTGGGGTGGACTCGACCCTCAAAGTTCCTGTTTCCTGACAGGACCCCCGCAGCAACCAGATCCCCCTGAAACGCAGCAAACATTAAAACATTTTCAGTACTTACTGCATACCACACTGCTGTCTAACAAGGTGATCCGCCACAAAAATCACATCTGATCCAGGAATCAATCACTAAATAATCTGGTTTGATGATGGTTTGTGGGGCTGTTGGCTTCGATGGGCTGTTCTCAGCTTGACATCATGAAGCCAACAGTCGATAAACAGTCTTCTGCTTTTCCTTTCAGTGGCTCCCTTCAGGGGTCTCCCCAACGAATCATTCATCTCATGCATTCATCTCCTCTCTGGTCCTCCTCTAGACCTCCTGCATGGCACTTCCAACCTCATCATCCTTCTACTGATACAGTCACCATCCCTCCTCTGTACATGTCCAAACCATCTCAGTCCTCTCTGACTTTCTCTCCAAAACATCTAACATGTCCTCTCCCTCTGATGACCTCATTGCTCACATTGATGAGTATATTGTGTGAATCTTTTGTATGATCTGATGAAGCATCAGCATAATGTGACAAAAACCGCATCCTTGTGAACTTCTGTTCATCCAAGATTGTCATATACACTCATCCAGAGTGGTGCCTCATGAGTCAGATGAATTTTTAGGCAGACTGGACATCTCATGTGGAAGTTAGACCTTTTCCTTTCATGACGAGACATCAAACTTTGCTGAGCTCTCCCAGTGACGGCCTTGAAAAGAAAGGAACGCTTTTCACTGTCAGTCATCATCAGCGTCTTGACGAGCGATTGAGCAGGTTTGAGGTGCATCAGCTAATCTCTGTAGGCAGGAACCAGATTTCAGTCCTGTAGATGCTTCAGAGGTTCACAGATTGACGTGTTCTGAATGGTAAAGGCCAACATTTATATGTTTCCCTGCCAGGTTTACAGCGCTGTTATGTTACTTTATAGCATTTTTTGTTTTTGGATATCTACATACCAAAACATGAGATATAAACAACATATTTGATAAATTCCTGCTGCTGCCTTGTCTGTTTGGAGTGAAGACGTGTCAATCAAAGCCACATTTAATTTAAAAGCAATTATTTACTCTTAATATTTTCAAATGATGTAAAAAATGGGTGCTTTGTACCGTTCACACCAGAAAGGCCTGGCGGTGAGTGTGCTAGTAGCAGAATCAGAGAGCAGAGGTGAGCGAAGAGCTTCCTGAGTAAACGTGGGATACCTGAGTTATGGCCTCCACCACCGCATCTGGGAGAGGTCCGCTGTTGCCTATACACGTCATACAGCCATAGCCAACAACTTCAAAGCTAAAAGGAGAGGACAAAACAGCTGTCAACGTGATCTGCATCAACATGTCAACCGTTAGCATGTGTTAGCTGCTACTCTTTAGCTCTGGTTAGTCTTTATGCTAATACATCATATTAGAATAAAGTTTAAGCGTTATTCTACAGAATACTGTACATCTATCATGAAACACATGACTAGAATTACATAATAAAAGAATATAAATGAGCCCGGCATACAGTGGTAAAATAAGTATGTGAACCCTTTAGAATAAACTGGTTTTCTACATTAATTTGCCCTGAAATATGAACTGAACTTCACTGAAGTCACAATGATCGACAACAATGATGTGCTTAAGCAAACAATTAGAATTTCTGGCGTCTTTACTGAACACTCTCAGAGCTAATGAGAAGGTCAGCTGACCAATAAACTAATTACTTTACTGAAAGCTGATCGGTTTCAGTAGTTTGCACACCTGGAGTTTAAATAATGAAATGAGTTTGGAGGTTTACAGTTTCAAGCAAACAAAGTCTGCTGCTCATAAGAAACATCTGCTGACGTGATCTACGCCTCGCAAAGAGATATCTGAAGACAAACCAGCAAGAGGCACTGGTCTAAAAGGCTGGAAAGAGATATGAATTATTCTTAAAGAATTACTATCGTCTCTTCCTAGAAGTAGCCAAGATGGCTCCAAAGACTTTGCTGAATCCTCAAGTATCAGCTACAGACTGGATGACATCACCACATCATGATCTGATCTGGCCTGGACCGCTTCCTATCATGCCGGGAAACTGAATTCCCAAGTTTATCCTCCAGAATAATGTCTGGGACGGCTTTGTCCAGGTTTGATGACGCACCAATTACAATGACCACGAAGCTGTCCTACACTGTCCTAATTGTCCTCATCTCCTTCTTACCCAGCTGGTCTTCAGCAGGAGGGTCCCCCTAAGAACCGGGTTCTGCTCAAGGTTTCTTC
>JBAMYA010000010.1:10567258-10641405 GCA_037176975.1 Arrhamphus sclerolepis
TTTTTGAATTTTTTATGCCATTTTTGAAATTTTTATGCCATTTTGGAATTTTTTATGCCATTTTGGAATTTTTTATGTCATGTTGTGTTTTTTTTTGTGGGGGTGGGGGGTAGTGGTCCATCAGTTGAAGCTTCGTAGATGTTGGGAGATGGAAAAGGACAATGACTCTTATATGAAGTAAATCCATCACAGCCTGGCTTCAGACGTTAATCACACAGAGATGCTGTGGAATGACCTTGAGTCTTTTTACTACAGATGTTTCTCAGCTGAAGCAGTTCTGTGAAGAGGGATGCTGTAAAACTTCTCCTGAATGTTGTGCAGGTCTGACCAGATACACAGAAATATGTGAATCTTTGCTGCCAGTGGAACTTTAATTTCCCAGGCCTCACTTACCTTTCCTCCATCACTCTGAATACTTAATGGTGTTTTCGTTAAAGACCTGAAAAATGACAACAGTCTGTGTCATCAGCTGAAGCATTAAGCTGTTTGTCTGTTATTCTCAGATCATTTTTTTAACACACAATCGCCAATAAGTTCCAAGGTGTTCCCTTCTTTTCTTTCTTAGAATGGCATCACACCTCTGCATGTGGCCTCCAAGCGTGGCAACACCAACATGGTCCGCCTGTTACTGGACCGGGGCTCTCAGATAGATGCTAAAACAAGGGTGAGTTCACGCACAGTTCACATGCTATCAGTTACATCTGTAGTAGCATCAGAATCCAATAACGAAACAGATGTGGCCTGCTGTTGTTTTCATTTCAGCTGGACATCAGTGGGTCAGTGGATTAAATGTAGCCTCAGACTGGATATGCTGACCCCCCCGCTCCGTTGTCTGGTCATCTGCCAGATAGCTGGACACTCATGTTATTAGCTGTTATCGGATTCTGACACATCCAAAAACACCCAGTGTGATTAAGCAGCCACCTGACTGTGTTAAAGCAGCTGCTGTTATTTTCAGGTTCAGCCCATGTCCTCACAAAGAGACTTCTGTGTTCTGTAGGACGGGCTGACTCCTCTCCACTGTGCGGCTCGGAGTGGACATGAAACGGCTGTGGAGCTGCTGCTGGAGAGAGGAGCACCACTGCTGGCCAGAACCAAGGTGGGCCTCATTTAGCTTTGCATCATCAGCACAACAAACCCGGGTGCTGGATGAATTCACAGTTGTGTAATAACTTTACAGATGTATTTCTATCCTTACAGTTCAGTCCTTCATGAAAAATAAATTAGTTGTGTAGACCAGGGGTAAAAATAAATAAAATTAAGAATAAGAAGTGTATTTCTTCTCTATTTAAGTTGTAATTTTTCCCATTTCTCCGTTGCGTCTAGCGCTGTTGTTGCTAGGCTACTGTGCTGATGTTTACATTATTTCATGGTGCGTTCCTATTGGTTGGTTAGCCTTCAGAGTTGGTAGAGGCAGACGATCACTGCTGATGTCTGTCTCAGTGACTCTCATCTTTGCTCCTGTCTCATCATGAGGTCCACCAACGATGGAACATCTTTATCACGATTGCCCATCTTTCATCTGAGACAGATGAAATTGTAGACCCGAGAACTCGAGATTAGACATGCAGGACAACAGCCCTTGAGGACTGGATTTGGGTAAATCAATAAAAGACAGATTTGTTGGTGTCCCTAAAAGTGATCTAGTTTTAGTTTTAAACCTTAATTAGTATCACAGGTCTTTTTGCCATCATCAAACCTGCCTGTTTAAGAAGAGAAAACTCACCACTGTTGCTACTGAACATGGAGGAGACATGGGCAAGTTTATTTCTGGGCACAACTCATACGCAGGGTAATTCAAAGTGCTTTACAGCTACATAAAATCACAAGAGGCAAATAAAATCATTAGATAATCAATAATTAATTAAATTAAAAATGAAGAGTGTATTTCTTCTCTATTTAATTTAACATAGATCAGCATATTGAAGATAAAGTAGAGGGTCCATGGGGGACATGTCCAACCTCCAAGTACATGGTTGCAAGAGGACAGGCAACTAAAGATTGATCAGAAACATGGTGTGCATGGCCAAGAGCCAAGAAAACATTTGAATACATTCAGAACTTCAAGGTCAAGATATCGTCCTCAGAGTTTCCAAGTCCCATAAGCTGCATGTTCACAGACAAAACAAATGCTTTGTCAGAAAAGAACTCCGTTTCCACGGTGAAACACAGAGGGAGTTGGTTAGCGTCCTGGAGCAAAGCTAAACTCCCCAGTGGCAGCAGGTTCAAGCTCAGTGACCCAAACTCACAGCCAGTCCTGGACTGGTACCAGCACATTTGTCCTTCCTTGTATGAGTAGTGAGAACATCAGTGCAGCTTCATCCTGAGACAGAGAACTGTTCTCTACTGCTGTTTCTCCAGGACTGCATCATTTACACTATTTTGTTTAGAAATACATGTTTGTTTTTGTTTTATACTATTTTTTATCCCTGAGGGGAAATTCATTCTCTGCATTTGACCCATTGCTTGTTCAGGCTCTCCCCCCGCACACATCACTGGTACCAGCTGGGATTGAGCTGGCGACCCTCTGGTTGCCAGTCCAGGTCTCTAGCTGGTACGCCTGGCAGCTGGCAGCAGTAGTTGCTTTTAAACATCCTGCTGCCATCACCTTTTTATCATCATCACTGGAGTTGCTGCACTGGTTTCAACTTTCATGGAGCTGGTTTGGCTGGTCCAGTGATTACTCAGTCCTCATCATTCAGATAATTACCACTACGTCACTCTGGTTGGTTGACTGTACCATTAAAATGTCTCCATCATTCAAAATTTGCAATTTTACCACAAAATTTGTGGAACTTTTTTTTCACAAAAAAGTTAACTTTTCTTTATTATTTGTCATTTTTTGAGAAATAAATTATTTTTTGCACAAAAGTCTCAGTTTTATGATGGAAGTCATGATTTCTGTCGAAATGTGTAAGACGACCAGGACCAGGAACTGGTGAGATATCCGACAGCAAGTAAAGAGTAAAGCCCTTTAACGGTAACCATGGTGATGACGTAGCCCAGGGTGAAATAGTTTGACACTGCTGTACAAACAGAACATTTTAAAGAAGCATGGCTCAGATTTCTTTGGTGACACACTTCCACCAAGCAGATCTGCTGAGGTGCTTGACCGCGGCTGAGGAGTTGTTTGACGCGATGAGGCGACTGTCAGCCAGACCTTCTTTAAGCGGTTTACTAGCGGCTGCTGAGCGTACTGTTTACAGGGAACAAGCTCTAGGACAGTCTGGATCTGTGGCACCACGAACACCCTGGTCCTCAGAGCCATATATAATGGTGGCTCATTTTTGGGCTTGTCTGCGCTCCGTCACAGCCGTTATCTCCTCTGAACCTGCACTTTCAGAACGGGCTGTCTCCTCTACACATGGCAGCACAAGGAGACCATGTCGAATGTGTCAAGCATCTTCTGCAACACAAGGCTCCTGTGGACGATGTCACGCTGGACTACTTGACAGCGTTGCATGTGGCAGCTCACTGCGGTCACTACAGAGTCACCAAACTGCTGCTGGACAAGAGGGCCAACCCGAACGCCAGGGCCTTGGTAGGTTTCAGAGACATCACGTAAGCGTTTAGCTGGTTAGCTCTCTGGATTTAGTTTCATTGTGTTTTTGCTGCATGTTTCCTCCACAGAATGGCTTCACTCCACTGCATATAGCCTGCAAGAAGAACCGAGTAAAAGTGATGGAGCTGCTGGTCAAATATGGAGCCTCCATCCAGGCCATCACAGAGGTGTGTCACACATGTTCTTGCTGTCAGCAGCATCTGTGTCTCTGTGCAGTCTGTTGCTTTATGTTCAGAAAAGAGCTGTGGACAGCTGTGTGTAGATGTGTGCTACTACGGGTTTGTGTGTGCAGGGACACTCATCTCAGAGAACACCAGAACAGGGTCCACAGCATCCTCACCAGAACAGGGTCCACAGCATCCTCACCAGAACAGGGTCCACAGCATCCTCACCTTTCTGACTCCACATCTGAGTTTCCTTTAGTCAGTCCATCAGTCCTTATTACTTTATAACTTTATAACTTTGCTTTTATGTGTGTTTTTTTTCAACACGGAGGCCAAAGTGCCACAAGAAAAATCAAAGCAGACCCAAATACTATAAAATGAATGGTAAATAACTACAAAAAGATTAAAATACAGCGATGAAATTGTTCAGTGATTCTCAACTGGTGGGTTGCGACCAAGCAACAACCATCCCTCTTTCAGCTTGAAGCTCATCCAGGAAGTAGGCTTTGTTGCAGTTCCTCCACTGACCACTAGGTGCTGCCCCCAAAACAGGGCGAATCTCCACTGACCTCCATGTTAAAAGGTCCACATATTAGAACATATTTACAGCCTGGTACAGTGTGGTTACATATTACATCCATGACAACCACACAAGGCTCAATTGTTTTGCATCACGTTAGATAAATTTGTATTAAGCAATAAAGCTGACCAATCAGATGCCTTTGACGTGCTTGACTGACAGTTATCCACTGGCTTTAACAGCTTTGTCCTGCTTCTTTGCACATTTAGAAAAAAAAAGTGCTTTGAAGGCTCTCTGTTCAAATGACATGACTGGTTGGTCCAGTATTTTACAGTCAATGGTTGCGCCCCAAAAGTGGGTTGTGGTCCAGTTTACCTGCCTGTCTAGAACCGCCGTCTATACTGCTCATTTTGCTTTTTGTGTTGCCATAAAGTGTTTTTTTGCACAATCTCAGGTTCAAAGTAAACATGTCAGACCAGCTGAGAACCACTGCTTTAGTCATATGTAAAGGACATCATCACTTCCAGTACTTTGGTACAGAATCGATGTCAGTGTGAAACTGTCACAACTGTAGTGACGGAGGCTCAGAAAAGGCTGTTTTAAGGTCATTAATAGGATGTAATTATGCACGTATGAACTTGGTCTCCTCTGCTCGCTCTTGTGTCCAGTCTGGTCTGACTCCCATTCACGTGGCGGCGTTCATGGGTCACCTGAACATCGTCCTGCTCCTGCTGCAGAACGGGGCGTCACCTGATGTCAGCAACATCGTGAGTGGAGGGGAAATTTTCAGGGCGGGGGGGGGGGGGGACTCATGTGGAAGTGCTCTCATGATGGTCTGTGTGTGTGCAGCGTGGGGAAACAGCTCTGCACATGGCAGCCAGGGCGGGTCAGGTGGAGGTGGTCAGGTGTCTGCTGAGGAACGGGGCGCTGGTGGACGCCAGGGCACGGGTAGGACTGCACTTATCACTGGTACCAGTAACACGCTCTTCAGTGGAGTAATGATCTGCTCTTTCAGGAGGACCAGACTCCACTTCACATCGCGTCCCGTCTGGGGAAAACGGAGATAGTTCAGCTGCTGCTGCAGCACATGGCCCACCCCGATGCTGCCACGACCAACGGCTACACCCCCCTCCACATCTCTGCCAGGGAGGGGCAGGTGGAGACTGCCTCCGTCCTGCTGGAGGCGGGAGCTTCACACTCACTGGCCACCAAGGTGGGTGGAGGAGGTTTCAGCTCCAGAAAACTCCTGAAACTATGTTCAGAGGGCTTCATCTGTTGTGACACCACATTCTTGTGCTGCAGTAAATTTCAGCGACAGTTGGATACTTTTATCATGTTACCACCGCGACTCACAAATCTTAAAAGATGTTTTAGCATCGGGGATATCAAGCGATGAAGCGTTGATTCTCCTGCAGTCTTAAGATATGGAACAGTTTCAGGTCCTCATTGGCCCGTTCTATTTTTCAAAATTCATCACACCTGCTGTGTTGGGGACAGGTATGGCCTGCAGTCCAGTAAACATGTCCTCGTCTTCCTCAGCCATGTCTTTCTAACATTTACATGGTCACTTCTGGAGAAGATGTGGTTCTGGAGGTTTTTCATGTTGCCACCATGAAGAGCTTCACCAAGGTCACCGATGCAACTCCTTAAAACCATAGAGACTGATAACTGGAACATCTGGCATCCATCCATCATCCATCCATCATCCATCCGTCCATCTATCCATCCATCACCCATCCATCCACCCATTCATCCATCCATCCATCCATCATCCACCCATCCATCCATCCACCCATCCATCCATCATCCATCCATCCATCATCCACCCATCCATCCACCCATCCATCTGTCCATCCATCCACCTATCCACCCATCATCCATCCATCTGTCCATCCATCAACCCATCATCCATCCATCCATCATCCCACCTTCTAGACCCACTTCATGCTCTTCAGTCATGGGCTCTGCTTTAGATGGTCCCAGCTGTCACAGGGAAAGAGGCAGTGTGAACATCTGCTCCATCTGTCAATCATACTGCTTATGTTGACGTAGTCTGTTTCAGATATATACACTTCTATGTCTTCCTGTCTTTTGCATCACTACTGAAACAGTTACTCCAGCTTCATTTGGAAAGTGTTGCTGGCCTGAAATCTAAAATATACATTAAAAAATGACATGGAAAACCACGAGGTGTCCTGGGTTCCTGCTGTCTGCAAAGATATAAATGTCAAATTAAGTGTACAAATCACTAAATGTTTTACTATGTGAAGGAAAGATTAGATTGTGTTTTGTTGTATGAGCTGTCATCGGGGGTAAAATAGTGACTGCAGAGCGAATCGTAATGCAGCAGATGCTCAGGAACTAAAAGCCTGATTTCAGCATCTGACCCTGTCAGGTCTGATCCCGATGGGCCCATGTGGGTCTGTGAGGGACAGCATGAGAAAATGCAGTCCAGCTCCTCAAACGTCCCTTCTTGCAGCTAACTAGAGCCTGATCATTTTGTGGACTGGGACGAACTCCTGAGGAGCAGAAAGTGCGTAAAAGCAGGTGAAGTTCCCCGTTAAAGAGTGAGCAGCTGAAGCCTGTGATCACGCTACCGTGGCGGTAGGTCTGTGTCTTTGACCCATTTCTGATGAATGATTGATGGTGCTGTAAAGCTTCTGCTGCTTCTGAATTACGCCTGAAGGCCAAAGTCCCGTCGAGTGATTTATCATGATGATGGTGGAGATGTTTCTCTGAGGAGCCCTCTAATTTATTCATGCACCAAGAAGAGTGAAACAAAGCTTTGTGTTGGGTCATTTAGCTCTCCAAGTCTCGACTCTTGAAGGTGGGGTGTGGCTGTTGCTGCAGAATGGTAAAACCATCTGCCCCTACTGTACATTCCAGCATGTTTCACTTAGTTATCGTCCTCGTCTCTCTTGTCTCGAGCTCGTCTTCCGTCCAACCCAGAGCTCCACAGGCGAAGGACTGGCCCGTCCAGGGGCAGCGCCTGGTCATAAACACACCGATAGTGTGCTTCCTGTCCTCCAGAGAGGTGCAGAGTTCTCAGACAGTTAAAGTGCTCCCTCTGCAGGTTGTAATATGAAATGGAAGCAGGATTTCTATGTGTCGGGCTGCAAGGTTACCTGGAATTGCATCAGCACGTCAGTAGGTGGTTGTGACCTGTTTTAAGTCCGTAAAATGACATCAAACTATTCTATCTGATGTCAAGCTGGTCTTGATAATATAAAATTGATATTAAAGCAAAGCTGGAAGGTAATTCTAATTGCTCACAATAGCAGATTAGCCCTGACATCATGTGCAGTTCCCCTCCTTCCTCCTCTTCCTACAGGTCTAAAAACCTCTGCAGACCCTAAACGACCTTTAGAAGTCATGAATTATACCAGCGGCCATTTTTATCATTAAAAACTGTGTTGTCAAAAGGAAAATTTATCAGGACTCAGAAACAGCAAGGACTTTAACTCTCATGTCCTTACAGACGGTATAAAGCCGAGGTTTCATTTGTTCAGGAGTGTAATCCTTTCCAACTGAGGTCATAAAAGCAGGCGAGGACCCCGACTTCACCTTGTAGGCAAGTGTCAGACAGGTAACCAGGGTAGCTCAGTGAACAGAGGTTGGGCTGATTAAAGACCAGACCTGTTCTGGATCTTCTGTAGGTCTTCTGTCTTATTGCACCTGATGGAAGACCAGCCAGGAGGGTACTGCATGAACGGAGGCGGGACATCATCATTCTCTCATTTTAGAGCCACATATGCCTTCAAGTTGGTAACTTCTCCAGGAGCGTCCACCCAAGAACACGCAAAACCACATTCTGTAGACTTTACAGGTCTGACTGAGGAAGGAGAGGACGTGAGGACTCATTGCAGTCCTGAGTCCCGTCTCTGGTGTGTCAATGTACAAACATTCAAAAACAGGAAGGACTCCATACTGTTCCAGCTGTTATTTAACGAGAGGAAAGTTTAGAGGTGTGTATGTGTTGGTGCTGATGAGGAAATAAAACTATATACTTTTGAGGCTGAAGCACTTCAAGTAAATGAAAGAGTCACTAAGTTACACTCTCATTTTCCACATCCAAACTTTTTCTTGGTTTTGGGGCAGCAGACGACTGTTTGTCACAACGTTGAGCTACATTTCTGAGTGTTGTTCACCCACAGAAAGGATTTACTCCTCTGCACGTGGCCGCCAAGTATGGAAGCCTGGATGTCGCCAAGCTCCTGCTGCAGCGGCGTGCACCTCCTGATTCTGCTGGAAAGGTAAGAAGCCCCAACAGAAACAGACACGGACACACAAAACACTCAATCCAGAGCTTGAAAAAGTAAAAAACTATTCAGAATTGGATTTAAAATGACTTGATAAAAGACTTGCTGCGTTACAGTAACTCTGCAGGAGGACGGCAGGTTTATAGTGAAGGAGAAACCACGGACAGCAGCTCTATGTGTTGTTGCCCGTTTTAACAGTAAATTACTAAATTTAAGATTCCCTGGCGAGTAAAGGCGTAAAAGCTACATTCATGATCAATTTAAGAGTGTAGCATGAACTGTAATCTCAGGTTCCCAGAACTAATGCTGAACTCCCCAGTACGACTCTCCAGTCTTCTGAAGGTTAATGCTAACCACACTGCACCACCTGAAATCAGTCGCTAATTATTTGATTGAACGTACGTTGAATCGTGGCCACGACAGAAGTAAATCTGAGCGCATGTCAGGATCTAAACGCAGTGTCATCACGTCATTAGCAGGTAGCCACTAACGTGCTAACGTGGCTGGTCCTCCTGGATCAGGAGGTCCTGCGGCTCATGTTCAGACCTACATCTGTCCAGATGTGGCTCTGATCTATCAGGAGATTTTACAGTATTGATGAAAGAGGAATTATTTCTGCTGTTTTCATGAAACATTTCCTTCCATGTGAGTATACAATGATGTGCTGCTGGTTTTTCTGCACCGAGGTTCTGTTGACTGAGGAAGCTCTGGTAAGATCCGTTTGAATAAAGTCTTGGATTAACAATGACAGATTATTCAAATGTTAACAGATTCCTTTTTCACCAGATTCATTTTGTTTTTCCCCTTTAAAGACGTAATTATTTGCTTGGTGCCACTCAGTGATAACTTCCATTTGTCTGCACTTTCTTTTCTAACCTTCCTAATTAACTGATCGTAAGTGAGTGTGTTGACGCCTCAGTGCTCCACTAACCGCTGTTTAATCTTCATGCACTCACCCCCCACCCCCCTGCAGAATGGCCTCACCCCGCTCCATGTTGCAGCTCATTACGATAACCAGAAGGTGGCGCTCCTGCTTTTGGACAAAGGAGCGTCACCCCACACCATGGCCAAGGTGAGAGCTGGATCTCCTAAAAAGTGCCGCCACCTCAAAGCTGCTAAAAGAATCTTCGTCTTTGTGGCAGTTTCAGAGTTTTCTTTTCTAATTTTGTTGTACAGAACAATACCAGCATGAAGTGGCATGTGACTTTCACTCCAGCCAATGGGAGGAAAGAGTTAGAATTTAATATAATTGTTCATTTTCTTGAGTGGGGAGGTTTTATACATTCATCCTTTCCAGTTAAATTAACAAATAAAGCACATGTTTAAATATAGTCACAGTCGTCAGATGTTTAGATGTGCACCATGTCTGCTAATAATCAACGTTTATATTTATATTTACATATTACTGCAAGTTAGGACAAATTAATTCCAGTTAATTCTCTTGGAAAGTTTCCTGACGGAATGTTTCAAGAATTCCCCATCTCAAAGGAAGTTTCTAGAAATTAGTGCGAGCACATTGTGACCTCCCCGTTGAGCAGTAACAGCGTGTCCGTCCACCGCAGAACGGCTACACTCCTCTGCACATTGCGGCTAAGAAGAACCAGATGGACATAGCCACGGTGCTGCTGCAGTACGGCGCAGAGACCAACATCCTGACCAAGCAGGGAGTCACTCCGCTCCATCTGGCCTCCCAGGAGGGCCACGCAGACATGGCGGCCCTGCTGATCAGCAAAGGAGCTCAAATCAACGTTCCCACCAAGGTAAAGTGGAACACAAGCACGTTTTCAGGGAAAGTCTTTCAGTTTTTATTTACTAAGGCTCCTGTTGTGGGTGTTTTCCTCGTGCAGAGCGGCCTGACTGCCCTCCATCTGGCAGCGCAGGAGGACAGAGTAGCTGTTGCCGAGATCCTCGCCAAGAACCAGGCCAACCTTGACCAACAGACCAAAGTATGAGCGATCCTTTCTCCATACGTGTCTGTTTAACGTCTCTGATTGGAGAACTGAAGCTGTGTTTGTTTTACAGTTGGGCTACACCCCACTCATTGTAGCGTGTCACTATGGTAACGCCAAGATGGTCAGCTTCTTGCTTCAGAATGGAGCCAGTGTCAACGCCAAGACCAAGGTACTGAACTTTATCGGTCGAGCACAAAGGTGTCAAACTCTATATGATCCCAGACCACGTCATCACCATGGTGACCGTTAAAGGGCCGGTTACTCTTTAATTTCTCAGTGTTGTCAGATTTCTGTCATAAAAAAATAAGATAAAATAAAACATTTTTGTCAGAATCTCAAATTTCACAAAAATCCCTTATATTATAAAACTGAGGCTTCTGAGCATAGTTAATTAAAGCAAATTAAAGGAGACGTAGAATCAAAATCCGTTTTTCCCTGGTGTTTGTTGAATAACGACAGTCTACCTGCGTTCAAAACACACGTAAAACCTCCTTTAGGAATGTTCACCAGAAACTGGGCCAATCTGAACAGATACGAATGACGTCAGATGTATCTCACTCCCCCCTCCTGTTCAAATGTAATATAATTTTTGTCCTAAATTGGTTTAGGACAAAAATAGTTGAAATTTATAATCATGTTTTAACAAGAATTTAATCTGGCCTTGAGGTCGGCACGTGTTCCAGAAGCTGCAGACCTTTTAGACTTGGTTTTTACTGAAACATGTTATTATGTGATATCTTAGCGTGCGGGGGGGCAACTCTGATAATAATGTTGCATTTCTCTTCTCAGAATGGATACACCCCCCTTCACCAGGCAGCCCAGCAAGGAAACACACACATCATTAACGTTCTGCTGCAGAACGGTGCCAAACCGAACGCCATCACTGTGGTGCGTAAACGCACATCCTCACCAAAGCGAGCCCAGACGCACCCAGCTAACGTCTGCTTGCTTCCTCCTCCAGAATGGTAACACTGCGCTGGGCATTGCTCGGAGGCTGGGCTACATCTCTGTGGTGGACACGCTGAGGGTCGTCACAGAGGAGATCATTACGACCACCACGGTACCTTCACGCTCATCTGGTTTGTGTTTGGGCGCTCAGGCTGGAGCGCACGTGCTCAGGCTCAGATTTAAGCCGCATGTTTCTTACACGTTAGCAGTGACCTTGTGGCCCTTTTCCACTCGTACCTACTCGACTCGGCTCAGCTCGGTCTCAGTCGTTTTCCATTACAGTTCAGTACCACCCCGATGTGGGTGGGGCCTTCACAGTAAGGCGGAGACATCTTTATTTGCGACACCTCCAGTCACGTATGCGATAACAACAAACGAGGACACGTGAGTGTCCTCGTTGCACCACGGAGAAGACTTTCTCGCCATTTTAGCCGTATCAAAGTTTACTGGTAAAAATAAAGCTTTAAGTAAAAGTAAATCGCAGTCGCTGTTGCAGAGTTAAATATGGCGGCTGTGAAGGAGTCGCTCTCATGACTCATCAGTGACGTCACTCTCTGGCCAATCAGTGGCCTGCATCCTGGTGGCGTTGCATTTTCAGCCCGACTCAGCCTGTCTGGAAGCCCAGCAAAGTAGGTACGAAAAAAGCAGGTTCTAGCGGTACTGTGACCTGGTGGAGAACCCTTGGTGGAGTGGCCCTTTACTGGTGGAAAAGGGCCATTAGATGGTCTCTGGCATCAGAGTGAAGCAGATTTAAAGTGACTTTCACACACAACAGTCTGAAGGCTTTATGACAGGATGTCTCGATGGCATTTTTTGCCCTCCAAGTCCAAGTCATTTTATTTTGAGTATCTGCCGATAACGAGTCCTGATCCGGATCTGATACTTCAGCAATGTATTATTAACCATAAGAAAAAACAAATCCAAGTTGTCCTTTAATTTTTTTAAAAATAATTTATATGGCAGTATCAACACCTTTTTATACGACTTGTTAGCTTTGGTTCAAACCAGGTAAACAAAATAAAATCTCTTTTTAGCTTATCAGTGGTGCAGCACAAAATAACCATGTAAACAAATTCAATTTAAATAAATATCTATTTTTAGATAAACAAACTAGAAGATGCCCATAAAATAAAATCTCAAAAATTCCACATCGTGCTGCATTGTAAAAGTAAAACCAAAGTACTTACCTCCACCTCTAGAGGTAGCTTCACAAATCAGAAAATAAAATCATTTAGGCTTCGTGCAGAATTAAACCAACTAGTCTGCTATTAAAATGAACAACAGAAATGTTGATTCAGTGTAGCAGCTTCACTTTAACTGAAATAAAAGATTTCCAGCTTATTGAGAAAAACAGCATTCAACGTGAACATAAACTTGCAAGGCGCTGCTTTATTATCGCCTCTTTTTGAGCAACTCTTAGCTTCTTGTCAGATGAAGCCTGCGGTTTCACACCTGGACAGCACTCAGGTGTGAAGCCGGTTCCAGAGTGAAGAGATCTGAAGCCGCCACCAAGAGCGGATTCGTGCGGAGAAAAAGAAGCTGGTTGTATAGCCGTCATGGCCACGCCTCTGCAACCCCAAACCCTGAAATGACCCGGACGGCAGGCGGTACCATAACAAACAGGGCGATGCTGGGTAGCGGACTCGTTTCCCTGCTACTGCCTTGTAGCCGCTTAGTTTTTGTTGTGCCAAAAAGTTATTTTTGTTTACATCGCGAAGGATTCTGTGCATGCTCCACATCTTCTTCTCCGGTCTAGATGCTAAACTCTTTGGCCATAGCTGTAGAAAGTTGCTCTGTCCATTTTGCGAAGCCTGCAAAGTCTCTTTTGAGTGGCAGCAAAGGCAGCCAATCAGCATCAAGTGCTTGTATTTCATAATGAGGTTTCCAGTTAAACCCAAAGGACCCAAATAGGTGCAAAACCACGCGTCATTAGATCAGGACATCCCAAGTTTATGAAGAATATTTCAAAACGATCAAGGTTACCAAGGTGTGCAGAATACCATCAATGAATGCACAACATGTGGAACCTTGAAGCAGAAGGGATAGGACAGGAGGAGACCACACGAGTACCACTTCTGGTGGCAAAGAACAGGAAACTGAGGCTAGAATTCACCCAGGTTCACTAAAACTGGACAATAGAAGTTTGTAAAAACGTCCGGCCTGATGATTCTGGATTTTGTACAGTCACATCCAGATGGTGGTGTCAGAAGCTGCTGCTGGTGGTGGTATAATGGTGTGGCCTTATTTTCTCCACACACTTTAGTGGTACCAGTTGAGGATCCACATCCATCCCTTTACCTCCATCAGATTCAAATCTTCTCAAACTGAGTCTGTACTCAAATGGCCTTGACAGTCTCCAGATCTGAAACCACTAGAGCACCTCTGGGATGTGGTGGAACGGGAGATTCACATTTATGGAGATGCAGCTTACAAATTTGAATAAATATGGACCAAGATCTCTGAGGAACGTTTCCAGCATCTGGTTGAATCTGTGCCATCAAGGGTCACACAAGAGGCACACTTTAGACAGCTTCTGTCCAAAAGCAGTCTGAATAGAAAAACTTTAAAAGTCTGGTGGGTTTTCTTTGTGAACAAACTCTAACGGGATCCACTTCTTTCTGCTGCCAGACGGTGACGGAGAAACACAAGCTGAACGTGCCGGAGACCATGACTGAAGTTCTGGATGTCTCCGATGAAGAGGGTGAGTCAGGTTGCACACCAGAAACACCTCTCTGGTCCAGAAACCATGTATGTTCCACAACAGTTCCTTCATTTTAACCCGTATCTTTAGCCAAAACCACACGTTTTATCAGTCTGCCAGAGCTGCTACAACAGTGTGCTAACGCTTTCAAACTTGAGCTGAGTGACTGAACTGTCCACCTGCAGCATGGAAAACCTTAGGTGATGATGTTCTGTCAGATGACGCCACGGATGAGGAAGGTATTTAGCATGGTGTTGCCTGTGAGTAGAGTCTCGTTGGTTGGAAGTGTTCAATGAGGATGGACTGGAATATACGGGAATGAACTGGAAATTTGAGAAGGTGCAGGATGTCCTCTAACAGGTGCACGCTTTCAGAATTATCTTGGTTACAATGATTTTCTTAATCACATGGATATTTTCTTTCAAACACTGCATCCAGTCAGAAAGTATTACTTGGAAGTATATTTTGGTATCAGAGTTACTAACAAATGCAAAACTGTTATTGTAACCATGCCAGAGTCTTCCAGTTGTTTATGTGGCTGAACATCTGTCTCATGGCTTTCCATTAGTTTTGTTAGAAGCTCTTTTCTAATCTTTTTCTGCAGGGGCACCATCTGATGTGTGGATGCAGCTCATTGCAGCTAAATAGAGGAAGATCATAGCAGAAATGCTCAGTTCAGTTAGCATTTACGCTCTTTTAGTTTACGCTGAAAGAGTTGGTCAAAGTTCTACTCAGATGGACATTTTATTCAAAAAGGGTTGGATTAGATTTTACATTCATGACAACTGTACGAGATAAATTTATGTTAAGCTATTAAGCTGGCCAACCACATGCTCCAGTGTCATTTGATTGACAGCTAACCGTTTGCTCTGCTGTTAGCTAAGACAGCTAGCAACGGCTATTGTGATTTTACCTAAAGAGTACTTAGCATAACATTGGTTTCTAGGCTGTGAATAAAAACAGATCAGGGTCACATTTTAAAGACAGTACGGAATTGAGCTCCAGAGGTTCTTGCAAAGCTCAGCCTCGGGGCTCTGCTGTGGGACCCTGGGTCTTGCCCAGCCTAGTCCAGCAACACCTAAAACGAGGAGGTTTGTAAAAAATGGGAAAGAAATGAATCCAAAGTCGTGAATTCTCATCCTGGGTTAGCAGAAGCTAAGGGAGCCAAGCGCTGCTGTTGCCTCTTTGCAACATGGCGCTGCGCATGGGTCACATGACCGGATGGCCATCTATATATACAGTATCTGGTCCCAGTAGGAATGTGCTGTCTGCTCCATATGTTCAGATTTCTTCTCTATAATGAAAATCCTGACTCACCAACATTGCCGCAGGTCTTCCAACAGCAGCCACATCTAGACCTTTTATTCCCAGACCGGGCTACAGCGAGGTCAGGGTGTGTGGTCAAATTAGAATATGACCAATCATACAGGAGAATTGTCTCCGTCTCAAAACCAATGACTTCATATAACTATGGACGAGCCCTGTCTATTGGTTCCTACAGACAGCCTTTGAAGCCCATTCTTCCTTAAACTGCGCATTGCCGTGTTGCAAAGGTCAATGTGGGATTGAGAAGAAAAACAGATCTGAGCTCTGAGAGCCCGTTGGCTCCACCCAGTGGCAGTTTCATGCTCCTGCAACAACCGTTTTTGCTCTCTTGATTGGTCAAATTGTTCACATGCAATTTTAAATTTGCACATCTGAATCTGTCTTTTGGAGCTTTTTGAATAAAATAAACCTCCATGTCTACTTACAAATAAAATTCAAATTTCCAGTTAATTCCCTTAAAGTCTCATGTATTCCCACCAACTCATTTGGCCAGTTTGCAGATTTCTCTAGCTTCCCTTCACTCGTGGGCTGTGTAAGTCTGTGTGAGAGCTTGCAGTGATCAGTTACTGCAGCGATCAGAGAAGTGTATCATGCATGCACCTGTTTTTGATGAGGATGTTCCTTTGAGAGAGCATTTATAGCCATCATCTTCACAATAGAAAATAGTGAGGAGGAAAGTGGCTTCTGACGCTGACACAGGAGGATTTTAGCTTTATCTGCTGTTTGCAAGTGCGTTATAGCATAACCCCAGTATGCTGCAATAGTGCAGCGTATTGCAGCAGCTACTTGCAGATAATATGCAGTTACTGGCATGTTTCAGACGGAGGAAATGCAGTGTGACGTGTGTTTCAGAGCAACAACACCCACAAAGTTTACTCCTTTGGGAACTGTCAGAACAGCATTCAACGTAATGTGAGACCGTTTCAGAAAGGTGAAACATTTGAACATTTCATGAAGTAAACATCTAAAATTATTTTAGCAGTATTTCAGCTTATAACAAGACAAACACCTCCTCCACAGCTTGATCCAGCTGCCAATCAAAGTGTACAACTAGTGTTGCAGCACTCATCAGTGTTTGCTAAGTGGAGTTAGCTACATGCTACCCACAGTATAATGAAGCTACCTAACATACATCAACTACGTTGTTGTGTCAGAGCCAGCAGCTCTTCTCTGGTTGCTCAGGGGGGGGGGCTCACACAGCAACAGTAGTTACAACAACGCTCACAGACGGTTACATTTCTTAGCCAGAGCTTAAAAGAACAATCTTATGTGTCGTTGCTTTAAAGCAACACAACGTATCCTAGCCTTGCTGTTATTGTTGTTGTCCTGTCGTCTGATATCAGGCTGTTGTACTAAAGTTCTCTGTCTGCTCACTGCTTCATAGTTTATTTGGTTATAGAAGCTGGAAGATGAGGCAACAATATTTATGATTGTAACAGACAATTGTGCTGCTCAACCAGAGAGGGGGCTAAAGAGTATAATCCTACATGGTGTTGCTTTAATGGAGTCTCTCAGAGGTAAATGTGGGCAGACGTGGGCACCAAAAAACTGCAAATGTAAACTATGAAACAACACAGAGTAATGTTCCTCAGTGTAAAATCTGTGAATATCTCATCATCTACTATACGTGATATGTTCAAAAGATTCAAAAAATCTGCACAGCAGTAAATGCCATCCTATGCCAACTTTTTGACACATGTTGCTACTTTTCTTGAGAGAGTACATTTTCTTGATCATTTCTGAGATTTGCTAATCATTGCATTGTGTTTTCACTTACCTTTGACCCCAGTATTCCAACTTTCTTTGGAGTGGGGGTTGTAGTATGCCGTTATTAAAAGTGATGCTGCTGCAGTGTAACTAGAAGCTCCCACTGTGATGACCCATTGGATTATATAGTATAGTAGTATATTGGATTATATAGTATAGTAGTATATTGGATTATATAGTATAGTAGTATATTGGATTATATAGTATAGTAGTATGGTATACAGTAAATGAAGTAAACTGATCAGTTGCATGCTGGACATTTATTCAGAGGTAGCATACCGTCCATGTATATTGAATTTTGTGCAGTTGCTTGAATACTGCATACTGTGTACTACATTGTGGCAAAATCAGTAGTAAAGTTCGTACTTTGAAAAGCAATCCTTTATTTTTGCAGCAGATGGCAACTTTGGGATCTCTTGCTGATTTTCCTTTATTTGAACTGCTTTGAGCAGAAGGACATCTCACTGAATAATGATGTTTACTGTCTTACAATGTTCCCTCTCCAGGTAGCCAGTATACTATTGGCGGGAATACTTCTCTGTCTATCTACAGTATGTTTCTCACTTTCTTCTGCTGACATAGCTTAAGGCTTTCAGCCAGTGTCCCGTCCAGCTCCATCGTAGCCTGCAGCTTCACTCTGAAACTGCTGCTGCTTCAGTTATGCATGTCCAAGTAAAGACAAAAACAAAACGCCCTTATATAGCGTCTTTCTAGTCCAGGAAATACTTGCACTTTTACAATCCAAGGAGATTTCTCTCACTGCCACAGACCCTGCTGAACCTATAACAGCATAGCTAAGAGATGGTCTAAGAGACTACAGAGTTAAAGGCTGTATTAAAAAGCAAGGTCTTAAGCCTAACCTTATATAATGGGAAGAATAAGCTGTGATACACTGGTTACAGCTTTAATTTATGGAGACGTGGGCCATATAGATCAATAAATTGATTCTAGTTTTCATGATTGTTGAAGGATCCATATCTGAAAGGTTGGTGTTAGCAGGTCCCTCCCAGCTTCAATAAATCCAGAGATAATGACTTACATCAGCCATTGGTGCTCGTCAGGTAACGGCTCTGTGGTACATTTCACGGGAGCCTCAGTGAATGACTGATCACCACCGTTAACAGCTTCCATATTGTTCCCAAAGTCACCGTTCCAATTCTTCATACACAAACCTTCTCAAAATCTGCATAATTATAAGAGACTAAATCTTTCTTGGAGTTTGCAGGTTTTCATCAGCAAATAATTGGTATTGAAGCATCAGTTTGGGGAGACTACATTACCCCTACACCTGTCAGGGAACATCCCATGTTCATGACTTTTAGAATATTAATGAATAAAATACAGTTTTTATGTTTTTTTCCTCTAGTTGCTTAAAGTATAACGTGAAGATGTACATTGAAAGATTATTAAATTTCTGTGTACAAGACTGGAGTTTACTTGTTTTCTCACAATCCGTTAATTTTCTATAAAATGCAGCGCTGTTGACAAAACCACTAACAACAATAACAAGTATTTTTCACCTTAGTCTTTCAAGTAGCCTTGGCAAAGCCTTCCCTTCCACCCCCCATCCCCCACCCCCCTGCTGTACAGTAGCGGAGCAGCAGTAGAGCTTTGTCTCAGAGGTTGAACCACATATACCATACAGACTGGTAAAAGTTGGAATGATGTGGAAAAATGATTGATGCAGAATTCTCCACCATGCAGCAGACCAGTCCAGTGACCACAAGCTCTTCTTTCTCAGACCTGCTCTTGAAGGCAGCATGAGCCGTTGGACTTGGATGGTCCTTTTCATCTTTGGTTCAGATCGCATGGCGCTGATTTCTTTCCAAAGCAATTTGGAATACCAATTTGTCTAGCTGCATCCCGGATCCCAGATGCCTCGGAGCCCAGAGACGTTACGTTCCCATTTTCCATATCATCCCAACTTTTTCTGATCAAGGATTGTTGAAGAGATTATCATCAAACACTTATCTGTAGTCGGCAAGAAAGAGATGAAAAGCATTTAACATGTGAATGCCTGTGAAATGTTTACTGTAGCATTGTGGAGCTGAAAGGTGAGTTTGTTAAAATACATTTTACAAGGTGGTTCAGCAGTTAAACCGACACAAAACGCTACAACTCAAATGAATTGTAAGGCTTTGTTGCAGCTGACCGCTTGATTCCAGTTCAGTATCCATTCACTGATTTCTTTCTTTTCTTTTTACTTACTAAGAGCACATGTGCTCCATTAAGCAAAATTCAGTTGAAATCTCCAGTAAAGGTCTGCCTGGACTGAAGGTCATATTATCAGTTAAGGTGGAACGTGTATACTTTGACTAAACTGACTCTGTTCGTACGTGTTCTGGAGGTTGTGTTTCAGCCTTGTAGGGGCTGAAACTTCTGTGTCATGGACATTTAATGGGTATCAGTTCTGATGAAGAATTTAGACCGTTTTTGATAGTGTACCCTAGCGTTTAGAAACCAAACAAGAAACGCTGAGAAAGAAAATCAACAAAATGAGCAAGAATTTCAAGTTCGGAGCGTCCAGATATGTTTCATAATTTTGTCAAGAAACACCATCCTAGACCGAGTCCCGGGACTAGCGGGAAATCTGACAGCACAGCAGGTTGAAAAAGTGGAGCAGAGAGTCCTCTGATGGTTACCATGGTGATGACGTGGCCCAAGATGACATCGGTGTTTTTGACGTTTAGTTCCTCCAATCATTTTTGTTTTCCGTGAAGGTGATGACATGATGACGGGGGACGGAGGGGAGTATCTGAGGGCGGAAGACCTCAGGGAGCTGGGGGATGACTCCCTACCGGGACAGTACCTGGATGGAATGAACTACCTCCGATTCAGCCTGGAGGGAGGACGTGCCGACAGGTACATCACACGGTGGTTTGTGAACAATTACTCTACGTATCCTGTACACAGGGAGACCTTCTTCTCCTTGTTTTTCATATATTCCTTCTTCTTCTAAAATGCTATCAAATCCTGTCATTTCTGAGTTTCCTTTTAACCTTTTCTCTGTCTAATTACTGATGACTCAGAGTGCTTCCTGTCCAAATGTAAAACCAAACAACTAACTGTGTACGTTTGTATGTGTGTTTGTGTGTTTTGCAACCTCTCCTCCTCATACTTCATGGTTGGTCCTCTTTGTCATCCCTCCATAGTCGAATGCAAAGGTATGTGCTGACTCAAGCTGGATACCTTAGCTTTTTCACCTTCAGCACCACTGAAATAACCACGTTCACTGTCCTCCAAACACTGGATCTTCAGACTTTTGAATACTGGCTGCATCTATAAATATTAAAAGCTGGGAATTAAAGTATTTCAATATAGTGTATCGCTTTCCTTTAATCAAGAGGATATATGTGATTGTCTGCAGTGACTACCATATTAAAAACTGACATTTCCTCAACCTGTCACTTTCTATGATGCTGTTTAAATCTGAAAAGATGTTCAGTGAGATTTTTCAAATTTGAAGAATTCTATGACATCATAGACAAATAATTATAAATAATTATAAACTTCCTCATATTTACCAACTTTCCCATCATGATGCATTCACTGCAACACAGAAGTGGGAAGTTTATTCAGTATATTAGAAGCCTACAGCCAGATTAAACCCAACAGTTTTGAAGAAAAAGTAAAACTCCAACCTTATAACCTTGATGACATGTGAGGAAGAACAAAAGAATTCTTTTTGAACTCACTCATTTACAAGAACAAGACTCATTAATTCTGACTTTATAAACGCACAAACTTTCTTAAAAAAAACTGCAAATTTGAAAGGAAACTATTACTCAGACTGCACATATTTGAGCCATAATGCCGACATTTCAGCTTGAATGATGCAGCCACATTGGTCCTGTGGTAGCTGTCAATCATGGCTGAACACAGAACCTTCACCACAGCAGGCAGCATGTCCATCTCCCACTTCATTATTTGCTCATGCATGAACAAGACTCCAAAAATAAATATAAATACTTAAATACTTCCACTTAAGCAGTATCCCACTCCAGACCCAGAGCAGGCATTTCACCCTTTTCTAGTCTGAGTTTGCTGGTTCCAATCATTGAAGAGCTGAAGATCCCTGTTAGGGCTTATTTATACTCCACTATCTTACGTTCATGCATCCCTCCACATGATGAAGTGACATCATCCCCTGCTGAAGTGAATTCTGGGTTCCATGTGTTCCATCGATAGCGTTTCCTCCATCAAAAGTTGCAGAGTTTTCAACATGCGACAGCCAATACAGTTGAAGCTAGCCAATGAAATCACTCACGCAGACGGGATGACATCAAAGAATGTGGGTTATTTGTGTAGTGAGCGTGAAGAAATTTGATTGGTTGTTTGTGGCTCGACAAAGAAACATCAACACCACCAGCCGTTTGTTTCAGCAAAGCACCAGTGTAAATCCAGCGTAACAGCTCCTCATACCTCCGTGCCTTTTAAGTGTTTTTGTATGATTGTTTAGCAACACATCCACCAGGGGGCAGTGACAAGTAAAGTTACAGACGTCACTGGACATGGCTGTTGTTGAGGAGCTTGTAATGTTTGCGCTACTTCAGAGACGAATGAAATGAAAATGGTGCAAACATTTGACAGTCTGTCACCATGTCTATAAATTCACACAAGCTCTCAAAACCGCTTCTCAAGTTTTCCCCATCAAAATTTCTTCTTTTCTGTTTTCTTGTATTTGGTTAACAAATTGACTTCTGAAGCTCAATACTGCCCCCCCATGGTTTCTGGGTGTATTGCTACGTTTCATCCGTAATATTAAAATATTGAGGCTACGTACATGGATGTTTTATCCAAAAGACGGATAAAATAAAGGCAGGGACAGAAGGCTCCATCTGTCTCCGTATCCGTTTTAATCGGAGAGTTTAAATCGGCCTTTAGCAGGTCAATATTTTCTGTAAAAACCGCAGCGAGATTCATCTCAGAAATACTTTTTTGTTTTATTTTTGTTGTTTTTATTAAATTCTTTTTCAGAGTTTAACCAGCCATCTTGTCCCTGATTCTTTCTTTGAGTCTCTAATCCATCGTTGTAGAAGTTTGAACTCCCAACATTAGTTAATGAAGTGTCTGACTCCGCCCACTAAAAACTCATTACTTCAAACAGAGCTGTGAGGACCAGTTGTACTGAGTCATTTTATCATTTTGACCGAATCGTGCTGCAGACTTTTCGTTAAGACCTGTGAAAACTTGTGAATAAAAGGCAGAGTTTGTCTTCCATGGTAACCCAGAAAGTCTTGGTTTCATTCACACCCGTTAGCATCAATGACACTTATGAGGTGTTACGTCCACTTCCCCTCATAATCACTTATATTTATGTTGGTCTTTCATAATTCAGTTAATAACTGACGTGAACCTTTCCTTAGCGTTAGAACCTTAGGCTTGTGGGTCGCAGTAAGCATTTTCTGTTTTCTTAAAAGCACAACAGTAGCTAAATTGCTATTAGCTATTAGCTGTAGCACATCAGCTCCTTTTGTTAGCTGCTCAACATGTCTTTACTGCAGTCTTGTCGTGGCCTTCTCTGGTTTCACAGGTTTCTGTTTCTTTCCTTCCCAGTTCGGACCGGTCCTTCACACCCACCCACTTCAGTTATTACTCTCCAAGACATGAAGGCGTGATGGACGACATGCTCACCAGTCACCAGGTACTGGTACCAGTGCACACTCACAGTCCTCGCCAGAGATGCTGCGCAGTTCTGAGCTGTTATGTAAAAATCATTTCCCAAATGAATTTATTTTTCTTTTTAGCATTTTTCCCTTTGAACTGAATGTACCAGGTGTTAATGTTTGTAAGAATTTACTTCAGACATGTCTGTCCGTGGTGGTTTAAGACGTCCGCTAAAAGTTATAGACTTCTGCTGACACCGTGGTCGTCTCTGTGACTGCATAAATGAGCACGAATGATCAGCCTTCTAATCTGCATTTGAGAACTATTCTCTCCACACCTGTCGGCCATAACGGTTCCTCTGTGAAGTTTCCTCTGTAAACTTCAAGAATCAACCTGCTTGAGTCGTCAGAGATGCACAGTTGAACTTCTCACCTGACCCCTGACTGTCATGCATTTTTAGAAATATGTTTTGGACATGCTCAGGCTTCATAATTCACTCCTGAACCTGGTTGGTGTGACCTGTCAGTCATCCAGGCCATTCAACTCTCCAAGGTTCCCTGGACAACGAAACGCCTGTCGTCCTGTTGCTCTGATTAAAACCTTTGAGCCCGTCTTAAAGATGAACATTAGTCGAATCCAACTTGTACTTCTGAACCCATTTGCAGACTTTAACCGAGCCTGTCGGCGTAGTTTTGTATAAATGAACTGAGCAGAACACGACTTTGTACAAGTGCTTTCACGTGTTATTGAAGTACAGGTGTAATTTAAGGAAGCACAAAGAAAATAGCAGTTTCAGTGTCATTTAAGTGATTATTTGAGCTAAAACAAAGAAAAGGCAAAAGTTCCTAACGTGCTGCTTTAAAGGAGGGAATAATTTCCTCTGTGGATTGTTTTAGTGTTGTCCAAAAAATATGATCTATGAGTCAAATAATACTTTTGAAGAAGGTCTGCTTTAAATTTTTCAAATGAAAAAAAAAACAAAAAAAACATGACTGACAAGGTAACAGACGATTACACTTTTCAACCACAGAGGGGTGCTAACGAGTACAACCTGACGTGGCGTTGCTTTAATAGAACTATGCCAACTATATAAAACTGAGAGAGCCTCATAAAGGTACAAACCCTAAACGTTACCTAAAACAGTTTCCAGCTGTAACTGAGAGACGTTTATCTGTGTGATTCCAGGTTTCAGCACTGACCAGAGAGACTGAGAGGGATTCCTACAGGCTGAGTTGGGGCACAGAGAACCTGGATAATGTAGCGTTGTCTTCCAGCCCAATCCATTCTGGGTAGGTACCGTCACGCTGAAGGGAAATATTGTTAACAAGTTAATTCAATACAACTGTGTAGACGATGGCTGAAACATACAGTACACACCCTTACTGCTGCGATTCATCGAGAAAGAGATTTTAAAATTTACTTTCTTCAAAGTCAGAGTCAGATAATTGTGGTCTGATGTTTTGACATTAGAAGCATCTGATTGGCTAACATCATTTTTAGTTAATTAGACAGATGTAGTTTAAGGCATAACATCCAGAGAAATTAACCAAGTCAACAAGAAAAGAATAATGGACTTCCAGACGTTCTAGTTCATCCTGGGGAACAAGATCCAGATGCTTGAAGGGCCCATGATCATCTGTTCAAACAGTAATAGAAAGTATAAACGTTCAGCAAGTACGTGACTTCTAGAAATCCATTTGCTTTTGGTGCAAAAAAGTGAAAATGAACCTCCAAACGAGAATAAAAGACAATAAAAACCATCTAGATTAGTGAGCTGGAAGGACACAGGACAACAGGAGACTGCTCCAAAACCAACAGAAGGAAGACAGAGTCCAGTTTGCAGTTGCACACTGGGACATGAGATCTTCCCCTCTGGAGGGATGTCCTGTCTGGTCACAGCCATCAGAACAGATGAGGAGGAAAGACTATCATGCTGCAGCATCTCAACACATCACTGAAGTTAAAGCTGAGGTGTGCATGAGTCTTCCAAAGAAGGTTTAAAAATGAGCTCCAGGCTGAAGTTGATGGAGTGTCCGTCACAAATCTCTGACCTCAGTCCCAACGAAGGTTTGTGGGCAGAGCTGAAAAGAGGTTCAGGCAACAAGACCCAGAAACCTGAATCAGATCCCCCAGTTCTTCCAAGAGGAATATTCTGGAGCAAATCTCCAGCGACATGATGTGAGAAGCACGTTGGCTACAGTTTAAAGGACATTCTGCTAACCAAGAGGACGTGAATCTCTGACTCTGAAGAAAAGAACATATTCTGACATCTCACAAAAAAGACCTTTACTGTCAAATAAGGAAGAATAAAAGTCATTTCTACACTTCTGTTTGCAGCTGTAGTTAAACTGTTTCTGTGCATATTTGAAGACTGTAGAAACTGACTCCTCTGATTGTCTCACACTCGCTCAGCGTCTCTGAAGTCTTCCTGCTTAACTTCTGGTTCTTTCTGTCTGATGTGGTTGCTGTTTTCTAGCCGTTCCTCTCCGTGCCATGATCATGGAGACCACAGCAGGTGACCCGCTGCACCGTGGTTGCGATCATCCTCATCTCCATCGCTCTCTTCCTCCAATCACAGTGTGCTCTCCTGGGGGAGAGGTGTACGTGTTGCTGTCCTTCACTAACATCTCCTCATGTACTCGGTTCTTGGGCTCAAACTGCAACAAAAACCCCAAATAGTGAAGCTTTAATCTGAGAATATGTGGGTAAAATGAGGAGGTGGAAGTTAAGGACATGTTTGTGTATTTCCACTAACATAAACCTCTGTTGTTTTGTATTTGGGGCGTGTTACCACATCTGTGGCTGGTCTGTTCATGCAGGGGAACACGCTTGTTTTTACGCCTCACGTACGTGTCGTTTAACTGAAGCTGACCTGAAAACAGTTAAACTACCAGTTTGTGGTTTCATGTTGTCCAAGCGTCGTCCAATCACAGCCGGTTTCCTGCATTCAGTGTTTCGTGTGCACTGTGCCACTTTGCATGAGTGAGAGCAAACGTCATGTTGTCCATTCAGTGGTGAGAAACCAGACACCAAGGTCTCCTTCAGCATGTCTGACATGTCACATATAGACTTTAAGTCATCAGTACTTTACTCGTCTGGGAAGAGAAATTCCACGTTAGCAATCAGGAAATGTTGGGACGACATTGAGGATGAAAATGCCAAGAAAAGGCACGTTAACTTTGACTTTTATTCTTTGCAGACATTATAAACCCAATTGATATAGTTTTTGACAGTGATCTTACCACTTTGTTAGTAGAGCACCTTTTAAACACAGAAGCAGCTCAGAGTGCTCTACAAAGGCATTACAAACTTAATAATAACAGTTTTTTTCTTACTTTCAGTCTTTAAACAATTTAGGAAGCCCAGGTGATGATGTCATGGCTTTGGAAGCTTATGATAGGTTAATTAACAACACTGAATTAATTGGAGGCAGTAGTGCAAAAATGGGTATATAATAACAAAGAAAAACAAACATTGAATATCTTTGGGCTGTGCTGTCTGCAATCAAGGAAAAATTAAACTTTAGATGCACTTTATCACGTCTCCACAGTTATTAGAAAACTGAAAAAGACTTAAAGGAATTTTCATTCTTTTGGTTTTTCTTTTAAAGGATTTTTTTTAACGATTTATGAGAAAGTATCATAGTTAGTAGTTAGTATGACAGTTTTAGTTGATTGCAGTTTAAAACCTCTAAACCACACCTTCAGCAGACCAGTTCTCAGTTTTCAGTGAGTTCTGTTCAAGCGTTACCACCAAGTAGCTTTGGGGTCGATGTTCTCATCACTCAGTGGGCTCCACACCTTTCAGAATGTCCGTAACTTGTGTGAATGTGTCTTGTTCCACCTCAGCTTCCTGGTCAGCTTCATGGTGGATGCCAGGGGCGGAGCCATGCGCGGATGCCGGCACAACGGCCTCCGCATCATCATCCCACCCAGGAAGTGCAGCGCGCCAACACGGGTCACCTGCCGGCTGGTGAAGAGGCACCGCCTGGCCACCATGCCCCCCATGGTGGAGGGCGATGGCCTGGCCAGCAGGCTCATCGAGGTGGGGCCCTCTGGGGCCCAGTTCCTCGGGTAAGGCTTCAGCGAGTCAGCGGTTGTGAAAGTTTACGGGGAAAGGAAAATGAAGGCATGAAAGAAAGATTATTTAAAAACACCAGCGGGTGAATATGGTGGCGGCGTTAGCAGAGAATACGCTTGTCTCCAACAGTTGGAATGCTTTTGGACGTGTGAACCTTTCGCTGAAGATGCATCCAGCGCTTAAAGCGACACAACGTAAGATTGTGCTCTGTAGCGCCCCTCTCTGGCTGAGAAGCGCAGTTGTTGTAAATTCTGCTGGTGTGTGAGCCTCCTCAGGAGAAATGCTGCTCATGTTCATGTATCCACCAGCTGATGCGAGAAGAACCGGCGCCATGCTGCTGCACGATAACGGAGGGACAAACGTATGACATGGCGCAGTCCGCTGTCTGCTATCTACAAACTACAAACAGAGATGGCCTCTATAAGCTGTAACGTTATATTTTCCAGAACCTTTGGTCATCAGTAGAATCTCTGCACCCAACTTGGAGCAGCAATAGTAAACAGCATGCTAGCTATCAAAGACGCTACATTACCTCATCTAAGGGCTTCTGTGAGCAAACAAAGAAGCCTGATGTCAGCCAGGACATAGATGCAGCTTTGCTAGCACGCCGTCTGACTAGCCACTGCCTCTCACAGCGAGTTCATGGAGGTCCAGTAGTGACCCGCGTACGGGGATGTTGCTCATATACTTCTCGCCTCCCCTGACTTTCTTCACCGGCTCTGCAGTGACGTTCGTAATGATCATGTATGTCAGATTGCTTCATCATATCGTCAGCGTCTGGCTAACTCCATAGCAGACACCATGACAAGCCGTAAAAAAAAGGAGTACATATTGATTGACGGCTGGGAGGCGTGTCTTCCTGAGTGCGGGTCACTCACCTATGTAGATAGTTGTAATGCAAGTGATGTATGGAAGTATGGAAGGTGAACTACCGCTAAAATCATTTTAGAAACGTTTTTTGGGGCGTTTTGAGTTCCGTTGTGTTGCTTTAAGGTGGATGATTAAAATATCTTGAGGAAGAAGTGGAACCACTTTTTCTTCATTCGGCTTGTTGGTACTTAGTCATTTGAGGCTGACAATTTGCTGCCCTTTTCTTTCAGACTGGTTCCCCCCAGCCTCTGCCTTACTAAAACTGTTTCTGCTCTGCTTCTGCTGGTGCCAGGGTCCACCAGCCCCTGCTCTTAAGCATGCCCTCTTTTATTTCATAACAGCTACGACCTAACTATTTCAACCTCAGTCCCTAACCCTGAACGGGCGTTCTTTCTTATTAACTCCACCTCCTGGACTGCACCATGATTGCTTTTATATGTGGCCCCCCAGTTGTGCCCTCTAGTGGTGATGTTTGGGAGTAAGACTGCTGAAATATGTCCTTTTGATGTTTATATGACATTCCTGAAGGAGAAATGAAAAAGAAAAAACATCTGTAAATGTTTACTTGCTGTTTATTGATTGATGTGGAAATGTGAGCGTCCCGTAGATTACGTTTAGAATAATACACATGTTGCACCTTCGTTAGAAACACACATTGACCAAGCACCTTAGGTTGGCAAGATTAATATCAGACCCTTTGGTTGAATTATTTCAACATTAAATAAAAAGATATGTGTGTTTTTAACAAATGGGGCTACACAAATAAATCTCAAATAATGGTGGGCTTAAATTATGTATAAAAAAATATCTACACACAAACATATTAACAATGTAGTTCAGTTTCAGGTTGTAGGTTTTTTTGCAGTATATAAAATGTATATCAAAAGTGGGACTTGGATCTTTTAGATAGATAGATGAAAGATTTTATGAAATAACATTTTGTAATGTTTTTACAAAACAAGGCATAAAAAAGTGGATTAACTGTTTTTCAGCATTAATTTTCCATAAAATCACCTTTGTGCTGCAAATACACAGTTCTAATTGATCATGTCTTTGTTGAACATACACTGATTGATAAAAGACGCTCTAGAAATGTAAATTTGGTGTTCATAAGAAGCACCTCTGAAGTCATGTGATCAGCAAAGGTTGTTTTCTTCAGACTTTTGCAGCTCTGGAGTGAATTGTGTGCTGTTGGATGTAGCCATGCTGCAGGTCGTCCACCCAACCAAAACACTGTGTTTGCTCTTTCTTCCACACTGCTGCGTCTGGATGCTCGCTCTATCATACAGTAAACTCCACCTCCCCAACGCCCCCCCTCCTCTTAATGAGGGAGAGAGTCTGGTTAGCAGAATCCTCCAGCTTGGTCCGCCAGGGACCAAATTCCTTGGGTAGGGTGGAAAGAAAATGTCCAGTTTTGCATATGAAACAATCCATGGATGCCTCATCCATTTCATCTTCTGTTCTCCTCATGCATCAGTGTTTTCGTTACCACTTGTGCTCGCATCCTGCACCCGTTACTTCAGCTTTAATTACGACTCTAAGACCCTTTGACCTGACAGCCGTGCTCCTCCTTTGTGCTTTGTTTTCACACCCCTCATCTTCTTAGTGCCTCTGCTTTTATTTTTTACATTTTTGTGTGACGTTTAAGTGGATGTCTGGCCTGCAGGTAACCTGGGAGTTGTCCTCTCAAGGTAGATTTCTAGCTTTTTTAAAATGTTATAACGCTGAGAGTCAGTCACTAAGTTAATACCAGCTAAGAAGTTGTGTCCAATCACATAATACCACTAAATAAATGTGAGCGGTCGCTGTAAGATGGAGAACTTGACCTTCAGGCCGAACAACCATCTAAACATCACATGGGAATGTCAGCATTTGTGCTTTAATAGCTGTGTTTGTCCCATGTTTTACGTTATTGGAGCATGTGTCTGGTAGGTGAATGTTGTAGAAACTTTGTGTTTATGCACGTCAGGTGAGTATTAAAGAGACACCTGTAATGTAGCTGAGGACAACCCACACTGATACACACTATACTGAATTATAGCAAAGGTACATTCCCATAATAAAATGATTTTTGATGTTTATGTCTTTGGAGACAGTGTGAATCCAAGATGTTTGTTTTTTTTTCCTCATCAACAGTGTTAGATTTTTGCACTGCAGGATTACAGCACGATCTTTAAAGAAAAGTCGGTTGGGGGTTAGTTTAGTGTTAGTAAGGAGGTCAGAGGAAGGATGTTAACTGCTCATTGCAATGATTATTTGCTACCAAAGCCAAATTCATCAACAAAATCATTTTTTAAAAACCTCCTTTTAAAAAGACTGGAAGGATTTCTCTTGCTTTCTACAGGGCGAAATATTATTAAACCACTCAAACGATGGTTTAGCGCTGCATCAAAGCTGTCATTCATCCATAACTGATATAACTGATATACTATATGACTTGTCGTAAATAGGCGCTATATAAATAAATTGAATTGAAATTGAATTGAATATAACCACATGGATAAGAGATTACTGAGAAAAACCTTTATTGAGCACAACAACACAGAGCTTCACTCTTCTCCAGTTTTCCTCCTCCTACATGGAGGCTGTGTCTGGGATGAACCATCACACACTGGAAACACGTATCGTATTCAGATGAACCAGGATTCCTGGTGTTTTCTTGAAGAAATGAGCACTTTGTGCTCAGGACCAAATACACACAAAAACCATCCAGATTATAAAAGCCGGGTCCTGTGAGAGGATAGGGTGTCAGTGGCCTTGGCTAAGCTCATTTACACTCCTGTGGCAGGGACGTCTGTGCACTGTTCAACTACACAATGTGAAACCACATTCTGCACACACACACAGGCATGGCTGGTGAGGAAGAGGGTGCAGTTCTGCACTGGACTGGTTTATTCCACACCTGCCCCCAGTAGAGAATGGAAAACTTGTTGACAAGAAGAATGGGATCAAATAAAAACTGAAACTCATTCATCACTCATTCACTTGGCCAGACTGTGCTGCAGGCCTGAAGGCAGAAATGGAGGCATTAACATCTGGTACTTTACATTCATGCTGTCTGGAAAGACATAAGAATCAAAGTAAATAGAATAAATAAAGAATAATAGCATGCAAACGAAAAGGTACGGATGAAAAGCATAGAACTTGATATGCAGGAAATACTGTAGAGCTCAAGATAGTGTCCCACCACACGCTCATGTGGAGTATCACAGGCACATTGTCATCTTCCACTGCACGCTGATACTGGGACTGACACCACCTGCCCTGCACTTCTCCAGTCCTGTGATCGTGGAGATCCCCCACTTCGCTGCACTCCGGGGGAAGGAGCGGGAGCTGGTGATCCTCAGGAGTGAGACTGGAGAGAGCTGGAAGGAGCACCACTGTGAGCACACCCAGGAGGAGCTCAACCAGATCCTCAATGGCATGGATGAGGGTCAGTCTCTGATGGTCCACCAGCGGACTGCAGCACAAGCTTGACTGGTGACCCTCATACCCGTTCTCTGCCTCCCCTCTTCTCCAGAACTGGACACGCCTGAGGAGCTGGAGAGGAAGCGCATTTGTCGAATCATCACCAGAGACTTCCCACAGTACTTTGCGGTGGTGTCACGCATCAAGCAAGACAGTAATCTGATTGGTCCAGAGGGAGGGATCCTAAGCAGTACTGTTGTTCCCCAAGTACAAGCTGTTTTTCCTGAGGGCGCACTCACCAAGAGGATCAGGGTTGGGCTGCAGGTATCCTGTTCTGTTCTGTTCTATTTTGTTGAATTTTATTCCAGGAAAGGTAGGTTGGATCCGATGGAAACATGAATAGATGATTTCCATCCGTCTTGATACGACCTGTTTGTTTGTTGCATAGACACGTTTTGCCCTGATCTGTTGTTAAAGTTTTCATTGTGAAGTTGGTGATGGCAAATCTGTGAAATCCACAGTGTTTGTTGGAGACGTGAGTGTCTGCAGCAGCTCTGGTAAGATGACCTGAAGGTTGCTGGTTCTCTGCTCTCGTAGGCCCAGTCGGTGAGTGTAGATGTGGTCAGGAAGATCCTGGGCAACAAGGCCACCTTCAGCCCCATTGTAACCCTGGAGCCCCGCAGGAGAAAGTTCCATAAACCCATCACCATGACCATTCCCGTCCCCAAGAGCAATTCTGATCCAGTCCTCAACGGTTTTGGAGCAGACACGCCTACATTACGACTGCTCTGCAGTATCACAGGTTGGTCAGTGCACATGAGTACATCTTCATGCAACCTGGGAAACTGCCTGCCATCTTAAAGTTTAAGCTTTGTGTTTGCATTTATGTTCAGGTGGGACAACACCTGCCCAGTGGGAAGACATCACTGGAACCACTCCATTAACTTTCATCAACGATTGTGTTTCCTTCACCACCAATGTGTCCGCCAGGTGAAATGATTGACAGGATACATCCTCTGTATTGCAGCATCATTCGTTCTAAGCTGATTCAGCTGAATACCCGTCCCAACTCCCAACACTGTTCCCTCTCTGACTTCTAGGTTCTGGCTCATAGACTGTCGACAAGTCCAGGAATCAGTGAACTTCTCCACCCAGGTCTATCGAGAGATCATCTGTGTGCCCTACATGGCCAAGTTTGTGATCTTTGCCAAGACCCACGACCCCATCGAGGCCCGTCTGCGCTGCTTCTGCATGACTGACGACAAGATCGATAAGACGCTGGAACAGCAGGAGAACTTCACCGAGGTGGCGCGCAGCCGAGACGTGGAGGTGAGAAAGGAGGGTGTATAATTATTCTGATAGTTTATCATAGTGGAGAATCGTGATTGCACGATCCAAACAAGGACAAAGCCAACGACATCAATGCTAAATGTCATAAAGTTGTTGTACTTGTTTCTTTTCTCAGGTTCTGGAAGGAAAACCCATCTATGCAGACTGCTTTGGAAACCTGGTTCCCCTTACTAAAAGTGGCCAGCATCATCTCTTCAGCTTCTATGCCTTTAAAGAGAACAGATTAGCGCTCTTCATTAAAGTAACCATCGTTCCCTTTACAGGGAATAATTCTTTCTCTTTTTTTAAAGGGAATACCAGCGAACTCATGCTGGACTCTGTGCTTTTGTAGATTCGAGATAACACTCAGGAGCCATGCGGCCGACTGTCGTTCATGAAAGAACCCAGGAACTACAGGTCACTTACCCAGAATGCCATATGTAACCTCAACATCACCCTCCCATCCTACAGCAAGGTGAGGACACCACACAGACATGGTTTCATTCTGTCCATCCTGTTACAGTCAAGTGAAAAAGAAAGTATATACTCTTTCAGTTCCGAGATTTTATATATATCAGGACATAATAAAGAAATTCTCCCGTTTTAAAAATTGTGTGAATAACGCCATATGAGGTATCACATTCAAAGCTGTGGCGTAACTGTGGTGTAAGTGTGAAGGCTACACGTAGCCTGACGCGTGCCTCTCTTCAGATGTAGCTAGTGTACCCTGTAGATACGCTGGTGATGCAAGCGAGAGCGCAGAAGTATAAACCCCAGAGACGGAGCAGGAGGGGCCACGTGTAGCCTGCAGAAGCATCCATCAAACTTAAACTAACCAAAGTCCTTCATAGTGGTTTGAGAGTCAAATAAAACCTTACTGATAATATAGAGTGTGAGCGGGGTTTTACCAGCTCATCTTACTGGGTTGTTGGTTTTTGGGAACATATACAACACTGAGACCAGTCCCTACAACTTCAGCAGAAAATGGACAACCCTCTCGATGTTCCCTTTGGGTTCCAGTTGTCTGTTCTTGTTCATGTCCAGTTTCACCGTCTATGCCAGGGCAGGGCAACTCCGGGCCTCGAGGGCCACTGTCCTGCATGTCCTGGAAACATGCAGGACATGCAGGACAGTGGCCCTCAAGGCCTGGAGATGCCCTGCCCTGGTCCATGCAAACAGCAAAAAGAAGAGAAGGAACCATCTCAGTTTCTTACTTGTCTAGCTCATCATTCTAGTTTGTGTTTCCTTGATTTTATGTCATTTTTCCGCAGTTGTTCTTTTTTTTTTTTTTACTTATTGGTTGTTGGGAAGCAGTGAAAGCGGTGCATTACTGCCACCTAGTGGTCTGAAGTGCTAGTTTTCTGGGTGGACCGAGGAGGAGGTTGCCGCTATGCCGCTCCAGCCAGCCCAACCTAACAACCACCTGCCTGATGACCAGTTCAAGTTAATGCTGCTGAAGATTCTACAAGCGTTGAAAAGAACTTTGTTCCACCTGCTGCTTCTGCATCTCGGTTTAGTTTCGACACAGCACACGTCATATGCAGTTGTTCATTTGAGGTTGTTTTTCGTGGACATATTACGTCCTGATAGCTGAAAGAGGGTGTACTTTTCTTTTTCACATGAAATCATCCTGTGACATCATTTCACTCTGATTAAAAGCTCAGCTTGTTGTCTTAAGCTTATGTACCTTTATGGTCCAAACTTCATCAGTGGGAAACATACTGCTCCTCATTGCAAACCTAGTTATTACTCTTAATTGATGCTGCATTCTTATTTTTGTATCTTCCTTGTGTAAAAGTGTCCCTGCTGCAAACTTTTAATGGCATTTCTTTGTTTTGTAACGCTGAAGGGTCAAGACACAAGTCATTGTTGTTCATTCTGTCAGCTTTAAGTACCACCTTGGATTTCCCTGAAAACACACTGACTGGTTTTTGTCTGTTATTCCAGTAACCATACACTGGCCCCTGTCTATTTTCTTTTTTTTAATGTTGCTGTTGTTTGTACTTGTGCTCCTTTCTGCTTCTCGCTGCTTTTTGCTCCCAAAAGGAGTCAGATTCAGATCAAGAGGAAGAGGTAAAAGCAACCACTGCTTCCCACTCTGTTTTCCTTACATTAGCTCTGCTGATCCATCTCTGCCACTGTCTGACCATCAGGACTAACCAAATCTGTAGCAAATATACAATCCCAGTTTTAAAAATAGTTGGAGTACTGTGTGAAATGTAAATAAAAGCAGAAAGCAATGATCTCATAAATTCGTATTTTATTCATAATAAAGTATAGAAAACATCAAACGATAAACTAAGGAAATGTACCCTCTTGAGAAGAAAGGAAGGTACACTTTCACTCTTTCAACAGCAGTTCATACGTGGAACCTGAGGAGACCAGTCGCTGGAGTTTGGAAGGAGGGTTTGACCTTCTGGTATCAGAAGGTCTGGTGCAGACAGGCCAGTTCAGCATGCAGACTCTCCTACTACAAAGCCCTGCTTTTGTAGCGGATGCAGCTTTGTTTTCATGGAAGACACGAGGCTTTCTGTGAAAAACAACATGCGCTGCTCTAGAAATGTGCTTCTGAGCTGAGCTCTGATAAGAAACCTGATGCTCCTCCTCCTCGTATCCATGGTTTCATAAAACAATTTCAGATATTGATTTGGTCGATCTATCCTCCTCTATCCTCGCATGAGTAGGCTACCATGCCAAAGCTAGACAGTTAGCTAACAGATAACCAGGCATGGCTTCCATCCATCATCTAAACCCGCTATGTCCTGTGCAGGGTCACGGGGGTCAGCTGGAGCCAATCCCAGCTCTCTCCATGCTAAAGGCAGGGGTCAGGCATGGCTTTTCTTGTTTTATTTCATTTCTTTCTTTCTGTAAAACTGCAGAAACACAGAATAGAAAAAATGAAAGAGCATTTTACAAAACTGTTTGCTGGCTTTTCCAACACAACTGAAAAGATTTCAAAGAAAAAAATGACGATTCATTGCAAACTAGCTACACATCAAATAACAAGAATAAACAGTAGAGACCAACCTAAAATCCTTTTTAGTTTTTTAGAACATGACAAATTTACATACCTCTGGAGAGATAATGTCTTCAGCGAAGTAAGACGGCCCACAGCGATAGGGGAGGGGCCAAGTGCTCCACTAACGTTGAATGCTTTGCATAATTCTAACATTCCTTTAGTGAACATCTGGGGAGACAGGACATTGACCAACCCTACGGCTCAGTCCATGTTGAAGAAACCTGAGAGAAGACGATGATGTTTCTGAAACATGTTCACGTGTTCTTCTGCATGACATAGTTTTAACCTGCATCTGTGGATGACACGGTTAACTTACACTCCTAAAGGGTCCCTAAGCTCGTGCAAAATTTTATTCTGCAGTTCAATTCAATCTTATTTATATAGATTTTATTACAATACAAAGTGTCTCTTGGCACTTTAGAGACCCAGAACATGAGCCCCCAGCAAAACAAGGTGAAGGCCTGCTGGGTAAAGGAAGCAAAGAGGAGGGAGGCAGGATAGCGAGAGGAGAGGCAAAAATATCTATGGACATGTGAGGGCTGGTCGGAGAGTCAGCCATGTTTGGTGTCCTACAGTGACGTCTGGTAGACGTGTATGTGAACACACCTGTCTACACACCTGTCTACACACCTGTCTACTAGATGTGTTAACCTACACCTGTTTGGTCACAAAGATGCCTCCAGACTCCCATGATCTTTAGATCATATTTAATATATATATTTATATATATACTGTATATATATATATATATCCAGGCAATGAGATATACAGGGTTTTTATAGCAGTTATACTCTGAAATAGTTTGCGGTCTCAGTTCTCCAGTCATCAGTGAACCTCCACTCGTCTTTACTTCTAGAAGATTCTTTAAGATGCTCTTTATAAGCCTGCTGTTGCAAATCAAACTAACTAATTGGTAGATAGTCATCGAGGTCATTGTTTCTTAGTTGTTCATGTCTTAAGTAACGTTGCTGCTATTAGAATCAAAATGAGATTTGAAAATCTTTGAATTTTGTTTTTATTTACATTTTACAGTATCCCAACGTTTTGGAAGTTGCATGTTACATGCTTTTTTTATTATACTAGATAAACTCGAGTGTTGATGTGATGAATGTGTGTATGTACTACTGTGTGGCTCTTCGGAAGTAATAATTGCCTTAATTGTTTTGTTTTTGTAATGAAACTAACTGTACATTTTGAATGTTCTTTTTCAGACCAACAGGACTTTCGAGAAATGTAAGGCATTTTTCTCCTTCTTAATTAGAACTTATTGCTAACACATGCTGATAATACTGCTAAACAGATTAATATCAAAAGTGCTGATAGTGAGAATGATGCTTGTAACAGTTTAACAGAGGACTGACTAAACCTACATGCTCACATGCAGCTTTATTGCAGACCATGTGCATGCACAGCCTTTTAAGCTTCTTCTTACTCATCCTCATGTCAGTGTTGCACTGCTCCCGAGGCTTAACTTCTTCTCTGAGTTGCTTTCACTTTTCTTTTTTAATCTCACACCAGCATCTTTTTTCATTCTTTAACTCTTTCTCACCTTCATTATTTGAGATGGGACATCTGGGGAAAGAGCGACGCACTGCCGTCTATGTACGTACATGAAAACTGAGCTATGTCATAATATTTTCATTCGTATGCTGACTGATAGCATTAGCATTAGCACAATCACAGTGCCGTTGTGGTCGTCAGTTTGGTCAAATGTAATTTGCGCATTTGCAGAAGCGAGCCACAAGACACATAGAGCCATGATTCCAGTAAACCCTCTAGCTGTGGTGTCTAGAGAAATGGACCCCTGGACCATCTCTGAATCCCTCCCCTACCACCCTCCATGCTTTCTCATGTAGCAGTGTGAAAACTTAGATTCAAGCCATTTTATTTGTGTATAAATGCTCATTTACCGCACTGGCAAAAAAAGGTTTGTGAACCCTTTGTAATTCACTGGTATTCTGCATTAATTTGAGCTGATTACAAACAATCATTTATAATTAATCATGTCTTTATTGAACACATCCATTAAACAATCACAGTGCTGTAGAAAAACGAGAGAAAAGCGGGTCTGTTTAGCTTAGACACAGTTGTAGGATGTCTGGTATGAGCAGGTCAGCTGACGGCTTTTCACAGCGTCATTTCTGATTGGACCACTGGAGGAGGTGGAGTTTACTCCTCTGAACCCATCCTGTGGTGGATCTACTTCAGTGCTTCAGCTAGCAGCTAGCTAGCACTGGGTATCCACTGGGTAGCAGCACTTTTCACTTTGGACTTTTGACTGGTTTTAAATAACATCCAAAAGGAAAAGGAGCAGAAGAGTATGTGAACTCCACTGATTCAGAATGTGCTTATTTAGCACAAGAGGAAGGACAAAACGGGAGAATCTGGGGTCAACCTCACAAGAAATTCCAGGTCCTATTGTCATCGGTGTAGCCCTGTTTGTCCTCACTTTCATGCTGAAAAAGCATCTTCCGAATCAGTGGGGTTCTTCTTCTTCTTCTTCTTCTTTTTCTTCCTTCTCCTCCTCCTCCTTCTTCTAGGGTCTGAAAAACTACCCAGAATCCCCGCTAGTGGTGGTTTTTCTGACTATGGAAAGATTTCTAGCCTCACATGGTTCACATCAGCAAATGCTTCTTGTGAACAGCAAACGTAAAACATTTAAGTGTCTTTTAAGGCGTCAAGGCGTCTCGAGGTTCACTTACTTGTTCCTTTAGCACTGTAGATGTTTAATGAGTGTGTTTAGACACAGGAAATTACAAATGTCAGTGTGCTGTTTGCTTTCAGCACATCATGTTTGGCTGAGGTGAAGATCAAGTCACATTTATGGCAACTTAATGCAGAAATTCATTTCAAGCGTGAACTTATCGTTTCCATGTTGTATTTTCTGAATTATGTTCATAGATTTGTACATTGTAGAGGAGTTGTGTGAAAATGAAAGAAAAACACAACCAATCAGAGCAGGGACAAACCCCCAAGAGCAGCCCGTTGGCTTTGGTGCTTAACCGTCGAACGCAGTCATTACGATCACTCCCCTCACTTTTATCCATGACCTTTCCATCAGCACTTCCCTTTGCTTTGCATGGAAATAACTTGCCTAACTAAAATGTGTGTGTGTGTATGTGTGTGTGTTCATGTCACTAACATTTTTACATTTTTTTAATCTTCTTTTGAAATGTCCTATCACAACGCCATTTTCTTTGATTTTTTTTTTGTTTTTCACTGTTTTTGTGTTATTTAAGTTGTCAATCCACATTTTTATCTTTGATATTTCATGTTTTATTCCTTTTTTACATTCTGTGACAGTAGATGATGTGCTTTTTTCTAAGTAAGTCATCAAGTGTTCATCTTCACTGGCTTTCTTTGATTGATGCAATCGTCATTCTCAGTTGTTTTCAAGCCTTTTTCTGTCACCATGTTGACATTTTTCATATATTTAAGCAATCTTGAGACGGCTCAGTGTTGCTTCTTTTTCTGTTTCTATGACATCACATATAATTGGTGTAGTTTTCTTTCTCGCTGTGTGTGTGTTTTAGTTCTTGTCCATTGTTTGTCTTATGAGTGTGGGTGCGAGTGTATAAGCAAGTTATTTCCTGCTCATATCTTTCCCCATTTTTATTATTTAGCGTTTGCTTTACCTCAGTTCCCCAGAAACATAAGAAAGTATAAGCCTAATTCCTCTGTTACCCTAATTTAGAACCTTGTGTCAGTCTGATGTCTTATATTATCCCTGCAGTGTGTTCCAATCTTATCCTGACCACCTTCTCCAATGTCTGTCTCCTTTCATTTGAATTTTTGACTTTCTTTACTCCTTACTTGTTCTTCTTCCATATGGAAGATGAAGAGACGGAGACATCAGGCCTGAAATCTGAGCTGATTCGAGAACCAGATCTTCTGTCCGACGTCTCAGAGATGAAACAAGATCTGATCAAAATGACTGCCATTTTGACGGCAGACTCGAGAGAGAAATCCCCTTCCATCGGAGGGTGTGCTCTTGAGAAAGGGACGGAGGATGTGTCTGGAGAACCATTAGAAATAATGGAAAAAGACTTAGAGAAAGTCAAAGAGGACTTAGAGAAAGTCAGTGAGATACTGAGGAGTGGAACGTATCAGGGTGAGGTGGGAGAGGAGGTAGCAAAATCAACAACAGTTGCTGAGGACTGGGTTCTGCTTTCAGACAGTGAGATAGAAGAGGCCAAAAACATGGCAGCCTTAGAAGTTCAAGAGCCTGTCTTACGTGAAAGTAGAGCTAACAGGGGAGTTCCCAGACCTAAAGCCATAAAGGGCAGTGGTGACCTTAAAGAATACCTCCTGGATGCACCAGTAAGCTCCAAAGCAAAGACTAAAAAAGAGACGGGTGTCCAAGAAAGATTCACTGATGTTGTTCTACGCAAAAGTGCAAGACCAACCACTCCAACGAAAGTTCAGGAGAGAACTACTACTGGTGACGTTAAAAAGCCAGTGAGAAGGAAGGGGAAAGACCAGGGGCAGGCAGAGGAATCAACAGAAACAGGGGCCCTTTTAAGTGTGCCCGCCGCTGAGCAAGCATCGCCTGTGTCCCCTGTAATCGAGGAAACCCCCATTGGGTCAATAAAGGACAAAGTGAAAGCCTTACAACAAAAAGTAGAAGCAGAGCAAAAGACCAGAAAGGTCACTGGAAGCAAGCCTTCGCATTTGCCTGTCATGAGCAAAGCCTCTCCTAAAGCCAAAGAAAGGCCAAAATCAAAAACGTGTCCCCCTAAATCTCCTAAAGCTGAATCAGAAAAGCTTGAGGAGACCATGTCGGTTAAAGAGCTGATGCAAGCGTTCCAAACGGGACAGGACCCCTCAAAGAGAAAGTCTGGGTTGTTTGAGCTCAAAACAGTCTCTGCTTCAAGATCAGAGAAAACCACAAAATCTGAAACTATCCAGCAAAAATTTGTGACCAAAGCAAAAACTTCACTTGTCCCACAAGAAAAAGAGCTGTCACTGGATTCCAAGCCTTGTAAGAAGTCAGCTGCTGCCCACTCAGAGCTAACTGAAACTGTAGACTTTGGAAACGGTGGCCTTGATGACAGCTCTGACAGCCTTAAACATGAAGGCGTTGCAGACTCACTAAGTGCCAGTTCTGGAGATGGAACCCCCCACCTGAGCTCAGAGGAAAGTTGCAAACATGAAGGTCTGGCCACTCCAGGCACAAGCCCTGAAAGTCTGACTGGACAGCAGACATCTACAGCTTCAGCATCAGTTGCCGAAAAAGTTAAAGTTAAAGACATTAAAGACACAGAGAAATCTGGAGACTCTGGTGTAGGGACCACTGGTGACCAACTGTCTACAGAACTGACCCTTCCTGTGTCTTCCAGCGATGCTGCAGATGACCACACAACAAGTGAGTCCAGATCTCTTAGGAGGTGTGAGTCTAAGCAGTCTAAACCCCAGAAACTTACAAAGAGAGTTTCAGAGACTGTAGAAACATTTCTTAGTGATGACAATAGCCCTGATCGCCAGTTAGCATTGTCGTTAGTTGGTTCTCCAGCCTCTAGATCCCCATCTGAGCGTCGTAAAAGCTTAGACCTGCCTTTAAAACAAGAATCAGATGCTCTCAGTCCATTAGCTGATGACTCTTTGACAATAAGCCACAGAGACTCTCTAGAGGGTAGTCCTCTCTTGGAAGAGAATTCCTCCCATAAGTCCCCAGACTCTATTGAACCCAGTCCAACCAAAGAATCGCCCCCTCACGACTCCTTAGAGAGCAGCCCTGTAGAGCCAAAAAGCCACCCATCCTTCCCACCAACACTCCACCCACCTAGTAAATCCTCTAGTCATCCAGAACCCTCCAAAGCTGCAGAATTCCCCCAAGATGCATTGCGCAGTAGACTGCTTCGAGACCACGAGGGTAGTGCTGATGATGACAGTTGCGAGCAGACATCTCAGATGACAAGTTCTGGTAAGAGTCCCCTCTCCCCCGATACTCCTAGTTCTGAAGAGGTAAGTTATGAGGTAAACCCCAAACCCCCTGACCATGCATTCCTCTCTGTTTCATCCAAACCGACTGTCATCCCTGAAGACCCAGAAGAAGAGGATACAGCAGACAGCTATGAAGCTAAGAGAAAGATCACTCCAGAGGAGGAGATGTTTAAAATGGCAGCCAAAATAAAAACATTTGATCAAATGGAACAAGACGCAAAGAAAATAAAGAACTCTAGAAAAGATTTGTTTCCCTCATCTGAAGTCAAAATAGGGGATGACAGCTGTGAAACATTAGAGCCTGCCAGTGAGAAGCTTTCGCAAAGTGAATGTGGGCCGAGTAGACCCGCTGAGGATTCAGACTTAGCTCTTTTTATTGATCCCGGTATTAAAGTACAACCTCCCTCTCCTTTTTCAGCAGGTTTGCATGATGGAATCCACATCAAAGAGGTCAAGAACACAACTTCAGCTGCTCTCACTTCAGAGGGGCCTCACTCTGTCTCAGACCAGCGACATTCAAAATCCCTGCTGGAAACTGAAGAAAGAGTCCCGTCTACTGGCACTGGTGCCAAAACGGCCTCAACAAACATTGAAAATAGGACGGATGAGCAAAAGGAGGAGAGCTTAAGGAAATCAAGGGAAAATAAAGGAGATGATGAAGACGGTGAAAAGCTGGGCGTTAGTAGGGTCCGGTCTAGTAGCAACGTAACAGATGAAGTGAAAGGAGATCAAAGGGTACACGCAGGAGCACCAGAGGCTGGCCTGTCGACATCTGCGATGTCAGGTCAAGCAAAACCAGAGGCCTGTGTCTACGATGATGCAGATGAAGACGACGAGGCTCTGGATCTCCCAAGAACTGAATCCAAAGGTGTCACAGCTAGGGTTGACAATGACTCTTGGTCTTCCATGCGAGAGGATGATGCCGCGTTTGCAGCTCGTGTAAAAGAGGAGGAACAAAAGATTCTGAATCTGGCTGTTGACCGCCAATCTCTGCAAGCAACTCCAGACACCACCCCTGGTAGAACACCAACAGAAGAGGGCACCCCCACCAGCGAGCCAAATCCTTTTCTTTTCCAAGAGGGAAAACTGTTTGAGATGACCCGCAGTGGTGCCATTGACATGACTAAGAGAAGCTATGAGGAAGAGGGGGGTGGCTTTGCCTTTTTCCAGATAGGAGAACAACCTTTAGAAGAGCCTGTTGTGGAAGAGGCCAGGCAAGAAGGTAGACCAGCAGCAGAACCTGAAGTTGGCCTTAATCTAACTCTAGAGGTCAAGACCGAGGAAGATGAGGTCACAAAAGAGACTGTTGAGCCTCAGCTTCACTCCCCGCCTGAAGGGGATCAGCCGAGCTCTAAAGACGATGCCTCCAAATGTAAAATCCCTAAAATGGGCATTTCAGCCTCCGCCAAACCTGTAAAGAATGATCAGGCGTCCCCTGAACCTCTAGAGAGTAAAACAGATAAAAATATAAATGAAGGATCCATAGATTTAGACACAAGTTGCTCTGAACAAGTTATAACAAATGTACAGACTGCAGAAACTACCATCACTAGATCGGTTTACTCTGAGCAGGGGCAAGAGTCCTCAGATTCCTCTCCAGAGGAGGCACAGTCAGTGATAGAAGCCCCCAAAACAACAGGCAAGTCCAAACAAAGTGCTTCCAATACTGTTAAGAAAACTCCTGCCAAAACCCAAACTAAGTCTGCTTCTCAAGGTCGAGGCAAGTCTATGATTCCTTCTCCATCTCATACAACTTCCTCCTCAACTACTCCTAAGAAAGAGCCTTCCTTTATTTCAGATTCTAAATCTAGAATTCCCGTCAAGGCCAGCAGGCCTGATGCTAGCATCAAACGTGCTGAGTCTAACCATGATAAAAAGCTTAAGCCCCCTGTCAAAAAGGACACAAGGAGGAAATCTGAGACAGATGCGGGTCCCTCTGTGGATGTCAAAACCAAGACGCCATCTTCCAAAGCCAGGAGTTTCTGTGAGGGGGAGTCTCCAAGGTCATCTCCCAAAAAGGAACAGGGTCGTCCCTCAAGTGCCGAGTCAGCAAAATCTAAAGGCTTCCAGTCCAGATTGCCAGTTCGGGGCAAAAGTGGTCAGTCGTCTCATTCAACAACACCCACGAAAGAGAAACGTGAGCCACCCAAACAGGCCACTGAGTTCTTTGATGAGATAAGCGATGAAGCGGCAAAACTTGTGGAAAGGTTGGCACAAGCAGAGGCAGAGAAAGAGAAAGAGGCTGCAGCTGCCCTCTCAGATGATGAGAGCAGCCTCATTGATCCTTCAGTTATAGAAAGAGAAACTTTCCCAGAGCTGCAGTTCCCTCCCTCAGGAGACATCTTTCCCATTAGACCACTGTGGGACGACCCTGTTGAGACACAGATGCAGCGAATCCCAGATGAAAAAGTCCAAAGTCAAGGTATCCCCCCAGTTTAAGGGGCTATTATCTATCTCTTGTGCCTCATTAGTACAATAGCTGTAAAGGTGCTGCCTCTCTGTCTCTTGTAGTTATGTCCCGTTGTAGTTGAAGAGCCCATGTTTCTGTGTTTCCTGAGCTGTGTTTGTGTTTGTGACGATGTCTCTTTCCTTCTATGTGCTGAAATCTCAACATTGACTTAAAGGCTTTATGGAACTTCCTAAAACGTTTTTAATGACTAAACCCTTGAAAGATGAATAATGAAATAATGAAACTGCAATACCTGTTCACAAGAAATAAATAAATAACAGAATGCAATAATTTGCAAACCTTGTAAACCCATATTTTATTCCCAGTAGAATAATTCACAACAGAAAGCTTTTAAATGAGAAAGTGTCATGACATTGCTATGTTCTCCACTTCCTCCAACAACAGTCCAGAGCGATGTTTTCCCTTTCTTGTGTGATGTAGGATTGGACCCATTCAACAACTCCTATACTATATCAAAAAACCTATATCTAATTTTGAACCAATCATTTTCAACTATGATGTCATGCTTTTGAATTGGTGCAGTATGCAGTTCAGCTTTGTCTTACTGTGATAGTCAAGGCCTTACCAGAAAAAGACATCTGGGTGGGAGCATATATGTCCAGATGTGCAGCTGCCCATTCATAACACACTAATGGGCCTGCACTCTGACATGCCAGATGGTCCCTCTTCTCTGAAGTCCAGAGAACACAGCATCCATGATTTACAAAAAGAATATCAAATTCTGATCCATCTGACCATGGAACAGTTTCCAAATTTTACTTCAGTCAATTTAAAATCATCTCTGGCAGAGAGAAGACGGTTGCATTTCTTGATGGTGTTCACATGTGACCTATTATTTGCATGCTGGAGCTTTAACCTGCATGTCTAGATGGCATGACAGTGTTAAGACACTGACTTCCAGAAGTGTTCTGAGCAGCCTGACCCAGAGGATCTCAGGCTCCCAGTATCGATTCTGGGCCTTGTTCCACTCACTCAGAGATCTCTCCAGGTTCAGTCTTTGACTACATTACACACTGTAGATGACTATTCAAAATCTAACTTAGGCAACTTCACTCTGAGGAATGTTTCATTATGAAAGTATTTGCCAGATTTTCCTGCAGACATTTCTTTTTAGTACCATGTAATTTCCAAGTCTTTACTTGGACATGTTCCAGCCATTGGCTGTAAAATACTGGACAAATGACCAGGTCACGTGACCCATAGATTTGTACCAAGCGTCTTTGAAGTCCATCTTTCTTCAAACTGCGTGGCACCATGTTTCAAAGAGGCCGGAGGTTGTCAAAGCCAACAGCAGCGCCGGTTCATAGCTGTCAGTCAAGCATGTCAAATGACGTCCTGGCATCTGATTGGTCAGATTTATGTACTTTATGCTCAGCTGATTGGTCCCCTCCACTCTCCCACCATGAACACACACACACACACACACCCCACATGCATGCACAGAAAAAGAAAATGCTTCTTTTTTTTTTTTTTTTTTTTTTTACCAGACTGTAAATGTTTAATTCTGCAGCAAACTTGGCAGTTTTGACATAGAAGCCAATGTAGATTTGAAACATTATGAAATGTTCTTTCATAAATAGAATATGGGTTTTTGAGAGTTTCAAATCAGTGCTTTCTGTTTTTATTTCCATTTTATCCAACATCCCCACCTTCGATATCAGAAATTGCCTTGACTCTGTTTTCTGGCCTCTATGTTACATATCACAGCTCATGTTTGAGAGTGTGCAATTGCTTAATTCAAGTTATGGGGCATAATAGTCAACCAAACTGCCAAAAATACAAAGATAAGAAAGCCAGTGAACGTGATTTTGTAATTGTAACTTGATTTGGTCAAGCTTGCGGCTTTGACCGCTCATGGCTGTCTGGTGGTATTTGCAGTAGATCCACAGGATGAAGCGGAGCGAAAAGAGCAGCGGTTGGTTATTGTAGCCGACCACCTGGGCTTCAGCTGGACAGGTGAGCCACACTCAACAGCACTCAACTCTGAAAACGCTGCAGAAATGTCCGTTTTCCACTTGGACGGCGGTGATTGTTCGTGTGCTTTCTTTCTTGTCCACAGAGTTAGCACGGGAATTGGATTTCAGCGAGGAGAAGATAAACAGGATAAGGACTGAAAACCCCAACTCACTGCAAGACCAAAGCCATGCCCTGTTACGCCTGTGGACAGAAAGCGAAGGACAGCATGCTACTGGTCAGTCGAGGATCATCTTCACGATGCAAACCTTTACAACAAGAACGACTTAAAGCTGATTTTCAATGATAGACTTTCTTCCTGTTTCAGCAGAAGCAATGCTCATCAAGAAACTGACGACGATCAACCGGATGGACATCGTTCACCTAATCGAAACCACCATGAATAGATCCCTTCAAGAAGAGACGTCATCACATACTTACGCAGAAATTGAGCAAACCATAGCTCTGGACCATAGTGAAGGTCCATGAGATGATAGTAGAAGTAGTTTGAGCCAGTCTGTTTCACTCATAGTGTGCTAAAACTTTCATGCTGCTCTGTACACCTGGACAGGTTTCTCTGCCCTTCATGAAGACATGGACAGTCCCAGATCAGGCAGGCGTAAGGACGCTCCAGGTAGGAGTCCAGTTTCAGGACATGAGGTACCGGTGGTGTCAGCAGAGGACCTTTCCTCGAGCTTGTCATCACTTCATGAGCCATCAGGAAGGGAAACGGGCTCCACGGCAACAGGCCTCCTCAGAAATGTCCAGAAAGAGAAACTTCAGAGGGAGATGGAAACGGCGTAAGTTCTTCTTAAACACACAGATGTGCACCACTGGAAGCAACTGAATGTTCTTTCAGACTTTGAAAGTGGCATTAATATGCCATAAAATGTGCTCTGAACTTCTTCTAAGTCACAATAACTGACAAACATAATGCTCTTCAGCTGATGCCATGATAATAGCTAATGTCTTTTTTTTTTTTGAAAACACCCATTAATCACAGGCAATCTGTTAATGGAATAACGTGAAAAATATCCTACATGTTGATTCAGGCAGAAAAGTTCGCTTTTTGAGCTGTAATGCCCGTCAGTAGTCCGTTACTTTGAAATTATGCTCAACATTAATGTAGACCTACTGTACGTTTAACGTTACCACCGCCACCCAGCAAAACCATCAAGCACAAACCGAATGGCAGTTATTATCAAGAAACATCACACTAATATCTTTACATGGTAGGATGAGTTAGATTACAAGGCGAAATGTAAAAATTTTGACAATATTTGAACCTTTTCAATGCAGAGCCAACTGAAATGATCCAAAATGCCTTTTACGGGTGAAACTCTGATATTAAACTATAAGTAACAAAAAGCATCATAGAAATAGGCATATGGTTAATGAAACTGTAAACTTCCCCCACAAAAAAGAGGTTATTACCACAGGTGATCTCACTGATTACCTTAAAATAAATGTGTGCATAAGTGTCTGGGATGGTAGTTTACATGCAAAGGGCCCTGTCACAGAGGAGACGGGCCGAGGAGGGAGTCAGCGCTGTTGGAGGTTCCTGTCTGACAGAACTTCACTGATGGAAGCTCACCTGTTAGCTTAACTGGAGGCTTTGTGCTGTCAGACTGGCGTTTGAGCTTAATAAACAATAAAAACAGCATACAGCTATTCATGTTGTTCATGATGTTCTCAAGGTTTTAGCTGTTACTGGTGGCTTCATCTTTACCTCACTTAGGATTCTGTGCTGTGTCTTTGGAGTCATCTTGGCTGGGCACCAGTGACCAGGACAGTTCACCATCTCCTTTTATAGACAAACCGTGTAACTGTGGAGTGATGTGTGTTTGGATCTCCTTCAAGAGTCATGCCAATCAGTTGCTCTAAATCAGACGACCTCAGAGATCTTCTTCATGCAAGGCGTCGATCGTGTCAGCAGATGCTTCTTATGATCAGCAAACTTAAAATGTTGGAGTGTCTTTGATCAATCAGACTAAACCACACCTCCAAACTTTTTATTAGCTAAACTCCAGATGTGCAAACCACTGACTCCATGTATCTTTCAATGAAGTAACTAGTTCAGTTTGCTTATTTTTCCTCCTCATTGTTATTAACTAGCATAATATGTTTGACTGTAATATTGACTTAGATGGAAATCAGATCTCAACAATCAAAATAACAAACTAATGGAAGAAATTTCATGGTATTCACATATCTTTTCTTGCCAGTGAATGGAGTATTTTCCAGTCATTGTGTCACTAAATATTTAAATTTTTCTTTCCCTACAGCCCATCAGAAAGAATATACGAGGAAGTGACAGACTCTGTAAGCACAGGCAGTTACAAACAAGTAAGTCCTTTCTTCACATTGTACCGCACCTCTCCCTACGAGCTTCGATCCCATGTGATAGACCCTGTGTACAAGGGGGGGCCCAAGTTGGGTGTTCAGGCTGTCCCACCCCCCAACCCTACTGTTGAACCACGTGATGACAAAACCGCTGTCGATTGCGAAGGGGCAGAGGGGGAAGAGGACTGGAGCTTGGAGTGTCTGCGAGCTCACAGTTCTGGAGACGATGCCCATTTTTCATCCACATTACCTTTGCGAGAGACATCCAACGTGTCTCGAACAGGTGTGTGCGAAAGTCGTCCGCTGTCTATGACAGATTACGGAGAAAGCTTGACCGAGTGTGAGCAAGCTGAACAAGACTTCAAGAAACTGTCCATGGAGCTGAAGGAAACGGATGAGGAGCAGCAACCTCAGGCTGCTTCAGCACCGCCAGTCGGTGTAAGGACCGAATATGCACACGCCAAACAAACAAGACACATAGATGAAGTGTCTCAACGACTTTACAAAGTCCTCTACTGTTATGATGCTGAGCATGTGGATTCAGATAATGAAGATGTGTCTGAATCACCTGCTAACAATGTTCAAGATGACAGAAATGATGAAGCAGTTGACGTCAAATATGTTCACGGCCTGATTCAATCCCAGAAAACAACCACTGTAACATTAGCTGATCAAGCTGTTGCCAACTATGAAGTCTCAGGTTTAATGTCTGAGGAATCAGAAAGCTTGAGCTCTACCCAGTTTAATCAGGCATCACATATCTCAACGTTTGAGAATGTAGATGTTTGTTTTTCAGATGGCACATCAGCCGTTTCTGGTGCTGAGTATAACTTGCTGTCTCTCAAAGCTAAAGCAGAGTCTACAGATGAATTTGGATATGAATCAATACCTGACATGCAAATCTCACTTCACAGTAGGTCTTCTTCACCTGAATTTGTTTCCAGTACATCAATATTACTCACAGAGAGCCGGGCGTCCTCACCCGAATCTGTGTTATCAGTGAACGAATTGAATTTTCTCGCTCCTGATTCTCCAGTTCCACACTTCAGGCCCTTGTCTCCACTCCCACCCCCTGTTTTTCCATGGGAACCTGATGGGGCATCAGTCCAAAACCGTCCACCAGGGAGAAGTCCTGCACTGTTAACATTAGACACTGAGGACAGGCCTTTAACGCCAATGGTTTCAAACAAAAAGCCATTTGGAAGACCAGTATCACCTGCCAGTGATGACAGCAGTGGCAGGTCCATCTCGCCTCTGTCATTAACCTTTGACTTAGAGGATAGAGCATCATCACCAGAGTCCGTCATGGCAGAAACAGTGCATTGGCTTTTTGCGTCTGACCAACGTGTTACTCCTGATTTCCACGAGATGAGGTCATCGTCCCCTGAATCTATAGAGTCGATCACTTCATGCTGCCGTCTTCCCCCAGACTCTCCCGTCCCACAGTTTAACTTATTTGCCTCAGAGCGTTTTACAACATATGTAGTTAGATCATCCTCTCCTGACCCAGAGTCATCTGATGTGGAATTTGAAACGGTACCTTTATTGATGCTTTTTGAAGACAGGCCGATTTCTCCAGAGTCTACGGTGTCTGTGTCACTTGATTCACCTGTACCTGAATTCAGGCACCACTATCCTGACTCATCCACCCTAACAAGAACAGAGATATCCAGCTCTCTTGAGTCAGTATACTCAAGTGGGGAGCATGTGTCTCTGTCCCCAGCATCATTTAACTGTGAAGACAGAGCTGCTTCACCTTCCTCTGTAACCTGGGGAAATGACTCTGAATCAGTTTCTTCTGTATGTGGGCTTATTGAATCCAAACCTAATGATCAGTCATTGAATGCAGAAGACAAACCAATACAGGTAACATCTGATCAAGCTGATGACTGGGTTATTATTTCTTTATCTGATGTTGAAGGAGCACAATCATTAGAATCAGTGTCCAACTACAGAACGATGCCGCCACAGTCAGAGGTCTTAGGCATTAAAGCGCACTCCTTTGTAGCAGACATAGAGACTCAGGACAAGGACAAGCCTTTGCTGTCATATTTTGAAGATAAGCCTTTGTCTCCTGACTTTGGCTCCGATGACTCTGTGAGTGAGTTCAAACAACTCTCACACCCTGAAACAGACAGTCTGTTTGACAAAGACATGTCACATCAGCTGACACAAGCAACGGCAGCTGCAGAAGAAGCGTGTCTTGAGACGTTTGAAACAAAACAGGAAACAGTTGATATGGTGAAGTCTTTCGAAGAAAATCCTTGGAAACATCGTGAAATGAAAGAGACTCTAGTACCTGATATTTGTGAGTCTGAGCCAAACCTTGTGCCACTGCCAGAAGGACCTGAGGTCTTGTTGGCTGATGAAATTACAACAGCACAAGAATTTATAGCCAAAATATCTGAGGAGGTACAAATATCTAATCAAATATATTCTCCTCCTCTATCATCACACCTTGCATCTGAGGATCTGACTTTATCAATGCTGTTATCTGCAGATGTTCCACCAGGGTCTTCAGCTTCTGCATCTCAGTGTCATATGCCTTCATCTACAACAGAAAATAGCCTGTCAAGTTTAGCTTATGATCCAGAGCCTTTGAAGCTCATCTCTAAAATCTGTGATCCACAGTACGTAGGAGAAGCATCCAAGAGTCAAACCGGAGAGCTTCAGTTTCACAAAAAAGGTTCAAAGCCAGAAGAGACCATTGGACCATTGCCACTGCAATCATACCAAAGATCATTCTCTCTTGGTTCTGAGGCAGAATGCAGGCCTATATCACCAGACTCGCTGAGGCTGCTGGACACACTTAGACCAGATTCCCCCCAGTCAGGGAGGTCTGTAGACAGTCAGAGAGCTTTAACACCAGATTCCCCCGTTCCTCATTTCATTTCCTCTTTCTCTGGATTCTCCCAGCCTCATCTCAGATCAGTGTCGCCAGAGTCGGTGTTGTCAGATTTAGAAGAGGAGCCTGATTTTAGCATTTCACTGCTTTTCGACGACAGACCATCATCACCTGATTCGCTATCATCTATAAACATACATAGAGGACTGTCACCTGACTCGCCGATTCCCAGCTTTGGGCAGTCTTTATCGGAGCCTGTTATAAGAGCTCCACTGGACTGGTTTTCATCATTTGACTCAGTTTCATCAGATCTAGAATATGGTTCTGCCTCTTTGGCATCATTAGTTTCTGAGAGCAGACATCCCTCTGTGGAGTCTCTTAATGAAAACAGGCCTCTTTCACCTGAGTCGCCCATCCCAGACTACAGACAGTCTTTACTTGACTCTTACTGGTCCACACTGGAGAGATCCTTGTCACCTGCTTCATTTTCCTCAGATATAGAATATGGATCAGTTTCTTTGTCAGTGGGCTCTGAAATGAGACCATCATCCCCTTATTCAGTACTTTCTGGAGAAAATGACACATGTGATTCACCAATACCAGAATTCAGATCAGGGCTCGCTGAATCGGTTCCTGTTACTGCGCATCGATCATCATCTACTGAATCAGTGATTTCAGATCTTGAATATCCACAATCCAATGAAGAAGTAAGTTATTCTCAACAGAGACCTGACTCACCAGAATCACAATCATCAGAGACCACAAAGAGACCATTAGGTTGTGATAGTCAGTCTTTAAAGGCATTGGTGGTGCCAGTCTATAAACTTGCTTATGACGCTGAAATTTGGAAGCTTATTTCTCAAATACATGATCCTCACTATGTTGGGGAAACATACTTCAGTAAAACAGGGTTTTTTAAGTGTGCTGGAACAAGAATTGAGTACGTTCAAGACGTTTTAGATACGAAAGAGAGAGAGCCAGAGGACACTACAGATTCAAACAATATAGAGCAGGAAAAGAGACGAGTGTCACCTGACTCTGAGTCAGAGTTAAGGTCTGCAGCAGTTGGTGCTCACCGGTCTGATTGTCCAACGTATTGGAAAGACTTGGGTCCTCAGTTTTCACAGTCTGAACTGTCTCCACCAGAATGGCCTGTGTTAGATGAGGAACCAGAACTTAACATGCTTGGGGCTTTCAGTGTACGCAGACCTTCAACACCTACTGCATTATCACCAGATTCACCCTTACCAGACTTCAGACCGGTAGTACCTTCATCAGCTGGAGCCATTTCTGGGTACAGGTCCTCCTCACCAGAGTCAGTATATTCAGATGTTGAATATGGATTTTCAATGTCAGTGGCCTTCACAGACCAGAGAATGGACTCGCCAGAATCACTTACGTCCAATCTCGATTACAATCAGTCAACATGTGGCCCAACGTTTAGGACACACCAAATGATATGCCAGCTTTATGACCCTCATTATGCAGGAGACAGCTCTGTAAGCCAAACTGGAGCTCATGACATTGTAGAGAGTTGCACAGAATATCCTTCATTTGATTCATATGCAAGACCTTATGCATCTGAGCTCTGGATGGAAATAAGGACATCTTCTCCTGATTCAGCAGCATCCATGACTGAGTTTAGGGCTCTATCCCCAGACTCTCCTTTACCACAGTTCATCCAGAATATGGAACCAGTTGACTTCATTTCTGGCAGCAGGACGTCTTCACCTGCATTTATCATGTCAGACGATGAAATAGAAGCTTTGGACATGACTGAGGTGAAAGAAGGATCATTCACACTTGACTCTGAAAATGAGTTCAGGACGCTTTCACCCGATTCACCCATACCTGATTTCAGCCAGTTTACACTCAATCAGCCACCTGTTTTAGTAACTGAATCCAGATCCACTTCACCTGAGCCAGATTACTTATCTGATATGGATGATGGGGATGGTTTACTTGCATCAATACCAGATGAGCATCGACGTCAGTCACCTGACTCAGGTGCATCTGGAGATGAACTGGAGGACCTGTTACCTGATTCACCTCTACCTCAGTTCACAGCGAGAGTAGCTGAACGTTTCCCATCATTTATCCGATTTAGTTCAGTATCTTCTGATTCAGTTCAATCAGCTGTTGCATTTGCTCCTTTGATCGATATTTCATGTGATACTATAAGTAGGTCAGACACTCTAGGGGCATTAAAACCAGTAGTTGAAGAAAGACCTTTGTCACCTGATTCTGTAGTGGAATTTTGTTCTTCCTCACCTGCGTCACCAATGTTGATGACCAGATCATCTTCTCCTGAATCAGCTGTATCTCTAGATGAACTTAGAGCTCTCTCCCCAGATTCCCCTATTCCAGAGTTTGGGAAGGTGCTCCAAGTCTCTGTAAACAAGTACATGGAACACAGGTCTTCTTCAACAGAGTCCCTTTTGTCAGATTTAGAATTGGAAATCAATTGTGAGACAACATTGTGTGAGGAACCCCTCTCTTCTCCCGACTCTTCAGTATCAGCTGGTAAATACCAAAAGCTTTCACCTGACTCTCCAATACCTGACTTCAGTCAGGCTTTGCCAGTCCCTACTGGTTACAGAAGGTCACGTGAACATGTTGAGTCAGATTTGGACTTTGCTCCGATGTTTTCCCAGCTGCTTAGAGTTGGAGCTGAAGAGAGACCAAATTCCCCAGAGTCAGTTTCATTTGATGAATACCAGCGTCTATCTCCAGACTCACCGATACCTCAGTACACATACAGTGAACCTAGCACATTAGCATATAGATCTGCATCACCTGGGTCACTATACTCTGATGATGACTTGGAGACTGAATTGTGTCTGAGCTGTTTTTCTGAAGATAGACCAGTATCTCCTGGTTCAACAACATCCACAGATGAGTTCAGGCCAGACTCCCCCATCCCTGAATATCCAGTACATGAGCCTTCAGTATGTAACATGGCCTTAAAGTCCACAACACCTGAATCAGTATTTTCAGATGAGGATTTAGAGACAGAATTTCATATGGACTGGTTTTTTGATGACAGACCAGCATCCCCTTGTTCAGCTGTATCCAAAGAGGAATTTAGACCACTTTCCCCTGGATCTCCCATACCTGAATTTACCCAGACGATTCAAGAAACCTTCCTTTCACATGTGGCATCGAGGTCCACTTCACCAGAATCAGTGTTATCGGATTCAGAAATGGAACTTTCTTACCCATTGCTCACAGAAGACGTCACCTCATCACCTGAGTCCTTTACATTTCCAGCTAAATATGTAGGACTCTCCCCTGATTCACCTGTACCTGACTTCACACAGGCGTCTCCAGGCTTTCATCTTGAGTTCAGTGCTTACAGGTCGTCATCGCCTGAATCAGAGATGTCAGAAATAGAATATGCCCCGCTGATTTCACCAGTGTTTGATTTGGAGGGCAGAGCAGAGTCCTGTCAATCAGAGCTGTCTGATTCTGAACTTAGGAGTTTGTCTCCGGACTCTCCATTACCCCAGTACCCCAGTCCTGAAGTTACTGATTTAGGGGTTAGATACAGGTCCACTTCACCTGAATCTGTGGTTTCAGATCAGGATCTGGAGACAGATTTGTGTGTGACTTGGCTTTTTGAAGACAGACCAGTATCTCCTACTTCTGTGACATCAGAAGAAGATTTAAGACCACTTTCACCTGATTCTCCCATACCTGAATTCAGAAAGACATTACAAGAGTCCTCCTTGTCACACTTGGCCGTAAGGTCCACTTCACCTGAATCTGTGTTTTCAGATCCAGATCTGGAGACAGATTTGTGTGTGACTTGGCTTTTTGAAGACAGACCAGTATCTCCTGGTTCGATAGCATCAGAAGATGACTTTAGACCACTTTCACCTGACTCACCCATACCTGATTTTGAACAGTCACTACAAGAATGCTCAAGATCAGGTGTGGCCTTCAGGTCCACTTCACCTGAATCTGTGTTTTCAGATCAGGATCTGGAGACAGATTTGTGTGTGACTTGGCTTTTTGAAGACAGACCAGTATCTCCTGGTTCAGGAGCATCAGAACTACTTTCACCTGACTCCCCTATACCTGAATTCATGGTACATGAGTCTTTTACAGCTCACATGGACTCAAGGTCTACATCACCTGAATCCTTGCTTTCAGACTGGGAAATGGACTTAGATTTCCCAGCATTCATTGAAACCAGACCTTCCTCTCCTGAATCACCACAGTCAGGTACATTTTTACCTGATTCTCCTTTACCTGACTATGAGCAGCCAATGTTCAGATTACCTGAAACTACATTTGAAAGTAGGTCGACATCCCCTGAATCAGAATCTTCAGACATCGAATACATTGTTCTCAGCCTGGGACCACTGTTTTATGATAATAGACCATCCTCACCAGGAGGATCTGAGGATGAATCCCAGGAATGGTCACCAGACTCGCCGATACCCGAGTACAGAGCAGCAGCGCACAAACACGTTATTGTAAATGTTGGATATAGATCACCTTCTCCTGAGTCCATAGAGTCAGATGTTGAAGATGCTTTGACTGAGTTTTTGATGTCCATGGAATTTGATCTTGAGGACAGGACAGGTTCTCCTGAATCAGTGAAATTAGAAGTACCTAAGAGGCCACTCTCGATTGAGTCCACACCAGTGTACAAACCCATGTCACCTTCAGAAGTGATGTTATGTGGAAACATTAGATCAGTCTCTCCAGAGTCTACGCAGTCACTTGATGAAAACAAGAGGTTATCTCCAGACTCACCACTTCCTTGGTTTACTCAGAATCTTCTCGAGTCTTCAACAGCAAAAAGGTCCAGTAGGTATTCGTCCCAAGAGTCAGTACTGTCAGATATAGAAAATTATCTTGAATATTCTGCCTCATTTGAAGATCACGATTACGCAAGAGCCCTCTCACCTCAGTCAGAAAGATCAGATGGTGAACGTGAACCTCTGACTTCTGAGTCTCCAATACCTGATTTTACAAAGCCATTTGTGGAAAATGTAACAACTGTGCGAAGTACATCACCTCCAGAATTTTCTGATTCTGACGATTTATCGCAATACTCAGTTCCATTTTGTTTAGAGGACAGATCCACATCACCAGAATCTGCTGGATCAGGTATAGAAGACATCAGTGGCAGTGTTCCTATGGGGACACCAATGGCGTCAGCTGCTACAGTAGCTGGGTACAGACTCATTTATGGTGCTGAGCTGTGGAAGCTGATATCTCAAGTACGTGATCCTCAGTATGCAGGCGAAACCTTTAACAGTAAAACAGGGTTCATGCAGGTTATTGACAGACCAGCCCAGTTTCAGAGGAGTGTTCCAGGTGATGAGCAAGACAACAAAGTCAAAGATCTTAAAGAGTGCAATCCCAGTCCCTCACTGCCACATTCAGAAGTGAGACATCAGTTTACTTCAGCAGAACCAGCTACAGCTGACAAACCTGCATCAGAGTCAGTTCCACCAGTACTTGAGCACATTATGTGTTCAGGAGCGGCTCCATACAGGGAGGCAAAGTCCAGATCTGACCCCGGTGTACAGACAAGGACCAATGGTGCTTTGGTAGCTCCATCAGCATGCAGGACAGGCAGTAATGACCAAGGCTATCTGCCAGAGGCGTTGGCTCCCACTTCACCCATTATAGAGGCAAAGGTGCCGTCACCAGAATCTGTAAAATCAGTTCATGGATTTAAACCAGTTTCAACAGATTCCTCCTTACCAGGATTTAGCCCTTTAGAACATGAAATGGTTTTTAGATCTACGTCGTCTTCACCTGCAACCCCAGCATCAGATAAAGACTCCATGGACCTGCATTTTGAGTCAGACTTTGTAGCATTCAGAGCATCGTCACCACCGTCTACTCCACCCGAGGATCACAGTGAGAGTGGAAGGCCGCTATCATCTCAGTCACCTCCCCAGTACCGACCGATGTCATTTGAATCAGCCATGTTCATAGCTGACAGAAGAGCGTCTTCTCCAGAATCAATGCCGGAGTTCAATGAGAAGAGGTCTCTGTCTCCAGACTCTCCCATCCCTCAGTTTGCAGCAGCGTTGGAGGAGTACACCCCCATACGTGAGGCGTCCTCACCAGAACCACTGGATTTAGATTCTGATTATGAGCTCATGGTTACATCATCAAAGCTGGTGGACCATCCTGGTAACAGACCATCCTCACCTGAATCCGTATCATCTGTCAGTGGATTCCAGCAGCCCGACTCACCAGTACCTCAGTTTATGAGAATATTATCCTCCTACTTCATGGACACAACCCCCTTTGACAGATCATCCTCACCTTTGTCGTTATCATCAGACACTGAGTTTGTGGGTCTACCCATCGATTGTTGGATTGATGACAGCCCAAGACCTCTGAGCCCTGAAAGTCTTGAGTCTGAAAACGGATTAGACATTTCTAATGTTGGCGCTGATAAGTTGGTCTGCAGCTCAACACTCTCACACCAAAAGGCATCACCCGTATCACCTGGTCTTTCCTCATCATTACCTGGGACAAAGTCAAAGATGATGTCTGAAGATTTTAGCACCAGCTGGCAGGAAGAGAAAGAATCTCAGTCAGAAGTCTCAGTATCCACAAAGTGGACGCGAGACCAAACAGAAGCTGAAAGTTTATCAAGCGCTGAAATCACTGCTTGTGAGGAAGACTTGAAAAAGGAGTTATCTGTGAGGCCACCACAGGTTAACGTTGTAAAAAGAGAGAAAGAGCAGAGACGTCTCACTGGTGCTGGAGAACTAAAGAGCAAGACGGCCTCTGACAGGGTAAGACAGACAGCATGACGCTTCAGCAAGACTCACCTGGTTTGGATGAGGCCACTGGTGCTGTTAACTCGTTTGGACATGTGCTGATGGACTAATTACATGGTTGAGTCAGTCTGGGATGTGTTTGGAAAGCTGTAAAACGTTCACAGCAGGGGGGTCAAACTGTTTCACCCTAGGACACATCATCACCGTGGTAACGTGAAAGGGACGATTATTCTGCACTTTTTCAACCAGCTGTGTTGTCAGACTTCACGTCTGTTCCATAGAATAAAGTAAAATAAAATGTAGTGAATATTTATCAGAAAATCTCACATTTTTACAAAATTTCTGACTTTTATCAGTAAATTAAGAGTTTTTTTTTTTTTTACTTAAATCTCAAGTTTTTGTTGTATATTCACAAATTCTAAAAATCTGACTTTTGTACTAAAATAACCTTTTTTTCTCATTAAAATCACAAATAATTTTTTGTAAAAAAAACAAAACAAAACAAAAAGAACAAGACTTTTTTATTGTACAATCACAAATATCACAGAATTGTAACTTTTTCATTTAAAATTACAATTTTTTGTCAGAACATATGAACTCTTACAGCAGTTGTAAAATAAAAAAAAACTTGATTGTTGAAAGTTGATTTCAAATGATCAAGTTTCTGTTGTAACTTCTTCTAAATCATGACTTTTGGACATAAAGCAGCTGGTCTCCTGGCCGATGTCCACCTCAGTTATTCCACTTTTCAGTGCAGAATCTGTTGAAGAGCATTGAAGTTTCCTCAGAAATGTTCTAGTTGGAAGTTTAGTAGATCGATAGATACTTTACTAATCCTGGGGTTCATTGTCTTTGCATGTTCTAGCAGGCCAGATGAAGTCGTGTAGTGGGCCTTGAGTTTGTCTTTTACTAACCACTTTTCAGTGAGTTTTGATTCACTTGAATGAATAAATGGTCTAAAAGTTGCATGTTTTGGACCCCACAGTAGGTGTGAGAAGGATGTTGTGAACATAATGAGTTATTGTCTGGATGAAGAAAAATGCTTGTCATTGCTTGGTGGTACTAACCAGGAGAAATAAAATGAACTTGGTTGATAATAGGCCGATGGTTTCACTTGCAGGCTCCTCCAAAGCAAACTGAGATTCAAAGAGATGATGATGTGCAAAGCGAGCGATCGTCTGCTGCGACAGCAACACTAGATGCCAGTGAAACAAGTATGCTGGTCAGCGATGACAAGCCAGTAACAGTTCCCCTCCAGCTGCCTGACCACAGCTCGTACACAACACACCGAACTGTCTCTCCAGTTCTGCCTTCATGTGAGAAATCTTCAGGCTTGTCCCGGGGGTTTTCACAGTGGGAGTCGTCCCCCACAGAAGCACGATCCAGCGAGCTTTTCTCACCCATGTCCGATCAGTTTTTGCTACCGCCAGATTACGAGGCCATATTTTCAGGACATCAGACTCTGAGCATCTCTGAATGTAGCCAAGCTTCCTTGAAAGATTTGAGCCCGGTGTCTCCAGTCTTCAGCGACTCCAGCTCAGCTCAGGTTGTGACTCGAGAAGCCAGACAGAGACGGTCTGAAACAGCTGAAGATTTGGAGTTTTCTCCAGAGTTTAAGAGAGTTCTGTCAGAGTTTGAGAGAACAGTCTCAGAATTTGAATCAGAGGAAGCAAACGTCCCAGTAAAGGAACCCAGGAGGAGCCCTGAGTCTCCACCACACTCTGACTCAGATCTGGAATTCTTTGACTGCAGACAAGACTTTTCTGAACCAGATGATGGCAAAGCAGAGCAGGAGGTTGCCTATCATATCTATGAACCCCCTTCACCAGTGCCGAGGAGGACTCCTGATGTCGGCTTCCTGAAAGGGAGTCCTCAGCTTGTCGCTCGCCCTTTTCTGCGAGTAGAAGACCACAAGCGTTTCTCTTCTGGCAGTGAAAGTCTCGGTGAATTTGCTTATGATTCAGAAGCTTCACGGGAGGGTCCCACTGAGGCTGGCCTCCCCGTGTGTGAGGAGCTTCCCTCTAGAGATCAGGCAGGGTTTTATGATGGTGACGACTTCCTGGGCAGGGTAAGCGGCTGAGCATGAGCACAGAGCTGCACTGCTGGTGACTTTCCTGGTTTCAGGCTGTTTGCTGTGGCGCTGCAGTCCAGACTCAGGCATCAAACACACAACTTTGAGAACGTGATGGGGCTGATGAGTGCTTTTGTGTGCATGAGCGACTAAAAAGAAGAAAAACATCTTTCTGATGTTGTGACATAGTTATAGTTCTTAAGTTTGAAGTTTGGTGATTTTTTTTTCACATCTGCACCTGTTTGCATCTTTTGATTCCTGCATGGCGTCGTTCTCCCTTCCTCCACGTTTCCACTGAGCAGTATGTTCGAGTTCAGGTCAGTCAGCTTGGAAAAGTAAATCTTGACCTGCTTGTGTTCCTACTGCCAGGTGTGGCCCAGATGGGTTTAGCTTGTGCCAACAACGTAGCCACGAGTCATCATACTTGCGTGAGACTCAAGGACGTTGCACAACTAGTGCGGACTGGTTCTGCCAAAATGTTGTGTATGGTGTGCAAAAAAAAAATAAAATCAGCATTTTTGACAGAAATATGGTGTTCACTTTCCAGAAAACATTCTGTTGGCAGTTAATCTGTCAGCTTTGCATAATGTATCCCATCATGCAATGGGCAGTTCTAGTGGAAGCCAGTCCCTGAGCTGCTGTGAGCAGCTCCTGGTTTAGCTGTAGCATCGTTTTCATGGTGACATTTTGCAGACTAACTAAGATCAAGTAAAGAAGAAAAATGGAAGACATCTACGTCTCACACGTCCTCGCTCAACATCGTATGCTGTCCACTGACTCTGAAAAAGGATTACAGGTCCATGTCCTCACATTGGAAGTGTTACGTTGTAAGTTAAAACTTTTCGGGTGTCCACACAAGCGGCGGCTAATCAATGCGGCTACACAGCATAGTGCTAGTCATTGAACTGGTACGTAAGGGGGGGCAGTACTGGCCAAAGGATCCTGTAGATTAGCAGCTATTCCTTTGTGCAACAGGCCTATCTGGTAGTACCATACTTTTGTGGTCAGATTGTGACATGAACCTCAGAAATCAAACCTAGAAAGAAACATCAGATTGTGGGTGCATATTCACTTTAATTCAATTCACTTTTGTTTAAATATTTACAACAAGTCATCTCTAGGCCCTTATATGTATTTAGCATGTTACATTTGTGTGGTTGTAGACGTAGACTACTTTTATATATTTATTGGTATGACAGAAGTACAGCGACAGAAGTATCCATCATCACTGCTCCTGTGTGAGTGGTAATTTCATAATACTGCAACATTCCACAGCGCTCACCAGTGAGTCTCTCATTCCCCTGAGTGGGAGTCCTCAGGAGCGCCAGTAGTGGCCTTGCAGTGCAGTTAGGTCCCAGCTAGCTTCGACCCGTGTGTATGCACCCCATCTGTAGCAATGGACTTGACATTGTGGAGTTTGAGTATGCAGGTTTATGTTGGGGTGACATTGACTCAAGGTCCAGGCCTAAACCTCATGGTGGTGCAGCTTTGTCACCCTGGCAGGGTTTTGGCTTTAGACCATAGAAATGCAGACAACACTGACCTGACCTGTTCTGTACCGCTCAGTGGAAACATGGCTGTTGATGCTTCACATGTGGTCACATTTTGACATCATTTTAAAAGTCTTCATTCAGTATTTTAACTGACCTTTTGTGCTATTTAGTTCATTATATGTCTCTCTCGTCATGATTTAGACATATAAAGTTGATCACATTTCACACGCTGGTTCTGATTCCTGCACGTTTGTTTGAGTTGACCTTTTTGCATCGTTTGGTTCTCTTCATCTCACATCACTTTTATGTGCAGTCATCCAGTTTCATTTCATCTGTTTGTTCCATACATCTGTAGCGCATTCATCTTTTTGGCAAACGAGCATAAAAAGTGAGGTAAAGAGAACAGATGTGGCCCGAGCTGCCTGCAGGAGTGTGCTGTTCAAACCGTTGAAACTCAGTATTATTGATCCATGCTGGCTGTGTGCTGTCTCCCAGGAGATAGCAGAGGAGCTAGGGATGCTGTCCTCTGATAGCTCAGAGGAGGAAGTGCTGACCACCAGGGTGGTCCGACGCAGAGTAATCATTCAGGTAAAATGACACGAAGCAGCTGTGCAGCAGAGTTGGATTGGCGAGATGACTGTTTAGATCTTCTTGGTGCTCATGCCTTTCTCTTCCTGACATTGACTTTTCAGTTAATTTTATAAATACTCAACATCCCATACTGCCTTGACTTGATACAACTTGTTTTGTGCTATTTAGTTGTATTTAACAAGTGAGTGGTTCCAGCAGTAATGAATACAAGGACACATGGGGCTTTGAAACTGGTCTTTGCTGAGTAACGCTCACATATCTCGTTTGACTCTCAATGACGCCCCCTGATGAGCAAGATGTGAACTGACAGCACATCCTCCATGTTTCTGCAGGCAGATAACCTGCCAGACATCCCGCCACAGACGGTCACTGAGGAGAAGTACACAGATGAGCATGGCAACATGGTGGTTAAGAAAGTAAGACACATCCAAACATTGACACGAGACTCCCAGTGGTCCACCTCTGACCCTTAAGAAAACCTTCACTACCTGCAACTTCCCTCCACCAGATCACTCGGAAGGTGATTCGCAAATACGTGTCTCCGGACGGCTTGGAAATGCAGGAGGTGACGATGGAGGGCTCTCACCAAGAGATGGTGCAGATAGAGGAGGGAGATGCCGTCTCCAGAGTGGTGAAGAGAACTGTGATTCACAGCGAGGGAGATCAAAGAGAGGTGAGTGTCGTCTGCATATGGCAGCACCGCGTGGTTGGACCACACACATGGTGCTGCCATATGTGAGTCCAAGTACCTCTAGGTTACATAGAAACCTAGAATACATAGGACTGTACATACATACAATAATTTAAAAAAAGGTTTATTAACAGACTTGGTAACTAGTAGCTTAAAGCACCTCAGTCTGCTTAATGCTAAGAAGCAGTGGGAAGTAAAAGTTCCCCTAGTGGGAGAAAACATTCAAACCAGACGATGGTAAGGTAAAACTCCCCTTTAATTCTGGGGTCATACTGTACGATTTAGGATGTCTCAGACAAAAGATGGGCAATCGTGGGAAAAGTAGTCCATCGCAAAACGGTGGTGGTAGAGTTCACGCTTGGTGTGTTGACATGGACACAAATATTCAGAATAAACAGCTGATCGGAATAAAAATGCGTCATGTGAACATGTCAATTGGAAGATTCTGATCGGATTCATCTCAGTTGGAAAGAAATTGTGATCCAATTGCAAGGGTGGTTTATGCCGATCATTATTCCGAACGGCGTCCACGTACACACTTCTTCAGATCATGACTTGGTCTTCTGCTTGGAACAAAACCAACCTGACTGCGCATGTGTGCCCAACGTCAACATGACGCATTTACACCTGCATTTTTATGGAGTGACAACACGTGAACATGGAGGTGGCGAAGCATAACTGATTTGTTGCCAAGACAAGTTTCTTACTGGAAACTTTAAGGGAGTTCAGAATTGTTGATTTCTTTCCTGGAGATCTTGTGGGGTTGGTGGTTGAGGCCGTCTGGCGATGTGGGCAGCCAGAGGCCTGCGTCCACGCCACTGATGGACGAGCCCGGCACATCTGGGGACAACAAACCAGAGACCAGCGGACACGTGTGCTGTGCTGCAGGATGGCCATCACCACCAGGCCCACAAGATCTCTGGGACAAAATATGTAAAGAACTTGATTGAGCAGCACAGGGACGTTATACGAGCATTAATACCCAATGAGACCAAACCAGCTTCTTCTTCTCTGGTTGTTTTAGGGCAATTAGACAACTCTGCTCTGGTATTCTGAATAAAGCGTGGTGCTTGTATACGCACGTCATCATCGGATTGATTGATTTAGTGCCCATATAAACAGCTGATGTGGAATTAGTCATTCTGAAAGTTTTTATCTGATAAAGAAAATTTGTGCATGTAAACATAGCTACTGAGACGGGAGCAAAGATGGAAGAGACAACCAAAGACGGCTGAGACAGACGTCAGCAGTGATGGTCTCAGAGTGTGACGGTCTGTTGCTGCCTCGACCATCTCTGTCAGCTAACCAACCAATAGGAATGCACCATGAAATAACCTAAACAACAGCACGTCTACACAGCACTGTAACCTAGCAACAACAGCACCAGATACAACAGAGAAACAGGAAGAAAGATGTGCAGCAAAATAGAGAAGAATGTAACTTTTTTGTGATTTTATTTTGTTTTCTTTCAAAGCACCACTACAACAGCGCTAACTTTAGAGTCATCGTTCATTAGCACGTTAGCAGCTACCTGCTGATGAAGTTAGTAATCTGCGTTTAGATCCTGAAATAAACTGACGCAGCCACGATTCAACGTACGTTCAATCACACAGTGGAACATGCTGGAAATGAATTATCTACTGGTTTCACGTGGTGCAATGTGGCTACTGCACAAACAGGTTTTTATTTGGCAGTTAAATTAAATGTATTAGCTAAAATACATTTACTCATCAGAACCTATTTGAGCGTTGTCCTTGGACTCCAAAGGCTCCAGGAGTCCTGGTTCATGTGGAGGATTCTGGAGATTCTGTGTGTGATGGCAGAAATTGAATTGAATTCACATTAAATCTGATGATTCTGACCTTCATCACTAATGTGGATTATAGCTTGAACAAACAGCATTAGATGTGTTGACCAATGAGTGTCCAACAGTTCCTGGACATCTTGCTGTTTTCCTTCCAGCTGACCTGCTCAGAGCCTCTGGCTCTTGGCGCCACCACCGCATCAGAGTTTGAAGTGGAGCCTGTACAGGGTCGAAAGGTCAGCAAGGTTGTCAAGACGACGGTGGTGACCGGGGAGCGGATGGAGAAGCAGAGAGGAGACCCCTCGCTGGCTGCAGATCTCCCATCAGCCCGAGAGGACTTTGAGAAGGTCAGTGTCTCCAACTCAGTCCAGAAGGGATAGTTACAGTAACTACTGGTGAGCGTGTTCCAGCTCCTTCTGATCCTCATCCTCCCCCTCCAGGCGTTGAGCTATGCTGGAGGTCTGGGGAAGGTGCTCCTGCCTCATATAGTAGAGAAGGAGCTTGTTCAGGACGACGGTTCTGTGCTTAGAAGGTTGGACTGCATGAGAGTGAGCAGAACTGAGCAGGAGAGCATGAGCAGAGGCTGAAGGCATGGTGTGATCTCACTTCCTCATCTCCTGTGTTTGCCTGCGACTCAGTGTTGTTCACTGATGTTACCACTTGGTGGCAGTAGAGTTAAGCATCCTGCTTGTGTTGCTTTCATCACTGGATATGGAAACGAGGTTGAAATGATTCTAGGTGGGTTTGAAGAACAACAGCATGAAATTACAGGATCTGGGACGAGTTTCTGACTCACTCAGGTTCAGCGTGTTCGTCAGACACTGATGCTCTTCCACTGGTAAATGCAGTTCAAGTTAGAGCTTTAAACACGTTTTAGGTTCCTGCATCCAGGAGAAGGAACGTTCCACTGCTGCGAACGTTCACGTAACAGCAGCTAATAAGAACACGATGACTGACAGGATGAAAATGACACATTTTGCTAACATCCTCATGTAAAAATAAATAAATTAATTAATGAGACACCAGCACCACCACCTCCCAATTGTTCTAAAAATAAGTCTCGATCTTGCAAAATTTAAAAGTTTTTAATTTGTGATTTTACAAGAAAAAATTGTGATTTATTTTATTTTATTTTATTCTATTTTTTACAAAAGTCTCAGTTTTATTATAAAGGTCAATTTTTGTGAAATTGCAAATTTCATGACAAAAATTCAGTTTTGGTTTCTTTATAACAGAGTTCAGGAACTAGTGGGAAATCTGACAACCCAGTTGGGTGAGGAAGAGTAACTGGCCCTTTAATGGTAACCGTGGTGATGATGTGGATGACATCAAGTAAAATAGAGAGAGATAAAATCCTAAATCCTGATTTTGGTTTAGTCTCGTTTTAACATTTATCCTGTTTTATGGATCAGATCACTGATTTGAAACTTAGATCAGATTTTCCACTTTAGGAATAAAATGCTTTAAACAAGGAACCTCCTGCTTCTCTGTTCTCCTTCAGCATTATAAACTTAGAAACTGACAAATAACAGAAAAAGGATGCTTCATTCCACATGTCAGGAGGTCTGACATTTAAAAAGAATCACGTGGAAACATGGACTCAGACTGAGACTAGTGACTAGAGACATTTTATAATACCAAAACCCAAAACTGCTCATTTTAGACCCAAACAGTGTTCATTAATAATTTGCATTAATATTGTTGTATTATATGATTTGTAGTCGAAGCCATTGGCAGGATTTCTGCATTTGTTCATATGGAGTTGAGTGAGTAGTGACTGGTCCACAAGGACTCAGTCCATTAAGGGAGATGGGTTTGACATTACGAGATGTAGTCCACTTCAGAAACACATCTGCACTCAGCCTCTGTTGAACTCCAGTTTGAGCTTCACTCCATATTTAACACAAAAATTCTGCTTCTTGGATTTTCTGTAGCTTCACTTCAGCACACAACACACCTATAGCAGAACAAATAAGAGGTGGTCTAAGAGACTTCAGAGTTTATCAAAAGGAAGGTCTTAACTCTAGCCTTAAATGTAGAGAGGGAGTCTGCCTCCTGGACCGAGGTTGGGACTTGATTCCAGATCACTGAAGGCTCCTCACCCTTGCTGGACCTACAGACTCTTGGACCAGCAAGTAAACCTGCATTCAGGGAGCGGAGTGTTCTACTAGGACAGTAAGGAACTATGAGATTTTTCACATAGACTGAAGCTTTACCATGTAAGGCTTTATATGGAAGCAGTAATATTGACAGGAAACCAGTGTAACGAGTTATAGTTTGTACGAGTTTCCAGTTTTGGGGCCTCATTTTTAAAACTGTTCGCAGGATCGTTACTAATTTTATGTGTTACAAGTTTTATGATGTTATCCTTTGGGCTTCCCTTTTATCTTTGTTCCAAATCAATCAATCAATCAAAGTTAACTCACACCCAAAAACTGATGCACTGATTTTTGATTCATAAAACTGTACGTACGCACACCCAACACCAGTTTCTTTTTCTTGTATATCAAATTTAATGCAGACAATTGTACAGTATTACATCTTTTTTTTGTAAGAAAGGAAAATTTTAACTAAAATAACAAGAACATTTCTTGTTAAATCACAAATGTTGGGCTATCTCATAAGAGGTAAAGCGGAGCAGAAGTTCAGGTTCAGAAGAAGTTCAGGTGGTGGATGAGCTCAAACTGGAGAGCAGAACATTTGAACAGTAACAGTAAATCTGAGAGGAGCAACTCGATTAAGAAGTGGATCTTTGAGGGCTGAATTTTGAGGCAGAACAAAATCATTTTAGCGTGAAAACACTGATGAGTGAACTCAAAAAAATATGCTGTCAGCACAAAACTGCCACTAGGTGGAGCCAAAGCACTTTAGAGGAGCAGCTCTGAAACTCAGACGTTTTCCTGCTCACTGGAGTTGTTTTCTGCTTGTGCAGCTCAGAACATTTGAGTATTTGAAGCAGGGAAGTTTTGATACTTTAGAGGCAGAAACGAGGCACTCGTATGATGGGTCGTATTCTAATTAGACCACACCACCCTGACCTCTCTGCAGCCCTGTCTAGGAAGGATCTGGAGGTGGCTGCTGTGGAAAGACCTCCAGTAACGGCACTAATGTAAAAATGTATATGATCATTTCTAGTATTGTATATTAGTATAAAATGGTTAACAAGAACCACGTTGCTCCACTAGTGTTCCAGAACGTGGTCCATGTGTTCAGACTTCAGACTCACCCACGTTACCACAGATCTTCCAACAGCAGCCATTCCCAGATCCAGGGAGGTCAGGGTGTGTGAGGTCTGCCTTCAAAGACTCAAGCGATTGAACCATTGACTGTAAATACTGGACAAACTATCCCGTTACATCAGCTGTAGAGTTTTACAGAAAACCTTTGAAGCCCAGTTTTCCTTGAATTGCGAGGCGCCATGTTAAAAGAGGCGGGACAAAGCTGTCAAAGCCAACAGCAGAGCCAATGGCTAGCTGTCAGTCAAGCACGTCAAATGATGTCCTGGCATCTGATTGGTCAGATTTGATGCTTCGTTTAATTTTTTCTGATGTGCTACAAAAATAAACTCACCCCCATACTGTTGTCATGGAGGTAATATGTAACAATAAAAGACCAGTTTGAACCAGACTGTAAATCTGCTGCAAACATGGACGTCAATGAGGATTTGCCCTGTTTTTGAGCAGCCCCTAGTGCTCAGTGGAGGAACTGCAACTAAACCTACTTCCTGGATGAGCTTCAGCCAGGAAGTGGGAAGGTTGCTGCTTGTTTGAAAGCCGCGTGTGACCAGAATACATCTCCAGCTAGCAGGAAAAACCTGTGAAGGAGCACGTAAGAACTTCCAGAGGGCTTTGGCTCCACCCAGTGGCAGTTTTGTGTTCTTGCAGCACCTTTTTGATCTTGACTGTTAAAGTTGTGCTCTCTACTTGTGAAATGAAGTGTGCTGAACAGATTGCATGTTTGCGTGTGTGAGTTCTACCTTTTCAAATAGAATCTGCTTCTGAACGTAGAAACAAAGCTAACTTGAACAGTTTCATTAATGCAGTCGGTGACTGACTGGAGCTGGTTCTTGTTCCTGCAGAAGTCAGATGCGTAAGTTGCGGACCCAGAAGAGGACTGTGGTGAGGGATGCCCAGGGGAAGCACGTGCACCTGGAGCGTCTGGATGACACCCCAGACGCTCTGCAGCCTGATGCCCTGCAGCAGCATCTGCATCGACTGCTCCAACGCTACTGTGAGGACACCCAGGAGGAGGAGGAGGAGGAGGAAGATGAGGAGGAGGAAGAGGAGAAGGAAGAGAGAACTGATTGAATAGCTGCTTCCACATCTTCCACTGAAGCCTTTGGTGACGTTTGCTCCCTCAGATCAAAATGTTGCCTTCCCTTTCTCGTTGTCCTCACGAAGCACCAGTCCAGTTTTTTCTCCTTCGGTTTGTGGAAAATGAAACAGAATTGTTGTGCTTAAACACTTTTCCTTTGCTCTGATTATGTGACCAAAGAAAGCACCCCTCACTGTTTCAGGAGTTTTTTTTTCTTTAAACCCTTCAGCTGTTGTGGTGTGATGAAGGTACGACGCACCAAAAGGCAGGTGAGAGTTAAGGGGAGGAGGGGGGCATCTTGGACTATTCACCTCACACATGGGCCTCTTCTTGAAGAACTCTTGTAAACATTTGTACATAGAGGAGATGAAAGAAATCATGCTTGGACTGGAAACAATTAAAAATGGAGAGCATTTAGTCCATCAGCCCACCTGGAGAATAACCGCCAAACCCACCAGATTAACGCTACACAGACATCAAACAGGAGTGAATGTGTGCATCATCATGAACTCGGGTTGCAGAAGCTGTGTGATCTTCGTCATGCATTCGTCCTTTTTCTTTCTCTGATTTTCAGTTTGCGTCCAGTGTGTCGTGCATTTGCATTTTTATCGTCTCAGAGCTGCCATCTCTGCGTGTGTAAATACGGTGTGTTTATCGAGAAGAAAAGTAGTTATGACGAATGCTCCCCTTTCCTCCACCGTCCTGACGTGTCATTCACCTCCATCTTCACGTGCTGCAGCTCTTCGCCTCAAACTGCAGCAGCTTCACTCCATAAAGCCTTTTGAAGGATGCGTTTGGCTGAATTATTCTCAGTGTCAACAAGTCTGGACATAACAGACAAACTTTACACTTTTACAGCTCCTTTTGGACATTTGTGAAGTCCTACTTTCTAACACGTTTCTCTTTGACCTGACTGCACATGCATCAGATTCTTTTTTTATCATCTAATTTAACTTTTTCTGCAGGAAAATGTATCGTTTGTTGGCTTTTTCCATGTTAGACTGTATGACTATGGATGTAAAGTGGGGAAACTTCCAGTAAATTATTTGAAACTTGCTAGAAGCTTTCAACGTGACGCGTAGGTGGAAGTTGAGACTTCATGGGAATTAAAGGCATTAATGGGAAGTGTTTTGTACATAAATGTTTTGTTTGGTAATAACCAGCTGCACATGCAAACCCAAGCAGATTTCACATGTTTGACTTCAGAAAAGCATGAATGTTGACTGAAATTCTAAGATTTAAGACGAACAACTTCTACAAACAAATGTAGATTCATTTTATATATAAATTCATTCATTTACATATTCAGTTTCACATTTTCCCCATGAATTGGTGCGGCTGAAATGTATCTGTTTTCCTGTAGAGTAAAAAGCTAAAAACTAAAACTAATGCAGTAAAAAAGACAGGGCATGTCATTAGTTAAACAACTGGAATATTCTGGAGCAGGACTCAAGACTCTTCTGGGGTTTAGCAGACCGTTTCTCCCCCACTTCTTCCTCCAGTTGAAGCAGACAGCATCACCACTCGTCTCAGCATCAGCGTTGATCATATACTTGACAAACCGACTGGAAGTTCTTGTCAGGTTCAGCACGTTAGCATTTTTAGCTGTTTTGTCCTGACCCTCGCTCTAAATCAGCACCTTTCAAATCAGAGTTTGACGTAGTCGCTTTAAAACTTCAGGTCTATGTATTTTTGCAAAAACCTTAAATGTAATTGAAACAACCACTTTTGACTGGTGCTGCCACCTAGTGGATACCGTTTTCACTACTTAGCTCCTACTGGTGGGATTGCTGTGAAAGCAATTACAATATATCTTGTTGCAAAAACATGTTTACTTTTATTATTTTTCTTTTGTTTGTTTCTGCTAACTAGTCTGTAGAAACACGGTTCAAGTGCCAAAACAAGTTTATCGAGTCAGTAATGCGTGGTACGAGTTTTCTCAAACAGGTGTTGTATCGTTCCCAAGAAAATCAACCATTTATCAGCAAAAAAACTCCGCAGAAACGAATGACGGAACGTTGCGTAACTGGAACATTCCACAATGGAGCAGAAGGAACATGCGAACTCTCCAGGGACGAGCAGCAGCAGCAATCCCACCTCGATTTCTCTGTGAATGTCTGAGTCCAGCTTAGAGGTGAGAAACAGGCCAGACGGATGAATGAGCGTTCTTCCGTTAGCATGCTAAATCAAACCGCATCCTTGTTTGGCGGAAAACGGACGCTAATCGGAGAGCAAACAGCATCTCAGTAATGAGCTAGCTAGAAAATGGCAGCAGCTAGCAAGCGAGCATTGGTGGAATCTCATTTTGTTTTTGTCAGTTAAACTTGGTCCTGTTGTCGTGTGCAGGTTGATTTGTGTGATTGGTTAAATCAAGATTGTACTGAAAGGTGTTTATTGAAGTTGCATTGAGCTGGTATAAGCTAGCATGTGCTTTATAAGTTTGCAGGTTTATTCCCAGAAATTCCTGTTCATTCCCATGAAAAGTTTGCAACTTTGGAAAATTCTGGAACAATGCAGTTCTAATTCTGACGATGTATCCTGGGACTTCAAGTCAAACGTGTTTTCTTTCTTTCTTTCTTAATATTGTTCTTGCCTGTAGGCAACAGTGCACTGCTGTCAAACCCAACTCTGCTCTCACAACAGTAGACGGGAACGACTTATTACAGGTTTTTACTTTATTTTTTTTCTCCCAGCAGAGCAGATGTATTTCCACTATTGAAGCTTGTACTTTTATATTCAATTTCTGACACTTTTTTTCCATGCGCAGGTTTTTAAAGATGTTTAAAGTGTTTTTAAATAGTCGAATTTAGCAAATAAAATGCTAACAGTCGTAGCAGCTCAGCGATTGATGCTAACAGTCAGTAATTGGCTGTTGATTCATATCAGTTCCTGATGTGCTGATGAAAGTCGTCCAAAGAAATCATCATGCTGAAGAAGGAGCAGTCATACCTGTGTCAGAGGAAACACGAGCTAATATGTAGCGTTTAGCTAATCTGTGGAACCACATGATTGTGGCTGAGCTGGATGTTCTGACCCGGACTGACACCGTTCTGGTTTTGCAGTAGTCCTGAGCCTTGTTGACACTCAGAACAGCAGCAGATGTATCCTTTAAATCTACAACACCATCCACCATGCAAACCTGCTTTGCTTTTACTGTCACGATTCAAACGTTCTTGTTATCAATGTTCACTATCAGACGATGGACTTAAAAGTGGCTTCAGATCCAAGCGGAGGCCAACAGCCGCCGGCGTCGCTCATCGCGTCTGTGTTATTTATTTATTGCCGTCCATTTGTGATCCCTGTTCGCTCCAGCAGCTGAGGATGGTTTGTGTGTGTGTGTTTGGGTGTGTTTGAATGTGTTTTAAAGCTAAAAGTAAAGACTTTTTCTCTTTGCCCTTGTGGACACATGGTTCTGTTGATCTGGAAGCTGTGATGTGTTCAGACCAATGAAGTGTGTGGACTGTGTAACAAATACCATCCTCACATTGTCATTTACTATGAGTGTGGTCAAGTGAAAGATAAAACATATGATGTCCAAAAAAAAAGAACAAAACAAAAAAATGAATTTGACAAATGAGCATCTTGTTTCCATGGTGATTATGATATTATATTCATTAACATTGCAAATATCTATGCGGGCATGTATGATTTTATCCAATTATTACAGAAGAATAAACATCAAATGCTAACGAGGCATAGCAGCTACAGTGTGTACAAGGCAGAACAATAAAACTGTACATGTGTCAAATGGGAGGTGATGTCTTTTCTTTCCAACAAGAAAACTGAACCCAAAATGTTGGATCAGAGACGGAGACGGAGACGGACGGGTGAAAACCATGTTTGATGTTTGTCTATATATTCAATCATAAACGAAGCTGGTTTAGATTCAGTCATTTACAATCTGAAATTTAATGTCTGTAAGTTAAGATTTTTATTTTGTTGTTAAACTACATCAGTTTTGCATCTTATTCTACAACTTATTTTCAGTTTAAATCATGTTGTTAAAACAAACAACATTGTGGGGACGTTGTGGACAGACAACATTCAGCTGGAGAACGTTTGAGTTTTTACTTCTCTAAACATTTACGGAACGTTAGACTTCCAAGGAACCACGTTAGTTTTGGGTTTTTGTCAACCTGACCGTCAGAAAACTCCTGGGAAACGTTATTTGAACGTTTGTGTTTGCTGGATCAGAGCAAAAATGAAAAAAAACACCTTTCTCATCACTGAGATGAAGACAACATTTAAGAAAGATACACACATCTGGAGCACTTCTGCAGCTGCTTTAAAACTTCCTCTCCTGAGTGATGATGATGCTGAGAGTCTTCATCAGTATTTCAGCTGAGGTGACTGCCCTGCTCAACAAAGTAAGTCACACACACACACGTTTGCTGACTAAATAAATAAAGTAAATGCTGTTTTTCAGATGAGGAACCTCTGTGCATAAAGAGAGAATGCAGCGCTGGACCTGAAAGGTGAGAGCAGGTTCTTCTAGAGAAGGTCAGAGAGGAAGCCGTGAGATGCAGAGACCATGATGCTTTGCAGTGGTGGAAAGCTCAGACCGACTGTACACCTTCCACCAGCGCGGCCTCAGAAAGAAGTTCTAACACTGCAGGAGACCATGTTTCTGCTCAACGCATGTCCAACATGATCATGTTGATCAAAAAGAACCTCGACAAGCACGAGCTGCTTTCATTAGATGCACTTCATGGACACACCCATTAAGACTGATTTATTTTAAGTTATTTCCGTTTGCATGTGGCAAAACAGCACTTTAAAAATCCTGAAATTCTGCTTACAGTTGGACACTTCATGTCCTGCTCTGTTTGCACTAGAGAGGCCTTTGGACGTTTTATGTTCCACCTCTCCAGCTCCTTGTTCCTGAGCAGAGGCTGCAGAAATCTCTTTAGTTGTCTGGCTTTAATTTATGCTAATAAAACCTAAGTATTGCCAGGACTTCCTACAGTTAAATGTTGCATTAATAAACAACAGAAAATGTAATAAATCTCTTTCAAGGCAATGCCACGTTGTAATGCAACATTTAAATTTAAACATTTAAAGTACTTTCAACAAGGAACTTTCAGATTGCATCACACCCACTGAACTGAACCGTATTGAATCGAATTGTTCCATTCTAGAATGCATCTTGAATCGAATCGTACCCCGTGTATCGTGATACGCATCAAATTAACTTGTACTGGAGACATGAGCACCACCAGTACTCTGATTTACAGGAGTAATTATAGGACTCATTTAGTCCGATAAATAGGTCAATCTAGTTCAGTTCAATTCAGTTTATTTATATAGCGCCTATTTACGACAAGTCATCTCTAGGCGCTTTAGAAACCCAGAGCTT
>JBAMYA010000010.1:10648038-10668279 GCA_037176975.1 Arrhamphus sclerolepis
GCCCCTGTGGAGGCTCGAACCAGGAACCTTCTTGCTGTGAGGCAACAGTGCTGACCACTAAGCCACCGTGCTGCCCCCCACCGTGCTGCACCATTTCACAATTCACCATTGTGAAATGGTGAATGTTGCAATGTAGCATATTTTTTCATAAAAGAGTGAATTTTTGTCATAAAATGACAAACTTGCATGATTTTTACCATACAATCAAGACTATTGTACTAAAATTGAATTTTCTTTTGTGTAAAATCTCAAATTTCAAAAGATGTACCTTTCTGATAAAATTTGTTTTGTAAAATGGTGAATTTCACTGCATCTTTTTTATTATAAAATTGATACTTTTGTAAAGTTTTTCTTGTAAAATCACAAATCAAAAAAATTTTTTGTTTCATGAACACGCCAATTCTGTGGCAAACAAATTTTATATAATTTTAATATTTTTTCTGAAAATTACAGACTTTTGTATTTAAAAAAAAAACATTTGACATAAATCAAGGGTTTTTACAAAAATGTACAACTTTTTGTTGTAAAATTTTTTTTAGGTGTTTACTAAATCCTGACTATTTGACATCAACCAGCTGTATCCACAGTTATTACACGTTTCGATGTCAGTACTGAATCAAATCGACAGTCACATTGAAATTTCCTCAGAACTTTTCCGCTTTTAAGTTTATCATCATCTTTACAAACATACCAGTTGTGTAACTATTCTTATTTGGAGATTATATGTCCATTTATTTTGTCCGGTCTAACTAATACTCTAACCTTAACCTGATCTCAGTCCACATCTCAGCTCTGGAGCAGTGGACTTTGGTCCCAACAATGACCACTGGTCCTGACAAGACCAGGAATTATACCAAAGAAGTCCTTGTGAGGCAACAAAAACAAGAAAGCACACACACACAGACACACAGAGTTATGGGGTTGGAATCCTGTCAGCCCACTCGTTGCCCCATACGGCCAGGACTGTACACATATGCACTTGTAAACACTCAGCAATAATTCTGCAGCTGGAAGGATGACATCATTTCTCCGCTGTTACCTCCAGTAACTGATCTGCGGCCAGAACAGCGGGGCTCCACATGCCTGCTCACGACGTAAATGTAACGTAATCAGAGATCATAAACAGACCAGATCCTCCCATCCAGCTGAAACGATATGGTCCGTTATACATGTTGTAGCTCAGGACTCGTGTTATGAAGGGACAGCTTTGGAGACTGAACATGTGAGCTTTGGCAACAACAGAGCTGGCACCTAATACGTCTTTCAATGTTATGACTAAAGCTGCCTTCATCTTTTGTAAGCTGGTGTGCATCGCAGCAATTGCATTAGAACTATTACTAAGCTTAAAAAACTCTGCCTGAGGGTGAAAATAACCTCAGGAAAACCCCGGGGTTTGTGGAAATGCAATAAAACACTGTACATGCATGAGTTTTGTCCTGCATTCTGCAATAATCTGGATGTCCTTGGTAACTATGGTGCAGGAAAAGCAAAAACACTCTGAATTATACTGTAGAGGGCCAAGAATCCAGCTCTGGGGAACTCCACAGGTCATGGTGTTGATCGTAAATGCTAACAACCTATTCCCCTCCTCAACATATGAGCTGAACAGATCCAGAACCATGCTTGATGAACACCATCGACCACTTACAGCAAATACGCTGCTTAATCTACAACATATTGACAAATGCAACACGTATCTTCTCCTATGGATTCAATTTCACCAAATATTGGTGATTGTCTAATTACGATTTTTCAAAAAGAAAGTTTCATTAATTTTCATTAATATGGTAACTTTATGTCAAAATGTTACTAAAAATTGATATGTTCCAACAAACACAAAAATTTCTAAGTAAAGAAGTCACCATTTATGACATTTGTGAGTGAACATTTACAAAAAGTAAATGTTTTTATATTGTAATTTTAGATAGAGGTCACCATTTTTGTAAAATTTCAGACTTTAGTTTTTCAGGAAAAAAATATGCAATATTGCGAATGTCCCCATTTTACTACGAGAATTTTTGTTTTAAGTGTTTTGAAATTTACAAGAAAAATTTGTGGGCTGAGCACATAAGCTTCAATTTCATCATGAAAGTTATTTTTTTTTATTTCTTTTTTAAATTTTGCTCAGGAGCATGCGGGAAATCTGACAACATATAGCTGGCTGAGAAAATAAAGAATAACTGGCCCTTTAATGGTAACCACGGTGATGATGTGGCCCAGGATGATGATCTAGCCCATATGGTTCAGCTCAAGCTGAAAGTAATTGCAGTTATTAGAGGTGTCTGTACAGTTTTTAGTTTTTACTGACAGACAAAAGTGGAGAAAAGTCTTAATAATCCTTCCAGAATCAAAAGAAGTACACAAGCTTTGCTTCCTGAATCAAGAGCTGAAGACTAACAGATTGACCTAAATGTACTATACTTAATTTAAAAAAAAAAAAAAAAGTATTACAAAGAGCAGGAGAGCTGAAGACAAACAGCCTGACTGAATGTGCAGTCTCACCTCTCATGCCTCCCCAGCTCTGGCAGTCCGGGTCCACTTCGTCCTCCACCATATCAGCAGCCTGCAGGAACACACACATTAGACAGACTTGCTGTTAGAACATCACTCACATTTCTGTGTTTAGCCGCCAGGAACACTGCTGCGTTTTCTCAGAGTCGGGGATCATCTCGTCGTCTGCGGCTGATAGCTCTGCTCTTGATTTGTTCACATTCCTCAAAGCAGACCAGTGGGGGTGAAAATGATGCATTCCCCTGATAGAACACATACATCACTTTCTCCTGGAGATATTAGACGGTCGAGGAGAGAAGTACTCATGTTTGTCTGGCAGCATAGGTTATCAGAGACAATGCAGCTTTTTTTCTTTTTGTGTTTTATGTTAATCAAAAGGCCGTCAATGTATTCTTCAAGTGATGTTTAAAGCTGTAGTAATTATTCTTAACATAAAACAGTTCCACAAATGACCACTAGGGGTTCACCCCAAAAGTTAGCTAGTTTCCATTGGAGCCAGTTTTGCAAACACTGAGTGTAAATACTGGTCTGGTCATGTGAGAAAGCCTTGAGGCCCACTTTTCCATATTGCAAAGACGTGGGACAAAGCTGTCAACGCCAACAGCAGAGCCAATGGCTAGCTGTCAGTCTGAATATGAATTTATCTGAGGTGGAACAAAATTCATGAAGAGAACGTGTCAGATGAAAATTAAAAACAGAATCCAATTTGTTCTAAATCTCATTAAAGTCACGTTTGATTCAGAACAGAACGCATGTGTCAAACTCAAGGCCACGTGAGGCCCACCACTTCATGTTTTATCATCTGTGAGAGCATGCAAATACAATCATTTACTAATAACTTGAACATTTCTGAAGAAACCTCCAAGGGGTGCCAGTGAAACTGCCCGTTTGATTCCTTATTGACCTGAAATACTGGAGTAACTGAGGTGAGAAGACTGTTGAACAGTTAGTTCACAGTTAAATGCAGTAATTTTACATCAAGGAGTCACTAATCTAAATGCACCGCGAGCAAACTTGAATTTGCTTGGCAGGTCCATTTAGCTACCCTCTGCTGAAGCTCTTTAACCATGCAAACATTCTTGGGGAGCCAATCAGATCAATCTATCCTTCCAGAGAGTCTCTGAGAGGACTGAACATGATGATGACAGAGCTGTGATGGTGCAGCCTGGATGGTAAATAGCAGTTGTTTGAATCGGCTTTGACATAAACAGTTAATTAAAGACTTGGACATGACAATCTTTTATTGGTCTTTTCTACCGGCACCAAGTCAGCTTGGCTCTACTCTGCTTTAAGGGTCCAAGAGTTTATTGTATCTCTTTTTTTAGCACCTTTTCAGCTGGGGTTCCAACCGAGCTAAAAGCTAAAAATGCAACGTCATCAAGACTACAGGCCACTGATTGGCCAGAGAGTGATGTCGCTGATGAGTATCAAACCTGAAGTACTTAAAACCAGGCAACAGTGACCGTGCATTTTTCATCGACAAACTCTCGACGTGACCAGAGTTTGGGCTGCCTTGCTACGACGACCCCACCCACAATGAGGTGGTACTCAATTGTACTGAAAAACGACGGAGACCAAGGCGAGGAAAATCGAGTAGAGTGGAGTAGTGTAAACACTGTCTTATGAAAAAGCACCTTTAGAGATTATAATCTGTTACCTCTTCATTTTCAAATGGTGAGAAGCATCTGGTAAACCTGCTCTAACGATAAAGAAAGACATTCAAAAAGTGATGTGACCATGATCATGTAGATCTGTCTAACGTTAGCTGTAGATAGAACAAACAGTTATGTTTTTCAAAGATATTAGGTGAGTGTTTGAGCACACAGATTATTCTCAAATTCTGATGGAAAAAATGCCAAAAATCTTTAGCATCAATTTTCATCATACTAGCATCTGTCCAGATGTGGCTCTGATGTATCAGGCGGCACAGTTTTGCAACTGTGCTATTTTACAATAAACTAAAAATGTACAATTCCACATAAGTCACGGTTTTGCAACAAAAACTTGCAATATTTTTGTCAAAAGATTCACTTGCCTTTTTCTTATTTCTCACACAACAAATATGAGGCATTTTCAGGTTTTAGATGGTGATTTTGCCAAAATTAATATTTCATGACAAAAAAAAAACTACTGATAAAGACAATTTCTTGAAATCTGGAGTTTTACAAGATTTTTTTTTTTTTTTTCATTTTAGAACAAAAGTCTCGGTTTTACCACAAAAAGTGAAAAATTTTGCTAGGTTTAACATTTTATTTTAAAAAAAAATTCACTCTGCAATAAGTGTTTAAATGAAAAAAATGTACCATCTTCAGAAGCCCATAAAGTAATTTTGTATTTGATGGCAGAAACATGTTTCATCAATGGTTTTGTGTTTCGTGTCGTTGCATTCCCCTTGATAACAGTTCATACACATTTGGTAACTGAGAAGACCAGTTTCTGGAGTTTTGGGATTGTAATGTCGTCCCATTCTTGGCTGAAAAAAGACTCAAGCTGCTCAACAGCTCTTTTACATTTAATGATAAGCCAGATGTTTCCAGACCATTTAGTCTCTGGTCTCGTTGACGATAAAGTCTTGCTTTTGTAATGTGACACAGTGTCCGGCTCAGTATTGTCTTGCTGAAAGATGCAAGAGCTTCCCTGAAACAGATGACGAGAACATGTGTTGCTCTGGAATCTCTTCATACTTTTCTGTTTTATTTCCTTTCCAGACATGAAAGCTGCCCATTCCTGAGGAACAAACGCACCATTAAAGGTGCAGAGTTTCGAAGTGTGAACCATCATCTCAGATTCTCAAATTTCAATTTGTCCAACCACGGGACAGCTCCCATTTTCGCCTTTCGTCTATTTTAGATGGTCAAAAGAGTCATGGTTGGTGTTCACACATGGCAACAGAGCTTTAGCCTGCATTCATGGACGAACTGTGAACTGTGGACGATGAACAGCAATGTCTGGGAGTGATCCTGAGTCGATGCACTCGTAGCTTCAAAAGAGTCAAGACTCTTTTTCATGCAGATCACGGATATCAAATGTTGATTTTCAGCCTCTAAGATGCTATTTTTATACCCAATCATCTCGCTGATCTAGTTCAAATAACCTATTTAGAGATGTTGTTATAAAACTCAAAATGAGCAAATATTTTCTATGAAGTGACTCACTTTCATGTTTCTTTGTTCAATTGTGAATCAAATACATCCCAACTTTTTAGCAAAAGTGGTTGAATCATCCAGATGCTTAAACGGGGCCATTTGATAGGGTTTTGTTTTTAAATGAGAACATGTATATTGAAACTCTAATTTTCCGTGTCCTAGTTTGATGTTTACTTTGATTCGACACATCCATGTGACTGCCAGCACACAGTCCGCTATGTCAACAACACCATGTAATAATGTCAGCAAGTGAAAAAAAGAGTCCGATGTATGATGTGCCATGACTCTGATGTGCCCCCCGAGCTTTCATTTCCTTCCACGCTCTGTTGTGTTTGCTTGTCGTCCATCCATCAACAAACACGGAGGCAGAACAGCGTATCACATCAGCGTATGATAGACTAAATACCCCCGATGTCCTCAAAATAAACCACAGGCCTGCATGACTGGAATGAAAGTTACTGACTAACTCATGTAATCCGATATCATAATTGTGAGAGAGAAGCTCAGGGAGGTTGATTTTTATGAAGCAGGAAAACATTTACACATTCTTAAATGGTCATCTGAGGTTTCCTATGTTGGTAAGTGGAGGGAAGTGAAGTGTTTATCAATGAGGCTGTGGTGTAATCATGGGATGTTAGCCGCCTTGACTACTGTAACACGCAGAGTAGGAAATTAAAAACCTTGGGGTCCAAAATGCATGATGTCACACATCCTTCTGACATCACCACCATCTGCAAAACGATTGCAAAATGATAAAAATGCAAAATAATAATAATAGAAAATGTCTTGGAAATTTTTTCTATCAAAACCAGATATTAAGTTCACGGTTAAAGCGATTGTACTATGACATCTGTAATCTGGCTTTAGAGCGCTGCGGACACAGCAGCTACAAGGCTGAAGTTGCCCATTGCATCATGGGAAACAATATGCAAGATAGACTGCTTTATTGGATAGTGCACATTTTTATGAAAACTTCACACCATCCATGTTTTTTTGTTTGTTAGTTTGTTTGTTCATGTGAATGAGGAGTCTTTGTCAAACACCACAGTTAGTCGTGGTTCCTCAGGGTTCCGTGTTTGGACCAATACTTTACACTCAATGGACCTGACTCATGAAATCTTCATAAATCTGGAAGTAAATTTGCACATAGATCTCCTCCTTAGTGAAAACCTCCTCTGGGTTCACAAGCACTGCATAAAAACTCAGGTTTGTCAATAAAAATGTGTGTATGTTACTGTATTCCAGTTGGGTTTGAGAGTGCACACCTGAAGCGTACATCCCGCCAAAATCGTACCAGGCTATAAATATGTTTATTTCTGCTTTAAACTTGGGCGTCATTAACGATGGGCTCAGTGTTAGAGTTGAAAGCTTTCATAGTATATAACAGAATAAAAGAAAATCAAAAAAAAAAAAACAAGACAAAGGCCCCTGTCTGGAGCCTGGACAGCAGGGTGGACAACAATGGACAACTTCTTCTTCTTCCTATTTTCTTTTAAAAGTATATCGAATTAATCTAGACAAAAGTGAAAATATGCTAGCTTACCTTGTAAATTCCATTCCTTCCATAACCAGGTAAAGATGCAGACTTGCTGTAGGGGAAATCTACAGGGATGCAGACATATTTACTGACATTTTATGCTTTAAAATGCAGGTACCTGTCTAGTTATTGTAAACAGCTACTTACTAGGCTGGGATATGTCAGTGGGCAGACTGCAGGTCGATTTGCGGGGGTCCAGGTCATCTGGACCCATCTGACCGTCCACCTCACCCTTCAAGATCATCCAACTTGTCCTCTACAGAGGGAAGCAGAAAAAAAGAGAGGAGGACAGGAAGACGGACAGAGGTGATGGATGATGACAAAGTGTGAGTTAGTGAATTAGTGAATGGATGTACAGTATCTATAAAGTTAAAGAAAATGACTGAAAAAGACGTGAACAGACATAAAAACAAAACAAAACAAAAAGCTCACACAAACTGCACACACAGACCCACCTTGCTATCCTCACCATCCTGCCAGGATGTTCTAGAAGCTGTAAAACAGTCAGACGTTACAGGATGTCACAGTCAGTGTGCTGGATCATTAGCCTCTTAGCTGCAATGTACTGCACTGTTAACTCCAGCATAAAAAGTGAAAAAAAACACCCCCGGAGCATGAAATCATCAGCTGCAGAAGGCATCTCCAGAGAGCTCCACATGCACAGTAAAAGAGCTGGAGAACAACCACTTACATTTGTATTAACACTTTAAATACATGGCTACACAATGCTCTGTAGATGTTTGACCTACATTCCAGGTTACAGTTAAATTTGCATGGTTAGTTATGGTGTCAACAGTCTGATACGGTTATATGATGCCTTTAAAATTCCCTGACATCGACTTCAAATTTCCAACAGACCTGTTGGTTCAGAGCCAGTGGCCAATTTAGAAGAAGTTTCTTTTATTCTTTTTAACAGCCAACTGCAAAGAAAGCATCAGTTCAAAGGCAGGTAAACTGGTGCTGCTCTGGCCCAGAAACTCTGATACCTAATCCCGAGTTTGCACTGTATGACTTCAGCTGTCTGAGACGAAAGATCAGCGGTCGTGGGAAAACGTCCCATCGTAGCTCGAAAACGGTGGTGGATCTGACAATGAGACAGGAGCAAAGATGAAAGACAGAGCTGTCGCTGCCTCGACCGTCTCTGTCAGCTAACCAACCAATAGCAACGCATCATGAAATAACGTAAACATCAGCACTTCTACACAGCATAGTAGTAAATGTGCAAATCTTTTCAAACACCACTATGACCATGAGGATGTCAGTGGTGCATTAGCACATTAGCAGCAACCTGCTAATGACATGTTGATGCTACATTTAGAGCTGCAGATACTGATCTGTTTTAGCCATGATTCAACGTATGTTCTGTCACACAGAGGAACATGCTGTAAATTAATTATCTACTGATTTCACGTCGTGCAATGTGACTTGAATTAATCTTATAAGACTGTAAAAATCGTACAGTTGGAACCCACCATTGGATTACGCCAGGGTTAAAGGGCGGGATTATCACGAGCGACCAAAGCATCATGGCTGCTGTTAAGTCACATCTGTGTTGATGGAGATTCGAACTACAAAGAAGACATGTAATGCTTTAATGGTGCAGCTCTCCAGTGGCTCCGCATGCGTGGAAAACCAAATAATCCAAAGTTTAACCAGGTCTGGATCCAGCAGCAGCAGAGCACCAAAACCTGGCTCAAGTTGGTCCAAAGGTGGTATCAGTCAGGTGAAAGCCTTTGGAAACCCTTTGGACATTAAATTTCTGAACCATCAAAGGATTTCTGCATATTGCAACATATAACTTATAAAAATGCTTTTAACTTGTCTTTCAATGGACCAATGGACCCACAAAGGTGAAGCCTATTTAATACTTAAAAAGGAGCTCGCTGACCTTCTGTCTGCTTAAACAGCAGCTCATAAATCACTGCAACTTTGCCATACGCAGCTGATTTTTATTTGTCACATTTGATAAGGATGAGTATTTCCTTGTGTGATAGGAGAGGAAAAAAAAACAAACTCCTGGGACTCCAGTATTCATGCATTCCAGGTGCAAGACCATCGCTCTCAGATATGCAACACAAAGCTCAAAGGAGAACCAGAAGGAATAGTGAAACACCATGATTTAGACACACAAATTAGAGACACAGTCATCGAAACAGTGATCAACACTGACACCACCATACAACGTGATTCATATACACAACCATTCACAGTGTGCAGAGTGACAACATCACCATGAACCAACAGATGAGCTGGTGAGATGAGTGCTGACATGCATGATAGGCTGAGCAAACGTCCCTTATCCCCACCAGCCTCAGTCCCGAACATACTGGAGCGTTTATGATGAGTCGATCATTAACAGCCAAATACCTCTAAACTCGTATCAGATGCTTTTTCTTCCTCTAGGAAAGTTTATTTTTCCTCCTCTGGGTCTTTTATTTGTGGCTAAATCATTAGTACTTTATTTGTTCCAAGTGAAACTAAAAATCAAAGATTAGCAATTTTAAATTTACCATCACTTCTATCTATATGAACCCAAGGTATTTCAAGTTTTTTTTTCCATCAGCTTCATTTCTTTGGATAAAATTGCATTCACTTTAGTCTTTCAGGCCAATTTTCCTCAAAGAAACATCAGAAGGGGTCTGCATATTCCTCCTTCTACAGTGCAGAATATAATTAAAAAAATTAAAGGTATCTGCATGAATTTCAGTCTGAAAAGAGCCAGTTTAAGCTGGACACCTGCGATCTCTGATTCCTTCAGGAAACATGTCATCAAGAACAGCTGATACCACATGTGTAAGGGATCACTGTGGACAATCTTTGTCAAGCCACTTAAAAACTTACTATGCAAAAAAAAAGGTAGGGTTGAATATCCGGATTGGATCATGGTACAGAGAGACTGTAACGTGAATCAGCATTCAAAGATCTTTTTCTGGTGTAGACTCATGCAGGTAACTCCCAAAGGTTCCAATCAAGTCTTTCTTTGTTCTTGAAGATGTTTCACCTTATCAGTTAAAATGACTGGTGGGGAGTTTCAAGCTTTTTGTGCCCTGTCAGCTCTTTAGCTGGTTTTGGTTCCATGAATCAAGGTGGGAACGGTTGTCAAACATCCTGGGAAGGAGATTCAAGGCCGTGTTGTAGGTGTTTCATCAGTAAAACCTGACTCCACCACTTTTATTTAACATTCATGTTTCTCACTGTTGGTTTCTTTTACTCTTCTTTCAAACCTTCTGTCCTATATGTCCATCATATGTACATTATTGTCCTCTAAAGAGAGTCTCTTATCCTTGAGATCCAAGCGGTTTGCTGAATCTCAGCCTGGTGAGCTGCTCTCCCGTGATAGTCCATGGACAGAGAAGACAGATGGTTAAAACCAGAGGGTTGAACTCAGGTTCCACCTATCAACACCTACAACAGAGCCCAGACCGTTTCACACCCGTTTGCACCTTGATTCATGAGACCAAAACCAGTTAAATAGTGAAAAAAAGAGTCTAATGACCCATAAGAGCAACAGGAGGGTGTGTGATCTGCATATGACTTCAACAACTTAAAAATTCCCCACCAGCCAACTGCCAATGGAGTGACGACGCTTTCCAAATGGAAGGTGTTCAAGAAAAGTTGCCTTGATTCAAGCTTTGAGACTAATTCCAGATCTTTTTTTGTACAATGAGAGCTCCGTACTGCTTTATGACCTGACAGGTCTGAAAATCTTCATCACGTATTATCTTCCATGCCAGAACACCTTGTAAGTGTAGTGAATTAAAAACAACATCACAAAGTGGTAAAAGTTTTCCTGCCCCAACTTTTTTAGATCATGGTGTAGGCCTGAAATGTAAAATGGATGTATATAAAAACATAAAACTTTGGGTTCATATTGTCTGCAAATAAAATGAAAATGGCGCCACAGTCACTGGAAATGACATCATCCCAATGATTTCTGATTCAATGGTTTTGGACATAGTGGCAAATTCAATCAGACTGGGTTTGTATAGCATGTCCAGTATTTCAGCTGGGTCATACTGGTGGTCCAATTAGGTTGTTAAAAATATAAGTTCTGAAATATTGCTTTTTCTGAAACTGACTGCATGCAATACTCCTTCACCAGCTCTATGAACATAGATCTACAGAGTCAACTGGAGCAGGCCTCAGAAGACAAGGGAAGATAAGTGGAAAAACTAAAAACAAGATGACTGGAAGGTGACATGCGACACATCGTGCAGAGACCAGACCAGAGAAGGAAGGGTTAAAGAGGAAGTCGACTGTACCATGCTGTCTGTAGATGGGGGGTTTTCTATAGATATTATCTTTGACCATAGTCTCTGAAGATGGGAACAGAGCAGAAGAAAGGAAATGGAGGAAGCCAACATGGGCGGAGGGGAGAGAAAGAAAGAAAGGAAGAGAAAGAATGGAGAAAAAGAAGCATGAGTTAGCAGTTAATAAAGGATGAGATCATCTGAGGAATCAGACAGGGGGGCGCATTACAGCTTGATTCAACACAATACATTTGTCATTTTTATTACAGAACATCAGAAACACCAGTTTATTTTATTTTATTTTTTCAAATATATTCATGCAAACATGATCAAAATAAATCCATTTAGTGGGTCTTTGTTTAAAGGGAATGGAAGGTTATTTGATGCAGAACAATTCAATGCCATGAGAGGATAATATCAGAATGTACACATGGTACCAGAGGAATTTTAAAATCAAACTAAAGTCAAACGTTAAGAACCAAGCCTTCACTTGTCATTGGTCCATAAAGTTTGAAACTGTTTGAAATACAGCTGGAGGCTGCATTAAACTCGTTTTAATGAAACTGTAACTAGGAAACACTAACACTGTGATTATAAAGCCATTTGAGTTGTCAAAATACATGGAAACGGGAAGAAAAAATAATTAATATTTCACTTTTAATTCCTGAGATATGAGCAAAAAGTACAATTGCTAATGATACTGCCCCCTACTGGACAACTGGTTTTATTTTTAGCATATTCTTTCCAAATTGAACACATTAGCATCATTCACATTAGCAAACACTGGCTTCTGAAATTGAATTTACTGTTAAAGCATTTTAGCAGTCATTTTATGGCGTATTGATGTTTGCGAGTTGTAGCATCCCATATGGATGAAATTTCACAAAATCTGGGGTTCTGTCAAACACTGTTGTACTAATTGTCATTAATTGGCACATAAAGCCTGATTTATTGGCAGTGTCCCTAACACAAGCTACGCTGGACCCTGACGTGGACCCTGACGTGGACCCTGACGTGGACCGCGTGTCACATCGATGCTGAAATGTTGTATTTCTTCTACTCCTGTGTGTGATTTAAAGTCAGGTCAAACCATAGTTTGCTGAAATATCTGTAAAAATTACAATAATGATAATAATAATGATAATAATAACAACAACAACAATAATAATAATAATAATAAAATCATTATCATTATTATTATTATTAATAATACTAAAAATTACGGATGTTTAACATTTATCAGCGCCAACTCACAAAAGATACACTATTTGCTCTGCTTCCATGTCTGAGATAAAAACGAAGTAAAAAAAGAAAGCTACAGCGCTGCAGAAGGGATCAGGCACTGCTCTCTAGCCATTGGTGGTGGTAATTACAAGTTAATAAGCCAAAGGTGGCATAGGGCCCATATGTATCTGCTACGGATAAATCATACAAAAATCAAATATATATCAGACTTAAGCTCAGGGGCCAAAGTAGGTAGGATCATCTCTGCCATTAGCCATTAGCCATCAGCGCTGACCTTTTTCTTGCTGAAATGATGGGAAAATAGCCTGGAATTTCTTGTGAGGTTCAAGACATCGATAATTCTTTAGTTTGTCCTTATCATCATGGTAAATCAGTACCTTCCGAGTGGGAGTTCTGTATTGTGTTTTTTTTAAACCAAATTTTTTCAGATCTTTGAAAAGAAGTGCAGCAATAACGTCCATTTTCAGCTGGTTCTGACAATAGACATATAATAGATGGACAAACCATCACCCACGTCACGTCACCCACTGGTTTCCACAGAGGGCTTTTGAAGCCCAGTTTTCCTCAAACTGCACAGCACCATGTTGCAAAGGGGTGGGACAAAGCTGTCGAAGCCAACGACAGAGCCAGTAGCTAGCTCTGATTGAAGCACTTCAAATGAATCCGCACAGCTGGTTGGTCAGCTTTATTGCTTAATATAAATTCATCTATCGTGGGACAAAAAGAATTTACCCACCATACAGTTTTCATTATAACATCTAATAACAGAGACCAAAACGATTTTTGTAGCAGGTTGTAAATATATTTAATTATGCTGCAAAGTCAGCCATGGGGTCGATGGGTATTTGCTCTGTTTTGGAGCCAGCACCTAGTGGTCAGTGAAGGAACTGCAACAAAATGCATTTTCATCATTGGGCTTCAACCCAGAAGAGCCACTTGGTCCTGCCACCTAGTGGATACCATTTTCGTCATAGCCCCTATTCCTTTAACAGCTTTTCCTCAACACGGTCAGGAGATGATAAAAACTGGTGGAACGGCATCATTTTTGGTCCTGAAAGATTTTGCGGGGGAAATTTGCACCCATTTGCAGGACTCCTCTTGACAACATGATTACATGGTGGATGATTAGATAAACCAAACACATCACAGGACTTGGATGTTTTCAATCTAAAATCTGTAAATTTGAAGATCGCTCTTGAGCGGGTAGTTGTAAAAACAATAAAAGAATTGCACTCACACTGCCTCAAAAAACTTGGTCACAGTCTGGAGCCCTGATGTGGTTCATGAGATATAAATCTAAACAAAAATATTTTCATCAAACCACCATCACATGTTAGGGGGTCCAGAATCTACATATTTAATTTGGTGAAAAAGAAGTAACAATCTTTACAAAAACAGCTGTGTTCCAGCTATTTTATTTGCAAAAGGCGTCTACACTGGTGATGAAAAGAATGAGTCGATTTAAGTTTTGTTAGCTGGATAAAGTCTCTGTGGGGAGGGACGTTTTTCCTCTTGAGGATGATCTAATCCATGTCTGTCAAAGACACTGCGTAACAACTGTTGCACATTAAGCCACAACAGAAACATGACTCGCAGTAAAACGACACATGTGTGCCATTTTTCTGGCTTGTTTCAGGGCCTGCCAGCGTCTGAAACAATACCCATAGAAAAACAAGGACAATGACGATGAAAGCTATTAAGTGGATCATCATTAGCTGTTCTTTCCACTTAACTTTTGAACAACATGAGAGCAGGTCTGTTCCTCCTTTGAATGACTGTAAATGAAAACATTATGTATGTGGGGACAAACAGATTTTCATCTTTAACTCCTGCCCACATGTACTGTCATTAAAGTCCAAGAGGTGCGGAGTGAGTTACTGCTGCAGCAAGAAGACACGACTCAAATAATGGTGCAGAAGAAGTAAGTAAGAAGCCAGCTGTTGTATTATAGGTAACAAGCTTGCACTTTGGTTGGCTGGTATCGCTGCAGACGTCACTGTAGATGTCCATCAAATAAAACCATTTCCAAAACTTTCAGTATTTCATTTTTTGGGCTCTAGTGGCCTTTATTTCCAGTCAGGACACAGGAAGGTGGGCGAAAGAGAGAGAGAGAGCAAACGGGGGAGACATGCAGCAAAGGTGGGGAGGCGGGAGTTGAACGCATGACCGCTGCATGAGGACTGAGCGTCTGCACAGGGGCCGCCTGCTTTAACCGCTAGGCTGAAGTCCTATCTCCACCTCTTGTTCACCAGTGATCCAGAGGAGGGTCTGCACCTCTTGGTTTGTCTGGTGCCAGTCCTGACTGCTCAACAGTGTGTTCCATTTCCGTTGTGTCTTGTGTTTGCTATCATGTTCATGATTCTTCGGGGACTGATCTACAACCATTACGCTGGACTTTCACATATTGTGATGATGGACGAGGTTCCCAATGGTTCAGATTGATTGAGTCCTCATGACCAGGAAAAAAAAACAAACAGATCAAACTGGTGCTGATATATCCAGGATGAGGGGTATTTGTTGTGTTGACCATCTAACTGCTTGTAAATATGCTCCATGGAAAAGTAGCCAGTGAGCTGAATGAAAGGAGAAGAGAGCTCTCATTGGACGGGAGTTGGCTCTTCTGATTCGCTGCATTGGCTTGATGCAGCGTCGGTTAAATTCAAAAACATCAGCTCGAGCCGGCTCATTTGTGAGCGAGACATCACTGCTGACATCACAGGCGCACAAATGCAGACATACCAGGTTCATCCACTATCTCTGACACTTCAGTTCTGAGACTTGAGTCTCTGTGTGACCAAGAACTTTCATCATAAATAAAGGGAGGTCAGAACACTGCCATGACTAGTTTTTTCTCCATATTCCTGTCATGGGTCTGATCACATACAGCTCACAGACAGATACAGGCCGCTGCAGACCCTCCCCCACATACCATTTCATTGGTTATCACACCTCTTTCATTGGTTATGACACCTCTGTATCAAATCATCATTGTAAAGCTCATTTAATTTGTTAAAGGGTTGGCACGATTATCTATAAAAGGCTTGTTTGGTTCTGGACTCGTAGCTTACCTTGGATTTTCCCCTCGTCGGCTATGGCAGCAGAGGCAACAGAAAGCGTAAAGCTGCAGAGAAAAGGATGAGTGGCGCTGCAAGCAGAGCCGGGCGCCTGCGGCCTACCTGGTACGTGGAAATGCCGGGGAGCAGCCACGTATGTAGAAGTAGATGAGGGGGATTTGCCATCAGAGTAGGTGGATAAGCTGGGGGTACTCCGACCACTTTCACTGCCTCCAGTGGGGGACGGAAGCGGGAGGCATCGGGGTATGAAAGGCAAAAAGGAAAGGGTGTTGGAGGAAACAAAGGATGTGGGGAGAAAAAAAGGCAGGGTAATGGTTAGCATTTCATAAAGCTCAATTATGAAGTTGTGATTACAGCCCTTAAGCCAATGATTGTTAACCAGTGACTTCCTGTGCCCAGGAATTACTCAGACCTGGTAGACCGTGAAGGCTATGAAGATCTAAAATGTTTTGGGTTTTATACACCTTCCCACAAAGACATTTCTTTCTGGGAAGATCTTAAATCTTGAGCAAGAAAATGTTGAACTGCTTGTAGTAGAAGAGTCCTGGTGCTGAACTAGCACGCCTGCAGTCTGGACCTTTCACCAAAGACTGATGAGGAGCTCTAATCTTAAATCACACCAGAATGGGGCAACACTCCTCCAACAAAACCCAATCAACTCATCTCCTCAACTCCCAGAAATGTCATTAAAAGAAGGGGAGTGGCAAACTGCCTTAGCTTTTTTCCAACGTGATGCTAACATTCGCGTGTGGAGCACCAGTCATTTTAGGGACTTAACTGGATCAGTCCCAGATTACAGATAAGAAAAAAAAACAGTGCTGTTAACAGTATTTGCAGAGTTTCCACATAATTTTACTGAAAGAAGTCAGTCTGTGCGACGACAGCGCAGTGTGACCGATGTTTGGTGTACGTACATATACGTGCAAAACGTCAGTGTGCACAGGAGGTAACATCAACAACGTCAGGAAACAACTCCTGCATCAACCTGAAGTGGTGCGGCGTATAAAAATGATGTAAATTTATGACACTGCATCACTTTTTAATTAAAACATTTAAAAAAAAACTGATTAAGAACCTAAGAGGAAACTTTTCACTTTGGTGGAATCTAGTTAGTTTTTATTACTGTAGGAAATACACAGAAATGCATATCATGGTATGTTCTGTTTTATTTACTACATTTTCAAGCAGAATTAGGATTGAGGCTGTTTTAAGATTCTGTGCTGAAGCTACGTCATAGCTAAGCTGTATTTCCCTCCTCTATTTCTTCATGGTTTTCAAGTCGGGTAGAACAACACTTTCTTTCAACCTCTGTTCAACATTTATCAGCGCTAACTCACACTTTATTTGTTATGTTGCTAAGTTTGAGCTGCGTATGGGAATTAAGTAAAAGGAAGCTCAGCCCTGAGAGCTACAGTGCTGCAGAAAAAGAACCCACACTGTCACCTGGTGGTTGGTGGTGGAATTACAGAACGACACAAACAAGTATAAACAGCGGAGACTTTTACATCAAATGACTTCACTCTCCTTACAGGAAGTAAAATTAGTTAAAATGTTGATTTTCTTAAGTAAAAGCTGTTATGGTATTCTTTTTTCTTTTTGGGGTGTGGGGAGGGGGGTCGTAGAAGACTAAAGACTTAAGTTTATGGAAAAAGAAAAATGTGTTTGTCATCTTTTTTGTAATTTGTTAGTACATTGTTTGTATTCATGACTTTACAAAAAGAAGTACATTGTGAGCAAAGCACCGTGCAGGTGGAGGTTGTGTTCAGAAAAGTTGTTTTTAAAGGTAAACTCCATCACTGTACTTGCATCATCTCTGTCTTCTTCATTATACAACTTCATTTGTGTGTATCGGGTAGACTGATGGCCCTGCGAAGGCCTGGTGACCTGTCCAGGGTGGACTCCTGCCTTTCGCCCAGAGAGCACTGGGATGGGCTCCAGCAGACCCCCGGGACCCTGCATGAGACTAAACGGGTATAATAATGGATGGATGGGTACACTGATGAACTTCAGCAGTGGTTTTAGATCGTTGGGACTGCCCTGAGGTAAGAAGAGGATGTGAAACTGTTTTACTTCATGTGAAACTTCTGTGTACTCTGAGGACAACAAATAAAGATTGATCAGGTTTTCAAGTTAAAAGTTAATAAAAGTTAAAACAAAGTTTATTTTTCAGGGTTTTTTTTTTCAAATTTGTGCTGAAAGTTTGAACTGAAAAAGCTGAAAATGGAAACCTTCTTTTCTTTTTAAAAAAAATGATACCTTTTAACTTTTGTTTCAAATTATACAGACAAGTATGGATAAGTGTAACCCATCCCTAGCTAGCATCAAAGTCAAAATGACCATGTTTTTTACTCTAAAGATGGTACAGTTCCCCGGTTTAAACATCTAATGTTTTATACTTTTACTTTGAAGAGTTACAGGCTCTAAAAATTAATGAATTCTGCTTCATCAGCATTTTAAACAACGTGCCAGCTTTGTGTAACCGGGTTTGTATGTTTTGGAAGAACGAGGATTTGACAGATATGTGAGTTTTGCTGACTGCTTGTATGAGTTTGCGGGGGAACTTCCAGGATCCGCCCCGAGTTTCATCACAGGAAGGCTGGGTGATGGAAACACTGACACCCTCGAAGCCAAGCGTAATAAACGTAATCTAGATCCAGAGCTTTGAGGAAGAAAAACAGAGCGAGGCTGGGAGTGTGTCTGTGAGAGCGTTAACTCTCTGCTAATTGAACACACACGTTCCTCCCCTCAGAGCGAGATCATCAGCAGCAATCTGGATGCAAGTGCATGAGATCACCGATGTGCACAGCAGTGCCGTGCAAGCCCAAGTGATCTCCGACACCCAACCACATGCATGCATTGAAGAATGCACGCCCATTCAGATCAAAACGACTGTTAGCGTATGTCCAAATACGAGGTAAAGGCTCCAGACAAACATCTGGAGCTCACACAGGAGGAGATGCATTGTAGTTTAAACGCATGTATTCATCACCTCTGTTAGATCTTCTCCCCGTGTGAAAACATGAGTCTTCTGCTTAGAAGTAGGATACATGAGGCCACACTGCCTTACATGCAGCAAGCAGGCACCAAATTGCCCCACATTGCCCCGATCTCTTTCATCTTCAACTCCTGACACGACTTCTCCATCCAGTCATGGAAAAAATCCCCGACTTTGGACCACATCTATGATTTTCCGTGCAAAAATGCTCCCTCTCTGCCTCCTCCTTTCACCTAATCATGCTATATCATGGTTCAAGCATGCAGAGGGGAGTTTTATTTCTCCAGGGGCTTTGCAGAGTGTAAAAATAATACGAGTACTGAAGTTCTGGATTTAGTGTTTATTGTGGTGTTGATGATCAACTTTATGGTCGCATCATTGAATTAGATGCCACATGTTTTTGATGCTTGGGAGGAGCAGAGCATCTGGCAGAGGAACTAGTCCCTCAACCAGATTCTTGAAGACATTGGGGTTATTGAGTCCCAATGTTCAGCACCTCCAAAGTCAAGGTGGCCAACTGGAGCTGTGGCTACAAGGTCCTCTGGTGGCACAAATCCTAAAATCCGGATTAAAACTTTAAGGGTAGGAGAGGCCGTTCTACTGAGCTTGAACAGCGAGTAGGCCTCAGGGGTCAGCTGACAGGTCATCTGACTGTGGAAGGAATACTTTGGAGATCTTCTCAATCCCATCAAAGTTTTTTTTTACAGAGGAAAGTGAATCCACAGACTCTGAAATGGGCTTGTCCATTACCAGAGTTGAGGTTGCCAGGGTCCGCCCTCAAGGCTCTGCATGTTGTTGGGCAGTCTTCGTAGACTTGCCTCTGTAATACTGTCTGGACATTGGGGACAATGCCTGTGGGCTGGCAGACCAGGGTGGTGGTTTTCCCTTTTAAGAGGGTGTGTTCCATTTATGGAGGAATCGCACACCTCCCTGGAAAGGTCTCTGCTGGAGTAGAGGAGAAGAAAGGGAAGAAGAGGATTCATCCTGGACATGGAATGTAGGTCCTGAGCCATGGGACTTTGTCCAACCAGTCCATCTGTGTTCTGTGGACACTGAGGAGACATTTTTGATGGTGTATGAAATGGTTTGGCCTATTTTGCCAGCAACAAACCATTCTGGATCAGAGTTCGACTTTGCCACTGATTCTGTTCATAACTTTTATCGATACAGGAGAGGTCCTGTAGCACAAGCACCCAACCTCTGCTTTTTACTGATGATGTTGTCCTGTTGGCATCGTTGAGCCATGATCTCCTACTCTCAGTGGACCAGTTTGCAGATGAAGTGAACCAAATCTCAGACCATGGTTGCTTTTGAAGCAGCTCCTGCCCCAAGTGGAGGAGTTCAGGTATCTTGGGGTCTTGTTCTAGCCTGGTCCTCACCAGACTCTTTGCATTTAATTTCATTCCTTGTACATCTCCTCTGTCCTTCCTTCCCTCTGTCCTAATTCTCCTCATCTCCTTCTTACCCAGCTGGTCTTCAGCAG
>JBAMYA010000011.1:0-59960 GCA_037176975.1 Arrhamphus sclerolepis
TATATATATTACCACTGTGCCACAGACACAAAGATATTTCAGAGCCTGGAAGACATGACTACTGAGTAACGTTAGGCCTCTTTTTTCTCCAAAGACCAACCTGTTAATAAACACTGTATCGCTTAACATCACTATTCACGTCACTTCGAAACGACACATTTTTCTCTGTAAAACTGTAAAATGTTGCTTTGTGTGTGTGAGAGACTACACGTGAGGTTGTGTACAGTCTAATCCAGCTACGTACGTATAATGCTGGGGTTTTTCGGGCTGCACGTTCAACACCGTTGCCGGAGAGGTCGAACCCCCCGCTGGCGAAGACGACGAGGACGAGGAGGGTCCTCCGGTAGTCGTCGCTGCCGAAGACGACGGCGGCTGTGGGTGCGTTTTAGACATTTCAGCACTTTGAAAGCCCAACAACTAGAAGCTTGTTTTTAGCTTAACAGCTAGCTATTCTAACTAGCTTCGAAATCCGCATTGTCCGACGATGTGAGCTTGCGCAAGGCAAGAGGAAGAAGTAGAAAAGGACAATAAATACAACATGGAATTATGGGAAATGAAGTTCAGTCAGGCCCAGTCAGTTTTTATTTAACCCTTAAGCCTAGTTAGTCAAAAATGGTTTGTTTTTGCTTTTTCGGATAAGCGATAAAAAAATATTAAAAGATCATATTCTATTCTACTTTTATTGATCTAACTTTGTCACATACATCTGGCATAATTATTGATATCAAATATGCATTAATGTTTAATTAATTTATTCATAAATTATGTTTTATTTATTAATTTATGACGTTTTCGTCATAATACCATCATGTTTTTAGATTAAAAAAAGCACCATCAACAAAAAAAAATTTTGTCTTGAATTATAACTTTTCGGATATAGGGTATTTGTGTGTCAAATATACTTATGAAATGCACTTTTTCATAATGTCGCTTCAAAAATATCCAAAAAATTTGTATGCTACTTTTAAAGAGCTAATTCTATTTTTTAATTCATTTCCAAACTAATTATTGATATCAAATATTCATGAAGTTTTAAAGATTTAAATAATTTAAATTCCAGTTGTGTTTTTGTCATATCTCCATGTTTTCAGATGAAAAAGTAGCAGAAAATGTGAATTATTTTCTATATAATACATGCAAAAGTAAATTTGCACATATGGTCAAAATACCCCCACCTGGATGACAGTACTCAAAAAAAGTAGTGAATGTTTTAGTGAAAGTTAAGCACGTTTCAATTGCACAGTATATGCACTTAACTGCATGAGTGTAATTGTTTAGGAGCTGAGCTTTAAATAACAAGGTCAAATAAAAATACACAATCCTAACTTTAACGTTACATACCAAATTACATAATCCGCTATGATACCGCAGCATATACAGAACATCTACAACTAAATGAAATATAGAAAAAAGATAAAGGCTGATTGTGGAGCACTTTATATGGTCTTGACTCGCTACATCCTCATTGGCTGCTCCGCATCCCATTAAGTTCGGTGAGCCAATGACCGCTGAATGTATTACAACCATGACGTCACGATCAAGTATTAATAGTTGGCCTCGTTCGGGTCTTCGGCAAAACTCGTTTTCGAGGGGAAGGACTGGTTCGTTGTTTGTAGTTTCTAGTCGACCGACATCCTAAAAGGTAATGTAATTATTTCGTTGTGATCAGGATTCCATCGAATCAACCATTTATGATTATGTTTGTTGTGGTTGTAACGTTTTTCCTATGATAAATGTTGTGGTAGCGTGTCGACTTATTAGCGGTAGCATTGGCTAAAAATAGAACAATAGGCTCTCTGAGGGGGCCGTTTTTTCCGTTAAGGGGAGGTTATTTCGGTTAAAAAAGGAAACTGGACGATAACAAACAAGAGATCTGTTATAACTGTCGAGTCAAAATCGACCATTTGTATGAACTGTTACCTAAATAAACGGAGCCACTAATTTGTTCCGAGTCAGCGACGTTGAGGCTGAAACCGAAAATGGCGAGCCTGAAAAGCGATGTCAGGCTGGTTCAGGCGCCATTTGTTTTTAGCCCTTTGAGCCCCCAGGCCAAATAAAGCAAAATGTTTTCATGGTTACGTAACGAGTACATGTGCGGAGACATGCGCTGCTGTAATGGCTCCTAATCGCCATCAAGTTACCAAATAGCGATTAATCGGATTGTAAACGTTTTTTACCGTCATTGGAGGCCGGCGCCTCCCAGGGTTTCAGCCCAGCAATGGGGGGGAGGGGAGCCTATGATCGTGTTTGTATTTGCGTCTACTCCTTACGGCTTTGCCACGTTAAGAGCGTTAATGGTGACAAGTTAATTGGGATTTTCTCTTTCAGAGGGTACAAGATGGCCCGTACAAAGCAGACGGCTCGTAAATCCACCGGAGGTAAGGCGCCGAGGAAGCAGCTGGCTACCAAGGCAGCCAGGAAAAGTGCGCCGTCCACTGGAGGGGTGAAGAAGCCCCATCGTTACAGGTGAGTAGTTTGTGATAGGGATTCTCGGTGCAGTTAAATAAGTTTTTTGTTTTTAAAGCTCAAATTCTTTCCTGTAGGCCTGGAACCGTGGCTTTGAGGGAGATCCGTCGTTACCAGAAGTCAACTGAGTTGCTTATTCGTAAGCTCCCGTTCCAGCGTCTCGTGAGAGAGATCGCCCAGGATTTCAAGACTGACCTGCGTTTCCAGAGCGCTGCCATCGGAGCTCTTCAGGTAGATACTTGGCATATTGTAAACTCTTTGAGTGAAAGTAATAGGAATGGTACTAACTTCTCTCTCCTCCCTCAACAGGAGGCTAGCGAGGCTTATCTGGTGGGCTTGTTTGAGGACACCAACCTGTGTGCCATCCATGCCAAACGGGTCACCATCATGCCCAAAGACATCCAGCTGGCTCGCAGGATAAGGGGAGAGAGGGCCTAAAGGCATGTGGCTGCATTGTTGCAACAAATTACCCTATTTATCATACTTATCCATTTTGTGGACATTCTTATTTCTTGGTTTTTTTTTATTTCTTTAAATTTTGTATTTTTAGAGTAATACAGTAATCAACCATTCCATAAGCCTGATTACACTAAAGGTAGTAGAAGTGTCTCCATCCCCCTCCCCCTGGCTCATCGTGATAAATGGAACAATATCAAGTTCGTTTTGTTTTTTGTTTTTTTTTTTAAAGGGGGAGGGAGACAGGATTCCTCTGCTCATCTACAACTTTGCCATAGAATGCCAGCATGTCTTGCTCAGTACACATCTGCAGTGTCAGAGTATTGGCTACCTCAGTTAATCCTCTGTACTCTGCAACGAGGAGAGTTGCAGATTCCCTCCCCCCCGTATTTTTCTGGGCTGTGTTTTACATGTTTTCAACACAAAATCTTGGCAGCTACATTTAATACTATTTATGAGATGTTGTCACATGTCTTTCTATTAAAGGTCTTTATGAGTAGAATGTTGTATGCAGTTTCTTTGGTATTTAAGCACTGATGCAGTAATGTGGCAGTTGCAACCTTTTTTTATTTACAGTACATGGAAGGAGCCGAGGGTCATACAAACCATTCGGTATGTTTGAAACCAGCAGCTGTAATGGGAGAGGAGAGAAATTTATTTTTACATGTTAACATTTTTGCAGCCAATGCAGTAGTTTATACTGCCATATTTCATTGATAAACACTGTAAATGACTCTTACCAATACGGCAGACTATATCCTCACACTCCTTGATAGTGCTTGCTCTAAGGACCACGCAGCCAAATCCATTTGAGTTTGGTGTTTCTGAGGAGTCTCTGCAAAAAGCATGTTTTATGAAGCATCTTTCAACTGTATGCATGAAGGTATAGTTCTAGTTTTAAAATCCAAAGTATTAGTTATATAAATTGGTAACTGGCAGAGCTGCAGCTAGAAAGTAAAGATGCCTGGTCAGGCAATCTGTCACATTAAAGGATACAATTTGGAGGGCTACTGCTTACAGCCAAAATACCCAATGCTGGTGGGATTAAGTGTTAATTTGTTCCTGTTTGGTTTCACTATCCAACATTTGTCGGTGAGGCCCATCAGATATAAGTGGGGCCCACATGGGCTTATCACCTGATTCCATAGTGACCCAAAGTGAATTGGCCACTTGTGTGGAGTCCTGATAAGGCCCATTTTGGGACATGACTATTGCCAGGAATTCACACAAGGCTGTCACGGAAGCTGATGATCCCATATGGGGCCCCATTTATTTAGCTTATCAGTATCAGCTGGGTGAAACGGGAAGAAAAATTGTCAAGGAATAAAATACTTACGCCACACAGAAAGCAAATATTGTGTAGTCTGGCTGAGCAAATCTCCCGACACATGAAATTTCTGGATAATGATGCTCAAAAAGCTTCTGGGGGAACAAATAGAGTAATAAGTCTACTGTTCAAAATGACATTAATTAGCTGTTATATTGGCTTACCATTGTACTGTTTTTGTCTGTGCATGTCAGATGTGTTTCCTTCATATCTAAAAGCACTTCCTGTGAGACAAGTTGCAGAGACTGCACATTAAAAGTGTCTTACAGAAATGTCAGTGGAGGAAAGGTGGTTTCATTACCTTGGTAGGAAGGCTTTTCTTCAACACTTGAGGAATTGCATGCTGCAGCACTTCTTTTCCTCCAAACTGAGGGTCACACCATATAAAGAATCAATGAAATATCTGTAAAATTATTCAACATAAATGAAGATGAAAAATTACCATTCCTATGTTGGCTTTTCCCAAGAACTGTACGATGTAGACAAGTCTGTAGATGAGAGTTGGGTCAGTTTCAAAAACATAATATGGCTGGAAAATACCAGAGTTGTGCACACTTACCTTCCCTCTTTAAGACACTGGGACATGGGATGTTTCTGCTCTTTTGTGGCTGAGTGATTGGACGGAGCAGGACCGACCTGCACACTGGGATTCTCCGTCCTGATGGCCCGCAGGAGCTTGATGAGGGGCCGATAGACCGTTCCGTCCTGGGCCCTCCACCTCAGAACACGGATGGATAAAGGGCAGCCCTTCAAGCGTGACAGAACAACACCTGCCTGGAAGAAAACAGAAAATGAAACGTAGATATAAGTACAATTTAGTGATAGGCAGCTATGCATTAATGCTTCGCATATGGCACATGCGAGTTTAAGAAGCTCTGCAGTGTTTATGGTCTGAAATGTGTTTGGAATTGCTCCCTACCTTCATTTGCTCTTCTTTGTAATATATTTGATGTTCAGTCATATTTACCAGGTCGAAAAGAAACACCCACACAAGAGCTGTCTGTTGAGTACTACTTAAGGTTGTTTCAACTATGCAGGTAGTTATATAACGTCAAAACACTGCAGGTACTAATAGAACTTATACAATGTGATCTATCCACCCGTAAAAGTTTGTAGATGCAAGCACGAATGTGAAAGTCAGTCTAATTGGGAAACACATGAAAAGACATGGCTGTGTGGGGAAAACAGAGATTTAAAAAAGAACTGGTTTCTAAATTCCATTTAGCTGGTGCCATCTCATACTGGTTCTTGAAATTATGAAATGTGAATATGAAGCTGCAGTGTAGGAAATCATTCCCACCCACGTCAAGGCTCTAAACAAAACTTCTCTGTTATGACTGTTCTTTTTTATTTTCCTATTTTGTTTTTTCTTCGCACAATAAAGTATAGTTCAATAAATAACTGAGGCAACTTCAGGATGTCTGAAGTTCAGACTTGTGATATATTTGTATATTCCAGAAAATACTTCTCAGAGTACACACATAGATTACATATTGTGATGTTTTTTTGTTGTTTTTCACAGGTTGACATCATTTTTTAAGGTCTTAATTACATGTCAGTGATATATTTTGGCCAAAATGCCACAGAGATACAGCACAACAATCCTTTTCCAGAGTTCAGTGGCTGAAATGAAAAGCTCTGCTCTTGGTGTTTTATCTTTGCAATACACAGTTTAGAGGTCAGTGAATGCAACATGATGTAAAGGTGGGAGGAGATAACGATAAGGAGGCTGGATAAATCTACTCTAAAATGGGTCTGTGATGTCACAGAATAACAGCTTAAATGTAGTCAATCCAGAATAGAAACATGTACTTCTGAAGATTTCCTCACCTGTCCGTTTTTGGAATTCCTCAGCGAGGTCCCGTTGATGTCATCAATGATGTCACCAGGGGAGATGAACTTGTCCACGTGAGCCTGGCCACCAGGTACCAGGCTGAGGACGAAGACACGGCCACTGAGATACCTGAGAGGAAGACGGTGGTGCAGCAGCTTGGACTGATGTTTGCTCAAGAAGAATAAACATTATTTTTGGCAATGGAGATGCAAACCTCAAAATTATGCCAACTTCCCGACAGGGCACCACTTCATACATCTCGCACACCTAAAATGAAGTCAACATATAATCAATCAACCAACCTTTTCATCAAATAAAACACTGCTGCTCTTCCTAAAGCCTTTTAAATCATTTCTAATGCTTTAACATGTGCAGCTGTGATCTTTGCTCTTACAGGCAGAAGCCAGCTCTCATCCAAAAAGCTGCAGTTCTGTTTAAAGAGAATAGAAACATCGCAGTTACTATTATTAAAGCATAGTCTGGCCAGCCATACACATTCACATCCACATCACCATGATTCTCTCTCATGAAATGAGTGAGGTACACCTCCCAACAGTAGGCAAGATACCAAAATAATCAAAACAGGGCAGGGTTGGACTTTATCCTCCTGTTATAAATGATAATAACACCATGGCTCAACTAGTTTCTACTGTAAAACTGACACCAGTCATTCACCACCATTATAATATTAAGGCTACATGGGCTTCTTCTATGGCAGGATACACAGTATACAGAGTTAACAAGTACTTCTCTGACCTCCATGTCCAGTTTGAACTCCATGTGAGAGAGGACCATCAGTAGAGACATGAAAGGCTCTGGGTGGGGGTGGGGGGACACAAAACAGCTCCTTTAATAGACTGCTGTGCTGCTGATGTTGAGTGCCATTCTGCAATGGTGACAAGCATTTCCTCAGCATTTATTTGAAGCAGATAAAGTCAGTAGCCTTACCTGCAAACTCCTCATTCCTGAGGATTGATAAAGCCGGGCTGTACCACTGGAGGGGAGACAAACCACATGAACCACAGGGATCATGACTCAAATTTCATGGCCACATTTACTTGGCAGTGAAAGACAAAAGATATAAACGTCTGCTGTGTGTCTGACCTCCAGGACTTTGGGCGTGTGCATCAGGTGTGTGAAGAACTGGGAAAGCGTCTTGCGGCTGAGGGCCAACCTGAGCAGGTAGCGTCCTCGGCCCTGAGATGAGAGCAGCCTCTGGCAGGTTCTGCTCTGCTCAACAGCCAAGGACAAAGCAGAAAGCCTGCATACATGCACATAAGCAGACACAGCAGGCTTTCACACACTTTCCAGACTTCCAGCAGCACCGGTTTCTTATCAGATCATCTAAGCAGGATGTGGTTACCTGCCACAGGCATCTTGGTGGAGGAGCTGTTCAAAACAATGCCAGTAATCTCGATGCACCAGACTGAGAACTGGCTCTGGAATGAAATATATTTATACAGTTTCAAGCAAACACTCTGATCATATGGAGCTTTATGCATATGTGTGTGTGTGTGTGTGTGTGAGTGTGTTTCAATTGTTACTGACGTTGGAGCCCCTTCCTGAGGACCAGCTCCAGAAGCTCACAGCAGGAGGCGAGGTGAGGGCTGGAGTCTGTCACTACATCCTCCTGCGTCTGCAGATTCAGGACGCACACTGCACAGAAAATAAGGAACAGTAACAGAAACAATAAAACAGTGTTGGATTCGTCATTGATGACCCTGACAGTGAGGTGTGCTGATGAAAGGCACGGTGGCTGCTTGTAGCAATAATACTAATGACAATAGTAATCAGTAACAACAACCAGTAATGGGAGTAATGAGAAAGAGGGAAAAAAACAACAGAGCGACAGGATGTTAAACTGAAATGACGGCGCTCCACCACGTATCTCTTAGTGATGCTTACCTTTCAGAGAAGACAGGAGAGGGTCTTTGGGAGCCATGTTGCACGTCAGAAGCTGTTTTTGTTTTTCCTTTCCTTTCCTTTTTTTTCTAAGCACAGGAACGCACTTCCTGTTTGACGAAAATACCGAGACACCTTCCAGCTACACAATATCTGTTGACACAGAGGGAGGTGTCCTGCTGGAAACAGCACTGTCCCTTTATATAAAATAAAATGACACTGGAATACAGCCAAGAAGCAGCTCATTGACAGTAGTCACGACCGCCGGTACTAGCATTGTAGCCGCCTTGTTGCCATAGTGATAGTTGCAGATGTACAGACTGTTGCCAAGGACGTTCCTAGATTTTTCAGGGGCTTTCTAACATAACACTTTATAAATCTGCAAATTAGCAATAAAAGTCTAAAATATAAACAAAAAGGAGAAATACTTACTGTAAATAATATTAAGAAATTCTAACTTTATAAAATTACAAATTTGCAAGAAAATATAGACATTTGTGAGAAAACACTTTCAGATCACAACTTAGATGTTGCATATTTGAGGCATAATTTATGAGCTTCACGGTGGCACACTTAAATGTCTCTATTTAGATGGCTACAATTGAAGACAGGTCATTTTATTTCCCCTAATTACTCAAGTACTCAATATTGAAGCTTACCTTGTAGCTTGGGCGCCCCCTTGTGGCCATATGTATTTGTTTAGGTTCATCTTCTCTGTCTTGTTTCCACCTGTGTCTCGTCAGCTTTATCTTGAGTGTGTATATCATCCCGTGTCTTCCTACCTCCTACTAGTTTTCAGCCTCTGCTCCTGGTTTTTCTCCTCATACTCAAATGTTTTCTTGGCAGTTTATGCCCTGTTCGTTTATGTTTAGAAGTTGTTTATTATCCTGCTTTGGCAATATTTTTTTGTTCTTCAGTATTTGTAAGAAAAAAAAAGAGAAAAAAAAAGATGCCATCACTGGTATTATCACTACACACCAAATCTTGAAATACCCCTCTAGCAGTGCAGTGATCGTTTTCATTGTGATGTTATTAATTCAGTTTGATTCTTGGGCTAACTTTTTACACTTATTCCTCCTAAGCTCCCAACACTGCATTTCAATGACACTATGGTCTGGACTTTGATTGGGCCATTGCCACGCCTTGATTGCTTTCCTTTCCATCTCTAATGTGTTTAGATTTCTGGTGTTTTGGGGATGACTGATCTGTGAAATGACTCAACTTCAGCCAGTCTTTAGATGATGAATGGATGGCTTCTCATTTGACTCCAGAAGACTTCATGGTCGACACAAAACCCAACTCATCACTCTTTCAGCACCAGCTGGTATGATGTATTTGTTCTGTATAACCAAATATCTCCACTTTGGCTTGAATTGTAAAAGAAAGAAATAAAAATATTGCAGAAGTATTTTGTTCCAGTTTGTTGAAAAGGAACTTTGCAAATCTATAATGTGCTGCAGGGTGTTTTCTTACGAGAGGAGATTCAGGATTGCCCTTTTTCCCCTTTAGTTTATTCTCGTGGACTTTTAACATTTAATTTAGCAAACTCAGACCTGTAGAGACTGAGATGTTGCTCCTTTGTGTTTCTCAGTGTTTCATGATCTAACTTTGGGGTGAACTTGCTTTCTGAGAAGATTAGCAGCCGTCTTGAATGTTTCCACCTGTGAATTATCTCTCTCATTGAGGACTGATTGCTTTTAAATGGCCTTGCAACCCTTCCCAGGTTGATGAGCATATCAACGCTGATCTCTTTCCGCTTTGGCAATGTATAAACACGCGCCTAAATGACCAGCAAATTGCTTTTTTTTTAAATCAGCAGTTAAAAAGGTGCTTGTGCATGCTGCAGATCAGTTCATCAAGTGGATTTGATTAATAGCCCCTATTTAGCACCTATTTCTTTTAAAAGAGTGGACTTTTAAAAGAATGGGTTTACTTACTTTCTAATAACCTGCTTTGGAGTGAAAACTCATAAAAAATGGATAAACTGAAATTCAGAGCCTACAACTGGCATAATCTTGCCCATGTCAATTACTTCAGTCACTTTAATAGTTTGAAATATTTCATTAATGACCATAAAAATGTAATCTGTATGTGTTTCCCTTCACTTATTTTAAAATCAAAAACATGTGTTGTCTACTCTTTCATTTCTACTCTTTGTAGTTTTATAAGGTGAGCATTTTTGGAACAAAAACCTAGTTGGTGATCTTCTAGGACAAACGATGAAAAAAAGCTAAATGATCGTTTGTTAATAGCAGACAAAGTAAAATGTTTCATTAATGCTGATATTGATTTGAGGTCACATCTACCAGGCTAAGTTTTACTCAAATTCCTTAACATCACATTTAGCAGACAGTTTTATCCAAAGTGACTTACAAAGCTATTTTTCTCCCATTTAATTTAGTCTATATATAAGGTTTTTTTTAAATGAAATATGAATCATTTTATGTTACTTTACTCAGACTTCTTATATAATAATAATAATGATAATAATAATAACAACAACAACAACAATAATAATAATAATGATAGAAAATATAAATAACCACTTCCTAAATTTGATGTTTATCCGAAAACTTGGTAAACCCAGACTCAACTGCAAATCAGACTGGTCAGAATGGTTTTAAGGGCCAGTGATTGACTTTTACAGTTACAGTAAATTTTGTTCAAATCCACCCCTTTAAACTCTGTCTTGATAGAATTACTTATATAAACATAACTGTTTTCTTGTATCTGTTAGCTAGTTTTGACAATATCATGATCAAACTTTATTTAAATAGCATTTTTCATGAGAATTGGGAAAAAAAGTAAAGGTCCTGTGTTGTTCATCTGATGGCAACATGGTTATACAGATATGTATATGTATATCTATATCTATATCTATATATAACAGCTAATAAACCTTAATAATAATAATTATCAAAGCATTAAAAAAAAAGAAAATGGCATGTTTGGCGCCATCTAGTGGCTGCTCGCTGCACTTGCCGCTCAGTGGAGGCGGTGGCAAATAAGAGCGCGCGACCGATGCCTCGTGCCGCAGTTGTGTTGAGTGGATAAAGCTGTCAGTCTGCGAAGGATGGCGGAGCACTAAATAAACTCTGAGTTTAAGCGAAAACATCAGAGAGAAGCCAAACAGAGCAACCCGACGACAGACAATTCAACATACTGCAAGGTGAGCACTTAAAATGTTATTATAAACGTTGAAAAAAAATAATTCGGGTGAGGATGCTGGCTGTATTGTGCTACCCAAAGGGCGCTCCGTAACTAGAAATAATATACGTCAAGCTATTGTAAGATTTTTTTTTTCTTAGTAAACGTGCTAGTTTTTTTTTAAATTTATTCCATTTACATTTGTACATCGTTTTTGCCGTCTGTGAGTTGTTGTATGCCACTGACTTGCAGGCAGAGGTTGAGGTCCGTCACCGATATAGATCAGAATCACTGCTCGTGTTTGTTCTGCAGCGGTAATCCTGGATTTCCTCTAAGCTTCCAGCTCCTCTGCCACCAACGTGCTCAGCCTGCACTGCCAGAAATAAACCCGAACCAGGGTTCACACGGTGAGGCATCACCAGGGCCTGAAAGAGATGCCCGGCAGTGGCTTCCACCCCCTCTGGTTTACTCTGAAATGTTGTGCAGTGTATCCACTCTGGCCCTCTCAAATTAATACGTGATACAAATTTATCTGAGTGAGTATTTGTGGATTGCAAAGTAGATAAAAAAGTGATAAAGCCTCACCCCCCCAAAAAGAAAGAAGCATAAAATTCTACATGTCTACTGATGATTCAGATATTATAGTTGCAGTTTTTTGCAGGCGGGCAGAGAGTAGAGCACATGCCCTTCAGTGTTTAGGAAGTGCGTACCAGAATCTTTTTTGGACCAGCTTCCACAACTGCATCACCATAAAGAGCAGTAAATCCTCCTCAGTGCAACAAACTCAAGTGCAGGGGTGGACTGACTGCTGAATCAACAACAAGCTGATCCAACAATCTCCTGTACCCTTCCCAAAAGTGCTCTGAGCTGCTGTCTCAACCTCTCCAGGGGTATGAACTTGCAATTTCAAGCCCACGATCAAGATGCATCGACCCACACACGGCAGGAATTTATGTCATTGCTTTCTCTCTCATTTCCTCCCCAGTTTTTATGTTATTTCTATTTGCCGCCCACACTGAGCTCTTGGGTGTGCTCTTTTCCTCTGAGCGTCGTCCCCCCCCCCTTCAGCAATGACAGCTCATAGTACCTGATAATGAGCTCTCTGTGGGCTTTTGAGTGCAGAGCCGTGATGAAAGTTCTGCAGTGCTCCTCTCCCTGCACACTTTTTTTTTTTTTTTTCGCCCCACCTCACATAAATTTGCCGTTTCTGCCCCCTCATCGATTTTTATGTGGGCGACTGGAGCTCACTGAGCTGCAGCTGGGCACCCAGCTCTTGACAGAATTAGCGCCAGCACACTAAAGCTTTTCTTTTTAATCATTGTGCTGCAGGGCACCGGCCTCGCTCTTCAGCTGCCAGCATGATGAAAGACTGCCTCCAGTTTCTTATCGAGCCAGCTAAAAAGCTCAAGATCCGACTCAAGGTATGGGCCTCCCTCTGATACAGCCGTGTGTGTGTGCTGCAGTGGTTAAATATGTATGCAAAATTAGTTTTTCACTCTGCCTTTCTGTGCCAGGAGTCCCGTAAGAAAGTGAAACATGACAAGAAGGAGCCCCTGGTGGAAAGTCAGTTATTTATTATGGAGCTCGCCCGAGAACTGAACAGAATCTGCCAGGTGAGCTCTCCTCCTCCTCCTCCTCCTCCTCTCTCAGTTTGTAACATCACATGCAATCAGGCTCATTTCCATCTCAAAATGTCTTAGAGGTCGACCATCCTCGGCCACATCTGGACCTGCGAGGATGTCTGGCCGGCCGGCGTGTGCCGCGACTTCATCGTGGACTGGGCCGCCGTGCTGGAGAAAAGAGTGCAGGTACTCCTGCGCTCCTCTCTGACAGACTAAACCGCGTTGTCAGGGTTTTATGTTTTTTATTAAAGTGTTGATTTCTTTTCAGAAGAAGATTATGCCTTCAGACTACCAGTATGAGAAGAGGGACTGGAAGGGACACCTTCTGTGCATGCTGGAGTCGGGGGGCGAATATGATATGGGGCCCCACAAACGGGTCATCATGGACTGGACGCGGGAGATTAAAAGCGGGCCTCAGGTGAATATATTACTGGGTGGCGATTAAAGTCTGACCCAGTTCGCTCCTCGCGTCTGATAAAGATGATTAAGCTAAACCTTGCCCTTGACACTCATCCTGTCATACTCAGATTGTGCCGGAGCTCTGATCACAAGTTAGTCAACATGTTTATTGCTTCTGACCGGTTCTGTCCAGCCCACCGTTTGGCCCGGCGAGCCCGTGCTCATGATGCTGGACGACCTGGAGTTCCAGTGGAAGAGAGGCCGTCTGCCCAACCTGCTTCCAGCCATGGAGCTCATCATGCTGGCCGTGCTGAATGCTGACAGCCCCACAAAGGTCCGCACGCGCCTCATAGTAATTCTATCAAATAATCCCCCTCCTCCAGGAGGAAACTGGCTCTCTTTTTCAATTAATTTGTCAATAATGAGATGATGGGTTCATCAATCTCACATGAAAGACAAAAGGACTGAAAACATGGCCAGTTTGCATGATACTATCAGGTCGCTGGTGATAAGATTTCTGTTTGTTTTGCTTCGTGACTCCGGGTCACGCTAATCTCTTTATCTCACCGTCTAACCCACCTTGGCCTGCTTTGGCCTTGTTTTTTTCCCGAATGAAAGCCTTTGTGTCGCGTCTTTTGTGCAGGAGGACGTGACAAAGCAGTGGCTGGTGAAAAAGCAGAGGAGCCAGAGGATTGGTGAGCGGAGCACAGATTATCACTGAGCACAGATTATCTCAAACACATCTTGTTTACTTGGAAACTGAAACACAGACTCCCAGTCAGACTAATCAGTTATCTTTGATGAGTGAAATGCAGACGATTCTACCAGCATGTGCATAAAGTAAAACTATGGAGTGTTTGTTTTCCATGATTCATGATCTGTCCATAAGTAGTGAGAAGAAATGAGTTGAGAAAGAGGTGTGCAACCATTGAATGGATTTTTGTCTTTCAGATGCGGTGCGCTACATCCCCCACAGCGGTGAGTTCACATGTTAACTGTTGCTGAAGGCGCTGACCATTGACGTTAAGTTCTGCAAGCATGCATATTAAAACGCCGGTGCTGTTCTTCATGCACCCCTCTGCTTTCAGTGTTCCTTCAAATGTTTAGTAACGTGAGCACGGAGCAACAGTGCAGGACCTGAGTTGGGACATTTAGACATTTTAATTTGTATTTAATTTACATAAAATTGGAATCTGATCATTTATCAATGCGCCAAATGTTGAAACTGGGATCCAGGCCAGACGGCTGGGACAGCATTCAGAGTCTCAGGGCACTGTGACATCACAGAGCATCATCCAGCTTCCCTCGTCTTTCTCTGCACCCAACTTCACGTCGGGCTACATTTGATGCACCTCTAGAGTAAATAAGGCAAAGCTTTAACAATAATTTCTAAAGATTATTTGTCATGTGAAATGACTATCTTAGTTGTATAAGGACCAAAAATTAAATACCACGGTAATATAAGGCAAAATAAGCTAACAAGTGAATTAAAATGACAGTTGCAATAAGTGATGATGAACCTAACAGCTGAAATAATAGAAATATGGAATGTTTATGGCATTAAAGACAGAAAATATCAGTACAACGAAAATGGATATAGATTATTATGAAGTGCATGTGAAACATGCAGCAGAGATATGCAAAAAAACAAAACAAAAAAAATTGCTGTATCTTTATCTCATTTGTTTAAAAAATGGGTCCTAATATGATTTTATCTGATGACAGATCAGTACCGTGATTAAATTTAAAAAGAGCTTCTCAAAGCAGCTGAATATAAGTTGGGTGGTGTTCACCAATTTAGCAAAAATGATGAAATTTAAGCCCAACATATCTGAAAGTAATCAAAGCAGTATTTTTTTACTGGCTAAATGTTTGTATTTTTTTTTTTAAACTGACAAGTTGCCAGCATGGTTTGTCTACTTTTTATTTTTTAGGGTTATAACTGTGTTCCTTATTGTGATTCTGTTACATCACAATAAGGAGAAAGTATTGACAGTGTACCCTATTTTTTTCTCTCCAGTTTGGAACTGGATTTGTGATGCAGCAGGTATGAAAATCCCTTCTTTTTCATGTACTCCAGTTCTTTTATATTTCACTACTATTCGTAGTCGAACCATCTGTTCTTTGTCCCCACAGCGGACGTCTCTCTGGATTCAGAATCGGCGAACCCAGACCTGCTCATTTCCAGCGATGAAAAACGGATGCGGTGTGGCCTAGAGCGCCGCGACGTCCCGCGGGGCCAGCAGCGCTTCGACGGCTGGTGGTGCGCGGTGGGACAGGAAGGCTTCACATCTGGGCGCCACTACTGGGAGGTGGAGGTGGGCGAGCGGGATTGGCGGCTGGGCGTGGCCAAAGCGTCCGCCGTGAGGCAGGGCTTCCACTCCCTCAACACAAACACGGGCTACCTGACCGTCCGGCTGGAGAGAGGCGCAGACCTGAAAGCCCTGACGGTGCCCACCACCCCTCTACCCCAGAGCCTGGTTCCCCGCAAGGTCGGGGTGTATCTGGACTACGAGCAGGGCCAGCTGTCCTTCTATGACGTGGAAAGGCGCTCGCATTTGTACACCTACAACGAGAGCTTCACAGAGGAACTGTACCCTCTGTTTGGGACTGTGGAGGTGGTCAAGGACCTGGTGATCAGGCCTACAGGTGTCAGGCAGCCGTGCCTCTGCCCTGGGCCCTGCCTCTGGACCTGAAAGACTCGGCACACGTCGCTTCCTCAGCAGCCCGCTGTGTCTGTGCTTTTACTTCGGTGGATCTGGATCTTGTGTTCTTGCTCTGGACTAACTGACTCTTGCTGTGAGGTGCCTCGTGAGATCGAGAACAAGAACTGCCGTCCTTCTGCATCAAAGTGTCTGTTTCTCTGCCTTCATGGAGACGAACAGCATTTGACTGTTTGTATTTTGGAGATTAATATTTTACAGTGTAAGAAACCCTGGAAAAAATAGACTTTAATGCCGAATATGGAAATGTTCTCTGTTTTTAAATAAACTTCTTGTTGTGGAACTTGAAAGATGGAGGCACTTTGACGGATGTTTTACCAGCTATGTATAGTCATGCAGCGCCTGCGCGTGTTAGCAAACCTTCAGCTGCAGATAATCACAGCCTGGACTGACGCATGTGAACAGTTAATCTCTCAAATGCTGTTTGACTCTTTGTCTCGAGCTTCCTGCAAATATTGTCAGGCACATTCTTGTTTATTCAGCTGTGCTTTGTTTGTTTGTGTGAAATAAAGATGGCAATGTCTTTTTTTTCTCTCTCTCTTAAATATGAATAAACTGGGAATCTTGCATTTTGTGATCACGTCATTTCTACAGTTCATATTCAGTACAGTTGGCACTCTGTACCCTCACCAGGGTCCTGGAGGTGCCATGGCAGTTTACCCAGCAAGTTCACCATCTTCCTCAGGTGCTTTGGGATTATGGGGTACTGGTTCTGTTGCTATGGGTTGTTCAGTCAGAGTTTGGTCCACTGCTGGTAGGAAGGATTTGTTTCAGGTGGAAAGTGCAGTCTTCCATTTTCATGCCATGGTGAGTATTTTTTAGGCAAAGTAAAACAGAAAAGGGAGGATTTAATCCCTTCGTTTTCATTTCTAACGTTTACTAACGTTTTCTAACGTTTAGCGATGACGTATGTTATGCGCTGGCACAGCCGTCTGGTACTTCCGCTGCAAACATGGTCTTCCACACCAGAGAATATTCAATTCAGGGCTACTAAATCATTTCCATTAAAAAAATTAACTAAACACCCATCTTGTTCTGACTTTAAGTTGCTGATACCACCGACCTTCTCCAGGTCAGAGCGAATATCCTCCCGTACATTGTAGTTTTATGACTTTTTATTTTTATCTTTTATTGGAAACAGTAAATGTACAAAATCAACAAGGTACATATTGATTATTCAACAGCACATTTAGAAAATTAAGAATCAATAGATATAGAGCATATGAGAAATAATGGTTTAAGAAGAAATAATTAACTGTAGTTTTATGACTCGACTGAACTACAACTTCTAACTGACGCGGCGGCTCTCGGCCACGCCCTTCTGTTCGTTGATTGGTCGGTCATTTTTTGATGGGAGTAAACTGAAAAGAACTGAGGTTTCCCTGACTAAGTAAAGTAAAGAATAAATGGAACGGAATAACTAGTCTGGTGAGGACCAGGCTGTTTCAAAAATCTATTTGTTATTATTATTTTTTAAATGTTACCAGAGAATGTGAAAATCCCAGTAGATGCCAGCATGCCAGATTCACTTGTGATGCTGAGTTTTAACTTCAGCACCACATCTACATACCTAAATGGATTGAGTTTCTATTACCTGATTAGCCGTTTGTGTTAAGCAATTGAACAGGTGGACCTTATACCAGTGAGTTTATGTTCCTCACGTCACCCACTGTAACGAATTGTTGGTTGTGAAAGAAAGAACAAGGTCTCAAATGCAGGTGGTTGAAATGAGTTTCCTCTGCAGGTTTCTGGACGTTCAGTCATCAGAGAAGGATTGAGATTAGTGCCCCTGAAACTATAAACTGAAAGGAGCAAACCGATCCCGATAAATGAAGATTAACTGATGGATGAATGAATATTTAGTCGTCACTTTTTTTAAAATCATAATTCTTTATTAAGTGCAATGAAATAGACGTACAAAATAAAAGAAACAATGAAAAAAAAGAGCCCAAGAGAATCATACATATTGATAAAAAATAAAAGTACATGGAAACTTTACTTATCCATTTTCCTTTTTACAGCTCAGACTACTGACTTAGCCCTGTGATAGACAGGTGGTGCAGGTTGCACTCTGCATCTCGTCCAATCACAGCTGGCGTGGACTCCATCTCCCCTGCTACCCTCAACAAGATGAAGCGGGTATAGAAAATTGATGTAATCGCTTAAAACTGACGTATTTCAACACATGAAGCTAAACCACAGTAGCCAGCGCAGCAGAAGCAAATACAATCTTTGTGTCTTTACACACCATTTCTCCAGTATACCTCACTGTTCGAATAACAATCTACCTGATGTGCTGAATGCATTCGCCAGATGGTGCATGAGAAGAAAATGCCAACTTGATGCAATATTGATGTCCCGTGAAAGCAAATGACACAGGACCGTGTTCCACTGAATAAAATACAGATTATTTGCATTGATCAACTCTTGCCCTTTCCTGTCAGCAGGAAATCTGCATGTCAATGAGCAACAACCTGTTTGCAGATGCAGCTCAATATTTGGAGTTCATCTCAATGTCAGTTGTGCAGAAGTAAAAAATCTTTAAAAATATTAAATACTTTTTCTTGGGGGGGGGGCACTAAAATATGATACAAACCTATGCACAAACATTACAGATTATGGGGAAACAGTCAGTGACAGGACCTCATGGCTTTTCAAAATGTTTTCAGAAACGTGGTTGAAATATGTGACGCTTAACTTAAAACAGTAGAAAGAAATTAAATTCATCAGGCTGGAAAAGGGAGATCGCTTTGGATTACTGACCCACTGATTATTCAACCATCTTTAAAAACAAACAAACAAATAAAAAACCTGTGTTAGCAGATCTGAGCTCTCAGAAGGAGTGACATCTAACGCAAAATTAAATGCTTATGTGTGAGAAACATGCCAGATAATGTTCAAATGAAAGCTCATTCTCAGGGGAAAGTGGCCACAGTTTGTAACAGACATGTAGAACAGCTTCTTCTCCATCTAACCAGCACGTGCCATGGTTTTGTTTTTGTTTTTTGTAAAGGCAGAATGCAAATAAATATATAAAAACATACTTTGTGGTGAGTCTACGCAGAAGCCGACTCTTTTTGAAAGAGATTTTCACACAGGATTCCACATTGTGTTTTGGAAATCTGGATCTTATGACTCATAATACATGTTCTTCGTGACGGTGGTTCCTCCCATGACGCTCCTCTGAACCACCTCTCGAGTGACCTGCCGGGTCACCATGCTGCCACTCTCTGTGTACTGTGTGGTCATCGCCATTCCGTCTGCTGGAGAGAAAGCAGCACGTGTTAAAGGAGACGCATCGCACCCTCTCTTCAAAAGCTGGCAGAATTTCCTGGGGCATTAACGAAACGTCGGAGATACAAAAGCTCCTCCTTTTTAAATTTTTTTTTTTTACTAGTGACCATTTTAAAGGGATGAGTCAGCTGCTCAACTCCTCCCTGCAGTTATTTCCACTGGCGCAGAACAAAACCAGTCGCAACGACTTTTTGAGACACCAGTCAAAAAGCTCACTAGAGGCAGCAGAGCTGCTAAAAACCACTTGGAGGGAAGTAGATTTAAAGCCATGCAGCAATATTACTCCTGACCACAAGGGGGTGGCATATTGCAAAGAAATTAAATAAAAATAATATTGACGTGTTTGACCCTTTTGTAAGACAAGAGGAAGTGTACCTCTAGAGGGACTAAGTGGTCTTACAAGTACGAGTGGCTCTTCTGTCAGCACAGCAGATGTAAATACCCCATGAACAAGTTTTTAATGCAAAACCAACAATAGTTATTCACTTGTTTTCTGTTTGTTGCTCTGCTTCATTTCTCTGATTGGTTGTATGCCAATTAAGGCTTTGGATATACTTGAGTTATGACTATGCGTCTGCAAACGCAAACTGCTGCATTGTGAGTTTTTCTGGCTTTCATACTATGTGAATAGTACATGTAATACCAAAGGTCTCCACTTGGGGGCAGAATGCTGAGCCAGAGTCACAACCGCAAATAAGGAGATGATGAGATGTTATGTTGGACCATAAAATCAACGGTTTAAGAGGTGGGAGCTGGGAGTTGAATTCACAAGCCTGCAGGAGGGCTGAATCTCTGTACGTGGGATGCCTGCGTCAACCACATGGTTACGCTGCGGCCTGCAGACGGCATTTTTGTACGTACTTTGCAACGTTTGGCGACCTGTTTAGTCAGGCTGCCCTAGTTCAACACAACCAACAGCACACACAGCTAAAGTTTGTATATAAAGGCCATAGCTGCAGAAGAGATTTTTGGTAGGTCAGTTGTGGTTAGCTGTTGCTCTGACCTGCACTAGTGCCTCTAGTGTCCAAGTGGTATATTACACCTCACATTGGAGGATGCGCACAACCAATGTGCCAGACGAACGCAGGATATTTGCATTAGCCAAACTGCGTTTGCATACATGTTGTAAGCGGCAAGAATAATCCAGACCTAAGGGTGTAAAACTAGAAGATCCATTACGACACGATAATGCATCGATTAACTGGATGTCGATTCGCCAGTATCAGAGTATGACACGACAGGTTTTTGGTTCGATTAAGGAGTTAGTGACTAATATGAGTCGAGGCAATATGTTTACAGAACGCAATTGTGTCAAATCACAGCAAGTAATGAAAAATAATATATCACATTTAGACTTTTACATTTAACTACACATTTAAATGGAAAAATTAGATAAAAATAGACAATAAAAGGCCACTTGATGACATGTTTTGAAGAGGATTACACATATTGATGTCTGATAGATATTTTCATTTGTATCTGTTTTTGGATCGTTCATTTCTTTGTCCATTTCTTCTGCATCTTTTTTGTCAAAATAACAAAAAAAAAGAGAGTACTCTGCAAATCTGAAACAGCTCACTGGAAGATATCTTTTCAGATCTTTTCAGTTTTTGAGTTGGGACTCTCAAACTTGTTTAGATAGACTTTTTGTTGTACCTGAGAAGAAAGGATCATTGACCACGGTGGTTCGCGTGCTGACTTCTGTCGGCATGTGGAAAACCTCCCTCCTCATCATCGACTGGCTGTTGTACTGAGACAGAGCACCTACGGAAAGCGAGGAGGGACAAAATTAACGCAATACTATTAAGAATGCTCAAATTATTTTCACATTTTTATGGACTCTGATTAAACAGTTCACAGGTGACAGTTTCCAGTTGCAGGTGGAAATGTCAAGTTAGCTGAGTTTTTTTTTTTCAGCATCCTCTTACCTCCATCCTGGGACTCGATGGTGATGATCCCCTCCCGCTCAGGACCGAAGCCCTGCGTGGTTTGAGCCTGAACCTTGAACTTGTACGGAATATTCTCAGTCAGGTTCGGAACCGTCAGACTGGTCTCAGCGCTGTCGCCGTTCACCTGGAAGGAACGAACGTCACCTGGAAGAGGCAGGAAACATAACAGGTTACGGCAGACAAACTAGATTCACGGAAAGCTGGGGGATGCACGCATGAGCACACACTTTTTTCCCCTCCCCCCTTCCAGAAAGTCTCACCTCTGTCGTGTAGCTGTTCACAGGTGACCACGTAGCCGAGGATGTCTCCGTTGGGTTTACGGGGTTTCTCCCAGCTGAGCTGCAGGGAATCAGGGCTCAGAGCTGTGAACACCAGAGGACCGGGGGCACTGGGGGTACTCAGGGTGAAGGGTGAGCCTGGACAGAAATGAGACACAAAAGAAAAAGGGAATGAGGACAGAAACATTGTAAAAGTGACCTCATTTAGGTTGATCATGTATGTCTCATTCACACAAACATTATCACAGCAACATGCAGCACTTTGTATTTTATTTTTCACTCCATTACGCATCACTTCTGCTGCACACTGATGAACTGGTGGGGGTTTCGCCCACCTTCTCACCTAAGTTACAACTGCCCCCGTGTACTTCTGATACCTGCATGAGAACATCATTGTATCTTTGGGAAGTTAAAAGAAAGAGCAGAATCAACACCTGGCATCGGGCTGAGGGGGCTCTTAGGGTCCACAGCAGACTCGATGGTGATGACTCCCTCTCTCTCCGGACCCCAGCCCTCCTGGCTCTGAGCCTTCACCTTGAACAGGTAGGAGTGGTTGGGCAGCAGGTCATGGATGATCACAGAGTTCTCTGCTGGGTTCGTGACGTTGATGCGCTTCATCTCTCCTGCAGGCAAAGAGAATCCGGTTAGTGAAAACTAAAATACTATTAAAAAAAACTAAAACAAACTTTCACTGCTGAAATCTACTTAGTATTACCACTATATAATATCTTTTTCCTCATTAAGAAAAAAAAGCATGATACCATCATGACAAAGTTCTATCTTAAAAAATACCCATTACATTCACATGATTTTTATAGTATGTTTCTACAGAAACTAACTGCTGCTGATCTTTTATATCTACCTCCATTGAGCAGCTGGTAGAGGACACAGTAGCCCAGGATGTCTTTCTCACAGTGGGGCTCCTGCCAGCTGACTTTGAGTGCAGTTGGTCCCAGAGCAGAAAACACCAGTCTGCTGGGGGTGTCTGGCACACCAGGAGTGAGCCGAGCATCTAATGGACGACAGAGAAGTGTGAACTCGAAACCAGTGAGCCTGTTTTAAACTCAGACCATTAGAGGTGGAAAGGAGGCAGAATTAAAGACGTCCAAAGATGTAGCAGGTTCTCCACACGTGATTAACGCGGTCAAACGCCTGCATTATTCTTAGGTTATATCACTGTGGCAGCTATTGAAACTTTGAGACATAATAATATGGTCATTATGTTTCATCATCATCATGACTGTTGTCGATATCAGTTTATTACAACCCAGCTGATTCAGAATAAATTTAAATATTACACAAACATCATTTGTATTTTGACGTGCTGCTCCATCCCACATCTTTATTGTCAACACAGCAAATGTAAATGCCACCATGTGGTTAGAAGTGGTACTGCTACATAGAACAGCTTTAAGGACATACAGATATTTGCAATGACATTAATTGAATTCAATTTAGATTTAAGAGAGCCTGGTTCTTTTATTATTTGTTTTCTTCTTAAAGACCCTGGAATAGAAATATGATTGTCATTAAAAAGTTGACAAATCAAACTATAGGTGCCTTATAGGTGCTCCATTTGAAGTTGGGATTTCTGAGTGGGAAATTTCAACTGGAACGCCCACTGAAGTCAGAATACCGAGTTGGAAAGTTGGAGAATCCTCACCATCCCCGAGCTGACAATCAAAGATGGCTGCTCTGGGTTTAAACAGAAGAAGTTACTGTAATATTCCGTTTATTAACACTTCTGACCAGAGTTTGTGCCACTAAATCAGCCACATACATAGTACTGTTTGACCTACACATGTGGAAATGCTGCTATAGTGTTATTTACATTTTTTAATGTGATACATGCGAACTACAACGCAGGCATGTTAACAATGGCTAACAATAGCCTCATAGTTGCTTATATTTGGACAAAGAAAGCACAAGAGTAACTTTCGTAGACATTGCCACCTTGTTTTGGGATTTTTCTTTTTTTCTTCCCGTTTTATAGCGGTTGGCAACTTTTTCCTACTTTGTAACTGGAACGCTGATAACTCGGCTGTGACATCATTCCCAGCTCCAACTTCCAAGGTAAAAGGAACACAGCATAAAGTCATCTACATTGGACATGAGAATGAGTTTCTCTTTGGCTCAGATATTAGTAGTGTTGAGAGAACAATATATCTAAAGTACTGCAGTAGAGTTAATTTAAGCTGTAACTTTATACTGGTTCTCCTAAGGGTTTTAGCTGTGAGCTCCAGAGCTACTTGTGGAAAAAGTTAGTCTGGAGCCCTGTTGAGGCACGAAAACAACAGTTTTAACAGACACTGAGCGCACAACAGAGACTGAGTATCAATCAATCAGTGAAGCAGCAATGAGGGAAACAAAGATGCGCATTTTACGCGACAAACCAGTGCTTTCATGCTTGTCTGCTGTAGACTTACTGTAGAGCACCCTGTCCAGATTATATAAGGCTTCATTGATGTCTGATGACTGGGTCCTGGCTCTGGAACCCTGAGACGGGCTGTAGCTGAACTGGCTCTGAGAGCTGCTCTGCATCCCAGCGTAGCTGAACCCACCTGCATTGAGCAGCGACGCAGAGGAGGAGGAGCATGGAGAAAGCAAACGGCAGGAGGGAAGAGAGGCCAGGTAGGGAGCACAGAAGACACACAGTGGAAGGGAGGGAGACAGAGCGATAGTCAGCATAGCTCCTGCAAAGTCGGTATGGATAAGCTTGCTGTGCAGCCAACAGCCCAAACCCGCTAACACACGTTCAAGCTCTCACTTTCATGCACTTGCACAACTGACTTGTCATAAATAGGCATTGTCACAAATGCTGCTCTGCAAAGTAAACCCCTGACTTCATGCCAGACCTCTGAGGCGAACATACCAAGATTTGGGAGCTTGCTTGACATATCTCCCATGACAATGGAGTCTCGAATATGTTCATCTGTGTAACCTCTGTTCTCTGAGCGCTTCCTCATGATGACCTCAGATGTGTGAACTCCTCCCCCAATCAGATCCTGCCTTCGAGGGTTTCCTACAGGAAGAGGGATAAATAAATCATTACAGATGAACAAGATCTCTGTATTTTTTGTCAAACTTTTTCGTAAAACGATTTGTGGTTTCCAGCTTACCTGGTCCGGACATGAAGGAGGTGGTTGTCTCTGTGGTGAAGGAGCCGCCTGCCTCTCTGTAGTTGGAGCTCAGAGTCGACATCGGAGAGGATGACGACGACATGTTGCGCGTCAACGACCCTCCTGGGAAAAGGAAGTTCTGGTCCCACTTTCCGTTCATTGTGTAATCTTTGAAACACCACAAAAAGAGCAGGCATGGTCACCACACAGAGCAAAATTAGCAATTATTGGTTCATTCTCAGGGGTTACATTGACGTTGATGGGAAGCACCATCGTCCAACAGCCTGCTGCCAGCCAGAGAAAATATTTACCACCTACAAGCAAGAGAATATCTTTTCAGTTGTGCCACCTGCAAGAAATGAGTGTTAAAGTTGCTGTATTTTCCATTTGTTCTTTCTCAGCTTTTTTTTTCTTTCCTGTTTTGGATGTTCACTTTTTTAATAATTGCTTTAGCTACAACGAAAGTAAGTGAATCAGAACCACCAAACAATCGGATCTTAGTCTCAGGTTTAACTGAAAGAAAAACAAACAAGCAAGCAAAAAAAAAAAAGTCAACTTCATATCATGGAAGTGATGACTTACGATCAAACCATTCAACAGTCACTTGAACTGCACCTCTAAAATGTCAATTACCTCAGATCAAACCACAACTGTAACACTTACTTCCTACATGTGGCACAAGTTATAAAAATATATTTTTTTTTAATTTCTTTTGCCTGTAGGTAGCAACATGAATCTAAATGTGGGAAAACATGTCCAACCCTGGTTTACAGCTCCTTGTGAAGAATTTGCAATCGATGCAAGGAAATAGATTTAAAGCCACTCTGTCACAATACCGATTCCGACCATATGGAGGCAGTATATTGCAAAAAAAAGTGTAAGCCCCCGGTGTGAAACAAAAAGTGGTATTACAAAACATGCAGAACTGTCTCCACTTACTAGCACAGAAGAGCGAGTGGGTCTGTTGTCACCCCCATGTGGTCAGAAGTGGTATTGCTACATAGAGTGGTTTTAAAAATGAAATGGAATAAAAAAACAAAAAAACAAACAACATAATTTCCATGAGGTTCTCGTCATTAAAAGAGGTACACCGGAAGAAAAAAGCAAATGCAGCTGCAAGTACAAATGTCTTTACTGAAACTGCCCTGCAGATATAGGACTGCGACTGATGGAGAACGAGTTTAAAGGCATTAAATACAGCCGATGAACCTGCCTCCGGATCACTACCTCTCCTGGGGGATGGAGAGAAAACAGCCAGAGGCAGGCAGCGGGAAAAGCCTGGCCCCGATCATCAACTGGAGGCGGAGCAGTTGATGCCAGCGCTCCTCTCAGTGCAGGTGGCCGGAGAATAGATGGGAAGGGTCCCAATACGTGCAGGGGACAAGTACTGAAGCCCAAAACGTAATGACAGAAAAATGACGCCGTTGCCTTGCCGGGAACACGACTGGCCGTGCACAACATGTGGCATGCTAGCTGCCTGTCTTATCTGTCGATCTGATGCAGCGGTCATCACCTGGGCAGGGTGTTTGGGTGTAGCTGGGGTGGGGGGTCTCATCTGAGCTCGCGTCTGTGCCTGTGCTGAGCCGACTGGGGATGATCTCCACATGCTTTTTCCACGACACCTTACGGAGATCCAGGTTTGACCCCACCAACTTGACATGTTTCCAGCCTTGATTGCATGGTCACAGGAGAGAAGCAAGCAGGCGGAGGACAGATGTGCCGGAAAGAGGTTTTTGCTTTACTATACTTTTTTTTTTTTAATTAATGGGATTACACTGATGGCTTTATCATAGCTTTTCTCAAAGGCAAGGAGCAACATCAGCACTGATTTCCAGGAAAAAACAATCTAATGCAGTAAAAGAGCAAGAGAAAGTGCCAGCAGATTTAATGGAGAAAGACCTTGCGGTTAGTGGCTGTGAAGCATCTTTATAGAGATATATGAGGGATGCACTGGAAGCAGATTTCTGTTGCTGCCTGGCTGGGGCGTTGTCTTAAGTTAAAAAAAAGAAAAAAACAACTGCCAGATGGAAGTGATTTAAAGAGAAAAAAAAAGAAGACAGAACCATGAGAAAGATGCCACATCTGAGCCTCACAGCCCTTCCAGTGAGGAAGGTTATTAATGTCAGCCGTTTCAGGCATTTCACACAAAAACCTGAAATGCTTTCAAGAGGACTGTCACAAATTGGATGATTTGCAGCACCAATCTGACCAGCACTTCCCCATGTTGTCCATTCCCGGCCCTTCTGATGGGCAATGACACCACCGCACATTCACACAAAAACCCCCACTGCTGACAAGAACCAAGCCAGATGCCTCGCTGCACTGAGAACTGAAGTAATTGGATCCAGCAACAGCTTGCTCTCTATATCTGTAAGTGACATGCATCTTGCCAGAGCCAAAAATGTGTCAGAGCAGAGCACAGGCACAAGTTTACATCAACAGCTACGATGAGTAATTTGGTGGTTTTGGCTTTTGTGTACCCACCATCACCAGAGACACTGGGCGTCTTGGAGCTCGGTGGTGACTTCAGCACTTCATTGCTGTACATCAGGTAGCTGTCATACTCATCTCCTGCCTCAGCATCCACGATAGGAACGTCTGGAATGATGGGAACTAGGGACAAGGACGGAGAATGATGAATGTATTTTTGGGAAGACACGCTGAAGAATAAGCGCTTCATCGTTGTGTTCACCAGACTTACTGGACAGAGGTCTGGCAGGCTGTGATGCCAAGTTGATGGTAGCGTCTCTGTAGGGGCCCCAGCCCACACTGTTCTTGGCGCGAACTTTGTACTGGTAAGTCTGGGCGATCTGGAGGTTCTCTATCAACAGCATTCGTTTCTTAGGATTGTCGATAACCACTTTCTTAGGGGCGCCCACTGGCTCTGTGTGAAGAGAAGAGCGTTAGGATGGGAATTACACCAAACAACTAAATGCAGAGTTTTTTCATTCTAGCAGATCTCTTACGCATGTCATCATCGATAGGTATGTAGACGACCTCATACGCCGTGATGTTGCCATTGGTTTCTGCAGGCTCCGCCCAGCTGAGCTGAGTGACAGTTGGACTGATGACATTGAAGGCCAGACGTCCGGGTTCACCAGGCACTGTGAGAAAACAGATCAGGAGCTGCTTGTAATTTTAAAAATGGGAATCTTTTTCTGGTAAGTCTCTATTCAACCACCTTTATTTTTGCTGGAATCAGAGGCTAAACAGGGTTCTCTGTGAGAAACTTATTTCCAGGCTCTGATAGGAAGCTATGAAAGTGTGAGGTTGAAACTGGAAATGATGTCACATCCAAACTGAGTTTGTTTGAGTTGCAAAGCTGGAAAATGAACCTTTCCAAATGTCAGATTAGTTGTTGAATCCATTAGAAATTTAGCTATATCAATTCCTATAAATGTTGGGCGCAGTATTCAGCATATTCAAACAATGTAGCAATGAGTCTACTGATAAAGAGTGATTGATACTGTCTTTATGTCTGACTTAAAGCAATACTACCTCTGACCACATGGGGGCATACAGATCTGTACGAATGAGTGGGGATGATCAGGCAGGTCTTATATTACTTAATCCCTCCAAATGCGATCTTTGTTGTGTGTTTATGCTAGCGTGTTGATATATAAACTACACTGTGATATGCTGCCTTCGTGTGGTCAGGAGCAATATTGCTACATAAAGTTACTTTAATGTGAATGAAATAAGACAACTGTCAATAAACAACAAAATTTAGTGGAGTGTTTGTTGACACCAGTAGCATGTTAGATTCTGAAGTCGAGTTGCGTGAAGGTACCCTGACTTTCTGAGTTAGGATTTTGACTTTTGAAGATATCCCAATAAGATCATCTGGTTCCTTTCTATATGGATTTGGTCATGATTGAAGTGTAAAAGACGATTTAATCAGAAAACTCAGAGATAGATCTAAACATACTCTAGCTGTATTATTATAATAAAGTGCAGTCATATCCAAAATAGCTTATTTGATTGTAATTTTCTGAATTCATTGTTATTACCATCCTCCAGTGTCTGACAGGAAACCATGTCGGTATCGTAGCCATCTCCCATTGCATTGTAGGCGCACACTCGCATCTCATAGTCACAGTAGGGGTACAAGTTGGTCAGCTCAGCTTGAGGAGTCTTAACATCCAAGACCTGGGCGTCTTTCTCTGGGTCGCCGTAGATCCAATACTTTACCTAAAACACAGCAGGAATCAAATACACAGAATTTCAGAGATACAGCAACAAGTAAATGACAAAAGTAAATTCAACTTAAAGTGTGTAAACATTTTGATGGGATGTACCTTGTATCCCATTGGGTTGCCAGGTGATGGGTCCCAGTTCAGACGGATGTTTCTGGGTCCAGTTGCTTTAGCCTTAAGATTTTCAGGGGAGAGGAGGTGACCTCCAGGGGAGGTGGCCATATTGTTTATGTAGCCTTTCTGTTGCAATTGGGATATTTCTGGAGATCTTGGAACTGGCAGAAATGGAAGAAATTCACTACATCTCCTCTCATGCCATTATAATTAAAGATTCACTACTGAATTCCATGTGTGTCCTACCTCCTTCTGTGACATTGACAATAGTGGTCCTCCTCTCTCCAACAGAAGCATTGCTACTTGGGTCAAACAGCTCCAGGTGGAAGGTCTCTGGCTGGATTGGTCCAGGGTGGGCTTTTGGGTCGATCACGATGTTCTTTTCTGTCTCTCCAGGGCCAAACTTAAGTGGGCCAGAAAGCTCAAAGCGCTTAGCCTTTTTGGTGCACCATTTCACCGTGGCAGGAACGTCTTGGTTGCGAGTGCGCACCACGGGGATGGTGTAGACTGGATCTGATGTGGTGAAGTTCTGGGTACCCTTCTTGAACATCATCACACTTGGTTCTGAATAAAGGAAGAACACATAAGAGACAAAGAGAAGCAACAACTGTCATCAAAGCTCCAGCTGGACGTATGGCCCTAGGTCATTCCAATAAAAACGTCTCTGAATTCAGTCACCTGGTTGGTCTGAGATGGTGACAGTGGTTCTTGGGTAGCGTCCCAGCTTGGCACCCTGGCGGGGATTACTCAGGTCCATGACAAACTGCTTCACCTGTCTATCTTCCAACAAGCCATCTTTCTCACTCAGCTCCAGCAGACGAACAGGGACTGTCTTTTGGGTCTCACCAGGACCATAGGTCAAGTCTCCTTCTACAGTCACATAGTCCTAAAATTCAGTAAGGAAGAGGAGGGGATTAACATTGTCCTTCCATAGGTCACTATGAAGTGGCTATAAATAACTATCTCAGGACATCTTGAAATGTGAGTGTACAGTGCTTCCATACAACAAACGTAGTGCTCAGCTCACCTTCTTGTCCTTGGCAGTGAGATCTCGTGTACGGTAGGTGACCTGTGTGCGTCCATCCTCAATGATCTCTCTGCTGATTGGGATGTTGGCCACTCCATCCTGTCTGCTGTACGTGTATGCCGGCTGAAGGAACGAGAAGACGCTGGCGGCTGAGGACAGCGAGGAAGAGACAGAGGCTGGTTGAAGGGTGGGTTCGCGCAGTCCATTTCCAGGCAGGGACTTCAAAGACTTACAGGTCACAACAGAAAACCTATAAAGATTTCTCACCATGCTCCTTGATGATGGTGATGTTCACCAAACGTTTTCCGATCTCTGCGATGCCCAGGGGCACATCCTTGGCCTCCACCAGAAGCTGCTTCTTGTCATCGTCTTCATCCTTGACAAAGAGTGGAACATGGACGTCCAGCGACTCCACACCTTCCTGGAACTCAATGGCCCCTGCAGCCTCTGCAGCGGCAGAACAGATTTGAACAGATTAACTCTACTAAACTGTCATCCACACACACACACTCACAAAACATGTTAAAACATACCTCTGTCAGAGGCCACAGTGTAGTAGCCTGGCACCACCTTGAGGTCATGGAAGTTTCCTGACTGGACATTCTTCTCAGTGAGTTTGACTATATCTGGGTAACTGCTGCGAGGTGCAGGCAAGACTGTGTCCATGATGATGTAGTCCTGTCTGAGGAGCACAAAAGGGTAGCATTAGGCATGCATGACCTACAGATTCCTTTAAAAAATAATAAACACATGAATAGTACCAGTGAGAAAGTTACCTTTTTCCTGCATTTCTCTGCGTTCTGCAAAAAACAAACAAATGTGTCAAATTTTGAATACATGTGATCACAAAGATTCCAACAAGTCAATGGAATAAAAAAGATGTTATTAAACAACACATCTTACCTGAATGATGTCTGTTGCACCATCTGTGCCCCGGGAATATTCATATACACTTCATTTAGCTGAAAGGAAGAACAAAAATGTCACTCAGTGACACGGTTATCGTTTTTTACTCACATGCATGCCAACATATGGCGAAAAAAAACAAACTCACGTTATCAGCCACTTCCCTGCGGAGCTGCTCAGTTTCTCTGGAGTCGGGGCGAGACAGGTTCTCAGAGAATAACCTGTTTAGTCGGAGGGAGACGGGGAACTGGACTACAAATGATTAAAAAAAAAAAAGAGAGAGAGAACGCATGAAACACTTGTAGCTTATAGCTCATATCCCAGTTGCTGTTTTTTTTTTACACAAATCTGTTTTTTATTGAAAAAGAAATCTAACACTCACCCGTCTCTTTCGGGTTTGGTTTTATCAGAGCCTGAGGGTGATTGGGTTCACGGTGTACGTTGTCAGTCACCTTCCAGCGGACCACATCGGTTCCTTTGGGCGGGCCAGTTCTCACCATTGGTGTATCCAAATGGTCTGAGGTGAGCAGAGACTTACGGAGCAAATATTCATCTTCTTTAAAGCCCACCATGCGACCTGTGGGGGGGGGGACGACACCAAGAGCTTACTCATAGTCCACCTGATCCTAGGTAGGAGGATGAGTGACTGAAACCAATACTGTCATATAGAACGCAACAAACATCTTACCCTTCCGACAGCAAGGCAGCAGGGCAAGACAGCTCTGTGTCAAAGGAAGAAAAAAAACAGAAGTCTTCAAGTCAGCTTTTATTTGGAAACCTCGACCTAACACGGGTCTGAACGTGACTGTCTGTACCTGCCAGCAGGTTGCACAGCATGGACAGTACTTCCAGCAGCAGAGCAGCAGAAGGGCCAAGAGTAACAGCAGGAACAGGAGGAGGGGTAGCAACCAGAGGAGACTAGCAGGTGGACAGTCTAATGGGTCGACACAGAAGGAGATACAACCATGTGAAACACTGATCCCAGAAAATTACCTTCAGTCGCTTCATTTCCATTCAGTGGCTTTAATTGTCCAGGAAGGAAAAGATCTCTAGGAACACCCGCCGACATCCCCATAAGGTGTTTTTTTTTGTTTGTTTGTTTTTTGTGGTGTTGATACTTTTCTCAACTCTCCAGTCTCCTAAAGCAACTAGAAATGTGACTTTACATTTAAATATTTATCAGTCAACTTTGTTGTATTCAAGGTCCTGATTTGTAATGAATTCATTATTGATTCCTTTTTTAAAAAAATGCTCATTAAAATATCCAGTAAGAATATACTTAATAAACTAAACTATGGCTGGGCACAACATGTTAATGCATTAGTAAATTAAACGGTGTTAATTATTTTGATGCGCATCGATGGACTTAAAAAACGTTTACTTCGACAGTCTGTTCTTCTCACAATCTGAACAGCCAACCGTGGTTCACAGAAAAGAAGTGGCAGGGATTGAAAAATGGAGAAATTTAATCAATCATCCACATTTTAAATTAGGTTATAGGGTTACGGTTAACCAGCAAGTTCAAGAAGAAGTCATCTAAACCCATCACTTAGCAGTTTGATGCAAAAGTAATTCACCGTATGCCTCTTTTGAGTATTTATTAGAACTTAAATCAGGATAACTGTATAACACCACAAAGCAAGCATCTGACTGAGGGGTTTTCAGCACATTCATTTCCCTTAAACATTTCATTTTTAGTGTATTTTAGAAAATAAAACGCCAGTTGTTGTGAAGAGTGATTTGTATCAAGCCTCCAGTTTACCTTTCTTTTCCAGCATCTCAATCAGCAGCCCTTTAACTTTTGTGTTGGTTTCCACGTTGTAGTGGTACGTACAATCATCTTCCTCATCACGGAAGCTGCATGACTCAAGCACTCCATCCTCTGAAACCACATACACATAAGTAATCACTGACTACTCCTAAATGTTAATGCTTGCTGTACATACTGACTCACTGCTTGTAATCATGTCCTTACAAAAAGGAGCAGTGCATTCTTTGCGAAGAGGTTGCATTCAGATAAGCTGTTGTCAAAGATAAACCCTCACTGGACGTCTGAACTTGTTTATTGCTGCTCTTTGCACATAAATTTATTTGTGTGTATTGATGATTGTGAGCCAACCCCTGGGACCGCCCCGAGATTCGGCAAGGTGGTGAAACCGCTTGCACCATATTTGACCTCCAACTGTTGAAAACGTTAAATGTAAAGACATTTATAGCCATTTCGCTCGTGTTGCTTGTGCTTACTTTTTTTCAGTTCATTCACCATCACAACTTCAAAGGGGCAACTGTTGCAGTCCGCTTCATCCTTCTTCTCGCCCGTCTTCCAGGCTTTACACTGGGCGCAACTCCGCGTGGTCTCACACACTCCTAATTGGTACTAGACGGGATTCACAAAAATAAAGTCAGAGAGCGCAAAGTGGTGATGCTTCAATCACAGTGATCCACACTCTCCTGGACACACGTGGAAGTATAATACGCATATTCATAAGTTCACACCTGGAAGTTTGGCTCACAGGTTGGAGTCAAAGCAAAACCAGTGTCTGAACACTCACAGCGGCCGCATTTACATTCACCAATCCCGTTGCAGATACCCTGAGACACACAGAGATTTCAGTTAGGCACCAAGCACGATGCGAGGTAACATGTTGGCCAAAGAAAAAAAAAGCTTGAGTTCTGCTCACCCCCTTGCCGTCTAGACAGGTCTGGTTGCTCATGGGACAATCGCAGGCATCACCTGTCCAACCCTCAGTGCAGGAGCACTTACCCATCACACAAGAGCCACGGTCTGAGACAACAGAAGAGGATGATGAAGCTTTGTAATTGAGTTATGTGCATGAACTGATGATAATTATCAATATTTTGACAAAAAACAAACAAACAGAGTTGAGTCCAGAACCACTTTTTGTACCAGGCTGTAAATATGTTTATTTCTTCTGTGAAGTTGGACATTTTAACATGGGGGTGGGAGGGTGTAAATAAGAGACTGACTCGCTTTTGGACCCAGCCCCCCTAGTGGTGTTTTCCAGGAACTGCACATCCACTCTGCCACTTCTGCATTGGCAGACAGTTCTGACAGTTTAGCAGCCCTCTTATTCACAAACTCAACAATTATAATTTGTCTTACCATTGCAGAGGAAACCGCCAAATCTTAGACACTGGGTCTTGTCGTACTGACAGTAGGGACCTTCAAACTGATCCGGTTTGTAGCACACACAGATTCCACACGGCAGACACTCTCCGCGGCCTGAGCAAGGCTGCGCCATGCCAGGTCCCATGCACTGGTTGGTGTCCAGAGCTGAAGCACTCGCTGAGCAGTTGCAGAACCTACCCTGCCTGGAGGACGGAGTGAACATAAAACAACACCCAGAGGACTGAGACTATCCATTGTGGTGTCAAAATTCTCAAGGAAATAAATATTTTTTGTTTTTCTTTTTTGGTTTCTTAAAAGTTAATCAGTCTCACCAGCCACCATGGCACTGGCAACTCCCACACACCAAGTCCCCATTTCCATGGCACCTTGGTGCATTACGGATAGGGGTCTGTCGGAGAGATTAAAAAAAAAAAGTGATTAATTTATAAATGATGCCTGTGAGTAAGTTCAACTTCAATTATTAATTAAAGTGTAAAGCAGAGTGTCACACCTTTTCACAGTCACAGGTTGGACAGAGGACCGAGGCATTCACGTTGACAGCAGCATTGAAGGTTGTAGGTTTGACTCTCATTATTCCCTCTCTATCAGCTGGATCCATCTTGCAGACCAGCTCCTCATCGATCATTCGCTGGGCCTTGAGCCTCATCTTGAACTTGCCCTGGAGAGCAGACACGCACACGTTTCAGTCGCTTCACAGGATATTACACTGACTTATATTCATTTCCTGGAGATATTTTCCAACTTTAACTGGAGCTCGTGAACACCCAAACCTATCCTTTATCCTAGTTTTACATCAGGACTGTTGTCTGAAATATAACGGTTTCCTTTTATGGTACATTTTTGTCCTTAAATATGGCAAGTTATGTGGATTTAGTCCACAGTCCTGTGTTACAGGTTAGGGCCACAACTAGACTGTTTTTATTATTAAATAAAGAAATGATTCTGACAAATTGATCCTCTTAAAGCCACTTTATGTAGTAATACAACTTCTGACCACATGGGGGCAGCATATCACAAGAAAGTTCATGTGTCAACAGACAACAAAAGTGCAACAAAGTGGTAATTAAAGATGCGTCAGAACGTCTTTACTCATGGCCACAGGCTCTGTGTCAACTTAGCACCTAAACGTGCCCCTGATGTGGTTAAAAGGGGCTCCGCGACTTATAGGTATTCATATGAGGTATTTCCATTTTATTTTGCCACCTACAATTGCTCCAGGCTTGAAGTCAAAGGCACCATATTCTGTGACCCTTTCGCTCATGGTCAGGAACTGCGACTGGAAAGCCTTAGGTCTATCCTCTGCACGAATGCTCATCTTAGAGCGGATATTCTGAAAGGAGATGCAAGAAGATCAGCACGACGAGTTTTGCTTGCTACTATTTAACACACAGATTCAACAAGTTGCCAGCAACTTAAAACATTTACCTCAAAGGCAGTTTCCATGACCAGCAGGATATTGGATGAGTCTTCCTGAAGCAGACCAACCTCAGCAATGGGGAAATATTCCTGGAGTTTCTGTACATCACATAGAAAAAAAAATATATGTATGGGCAACTATGTTTCCAGTATGTTTCCAGTATGTTTCCAGGGTTTTCAGTGGTTTTCTCACCTTATAGTACGTGTAGGAGTGGTTAGTGACAGCAAAGATGGGGATGATGTTGTGTTTCCCCAGCAGACGGACCAGTGTGGGTATTGAAGGGTAATCCTGGTTTGTGGCCTCGGTGTATTTGCCGTCTGCGTCAAGGTGGCACTGCTCGTCGTTCCGTGGCAGGATGCCCGACAACACGTTCGCTCCGTCAGACTCGTAGTGGAAGGCTGACTCGGTGGAGAAGACCAGGAGGTGTGTGCTGTGTTTGCGCCAACCGATCTTGTCCTAAAACAAATGTGCAAAATAAGATGGGAGCTGATGATACAGCAGACGATGTTGACCAGAGGTGGCCGGGCTCACTTCATAGTATCACTTTGTCCAGCCAGAGCAGAGCTGTCAAACTCTATTCCATGCCGGGCCGCATCATCACCATGGTTACCGTTAGCGGGCCAGATAGTCTTTATGTTCTCAATTAGCTATGTTGTGAGATTTTCCACTAGTTCCTGGACTTGCTCGTAAAAATGTTAAAAAGTTTATTTTGCCATTAAATATCAAATTTTACTAAATTTATGCCATTTATCATAAAATTGAGACTTTTGTACTACATCACAAATATTTCATCTTTTTTTCATTTAAGAAAATCACGACCAGTTTTTTTTTACCAGTTTTGAACTAAAATCACTTTTTTCAACTTTAAAAAGTTGACTTTTTATTGTTAAAAAAAGGCTAATTTTGCCGTACAACTGCAAATTTTGGCAGATTGAGACTTTTTAAAAAACAATCACAAATGTCACAAAAATAGAACGTTTTAACTTCAATTTTTTTGTGGGAATCTATACAATTTTTTCAAAATTGTGACATAAAATTATAACATCCGAAAAATTGTAAATTAGAATTTTTTTTAAAGTTAATTCCAAAAATCATGAGTTTTGGCCAAAAAATTGCAACTTTTTGTTGTGAAATCATTTGCAAACGTTTGCTAAATCCTGACTTTTTGCCATAAACCATCTCAGTTATTCTACTTTTTGATGTCAGAACTGAATCAAACGGCAGTCGCTTCAAACCCCTTCAGAAATGTTCTAAGTACATGATTGTCTCTGCACGCTCTCGCTTTAAGACTGAAAATCGCCTGTTCAGCTGCAGTGCAAAAACAAAGTTGTGACAATAACAAAAAATTGTTAGCATCGCACTTAGTTTTTGCGTATTCCATGTCTTCTCATCATTAATCAATTCTTTAGGATCTTTGCCACCTTAATTCCCACAGAATTCCCTTAATTCCCACAAAACAAAAACATCTGTATTGCATTCACTGACCCCGCACACTCCAGCCTGCAAAATGGCATCAAACCCCCCTTCAGGCGCATCCAGGTTGCCAGATATCCTCTCCTTCTGGAGCTTCTGGATGAAGGAATCCACATCACTCGTTAACGTGATAACGTTTTTGAAAGAGAATGGAGAATCACTGTCAGGCCACGGCTGTTCAAGTCTGGGGAAAAAAAGATGAAGAAGAAAGAGACGCAGATTTTTATCATGCTGCTGTATTTTGCGTTAACTTTATCCAGTGTATCACATTTTCTCTCTTACTTGGAGGGTCTCATGTCAGTCTGGGGCTCAATCACTTTGTCCACAAACTTCCCAAATCCGATGGTATAGTCTTCTGACAGCTTCTCCACCAGCGTAGCTGCGGGGAAAAGATTCAGGATCAGTATTGTGGCTCACATGATGGGAATCACAACACACCAGTATCGTAAACGTGCTCACCCAGCTCTTTGCCCATTCTTTTCAAGTTGTCCAAATCATCAGCCATGGAGTTTGAGAAGTCCATAAGAATATAAAGGTCCAAAGGCCCTTTGGTTGGAGCAAAGACCTCCACATTGACAGTTTTCTCCTCTCCCGGAAGAAATGTCATGCTCACTTGCTGCGGCGACACCTGAGACTGCTGAATGCTGATGTCGATTGCTCGACTCTGAGCGGGTCAAAAGATGTGAAGGAAGCACAACACAAAGTTAAGACTGAATTTGAAACAGTGATGTACATTTAATGCAAAACTGTGACTGAATGATGAGACATGAGAGCGCTGAAGGCTTACTTTCTTAATTTCCAGGCTGCTTTCAGCTGTGATGATGGCTGCAGCACTGCAGCCGTGCGCGCGTATGTTCTCATATCTGTCACAGCGTGGCCCGTTGAAGTCCTGTATGAGCAAGGAGTTTGTCAAACGAACAAACCATGGAGGCTTTTGGGGAACTCGATCAGCAACTTTTTTTTAAGACAAAGTTTACTAACTAGACACAAAAATGCACACATTTGCACAACTGTCCAGTCAGAGGTGAAAGAAAAATTTTGAATTCTTTCAGTTTCTTGACTATGTATTTACAATCCCAGCTCCAAAGTTGGGTCGCTGTGTATAATGCAAATAAAAACAATGATTTACAAATTTCAAAAACCGATATTCTTTTCCCAATAGAATGTATTATATCTTGAAAATGGGACATTTTACTGTTTCATGAAAAAGAATAACTCATTTTGACTTTGAGGGCAGCAACACATCTAGTGTCTATGGTGTGGGCAGCGTCCACATCTGGAAAGGTTCCTTCAATGCTGAAGAGTACACAGACGTTTTGGAGCAACATCTGCTTCCAGTCAGTCAACGTCTCTTTCAGAGAAGACTTTGCATATTTCAGCAACACAATCCTAAACCACATACTGCATCCATCACAACAGTGTGACTTCACAGGAGTCCAGCTGCTGAACTGACCTGCCTGCAGTCCAGACCTTTCACCAACAGAAAACATTTAGTGCATCATAAAAAATAAAAATAAAAAATCCATCAATGAAGACCCAGTATTGTGTAGCTAGAATCCTAAATCAGACCACAATGGGATAAACTATTCTTCTACAGTTTTTGAAGTAAATACTACAGAAAGATCCCCCTGTTTGAACATTTTCGAGATGTGTTGCTGACATCAAAGTTCAAATGAAATGATATTTTTAATCAAATGACAAAATGTTTCAGTTTCAGCAAATAACGTTGATGCGCATCTTCCCCACCCAGGAGTGAAATGCACCCACCAAAGGCTCCAACTGAGAACTCCAGAACGGCCTGGAACTAGATTCAGGGAAAAGAGTTCAGTTGATCCTTTGCTAATGTGCTACATCCAGGAGGCCACTGAATCCTGCAGGAACCTTCATACGACAAACTTCTCCCAGTAGTCGCTCAACTACGTAGTGAAATCATATAAGCTGCACAATTGTACAAATTCACTTTTTTTTTTCTTTTTCTCCTAATAACTGTGCAAATGTATTGATTAGTGCCTTCATTGGGTTAAACTGCTGTGCATGGTGATGCAGGTGGTTTGTGTGTGTAAATGTTGTGATGTTTGATGTATTTGATTAAGTACACAATTAATTAAAAAAGGTTGATTTTCACAAAAGCTTTGACAAGTCCATCAGAAGAGGGCTGACGAATCCTTTTATCCACCGGCAGGGGCGTGCTCTCACCTCGTCAGGGCAGTAGGCGCAGCCTATCCCCACCTGCAGACACTCTGAGCAGCTCTTGGCCTTGGAGGCCACGCAGTAGTTGACTGTTGGAGCCCGACGAAGCGTGATTCCAGGGAGAGTGTCAGGAAGAGTCACGGTCATAGAGAGGCAATAAAGAGAGAATTACACCCATGAAGCATAGCTGGAATACCTGTGGTAACACTACATTCATTTTTGGCGAGAGCTACTTTCTCCAGATGGGGTTTTGAAGGAAAACAACAGATAACAGTCACACACAAGCAAACAGAGACCTTCTTGAGATAAGGAGTCACAGCTTCAGAACGTAACTGTAATACGTGCTGAATTTCTTATGCAGACTTGTGTGCAATAACCCTTTATCTTTAATTAATGCATCATTTGTAATTGTGATTAATGAGAATACAAGAGAAATTAATATAAAGAATTAGTCCTGTTCCTCTGGATTCAACTTTGACGTCCTGCGCTGAAGCGTTACAACACGGGAAGACTCGTTGTGTCAGGTACTAATGAGAGATGAGCTCATGTCTACGTAGGCTGTATTTTCGATGAAAAATCATGTATTCATGTGTATGTAGGGGAGGCAGGGAGTGCTGCATGTCCAAAGGCCAGGGTGTATGAAGGACGTACAGGCAGAAAGAAAAAGGAAGACAGTCAACTATATGGTCAACTACAGATAAAGAACAAAGAACCAGGAAAATCCAACTGGAGGTAATATGCAGCATAAACGTCAGTTAAAAACAAACAAAGTTGCTAAAAGCATGGATTCCCTGAGACAAGCATGACTGGAGCTTAAGTGAACAGAGACGGCCTGTAGGTAGGACATGACAGCTGTCTTTTGGTCCTTTTCCACTCGTACCTACTCGGCTTGGCTTGGCTCAGCTCTACCCTGCTTTAAGGATTTTCCACTAGACAAGGTCATGCCGGCTTTTTTCGCACCTACTTGGCTGGGGTTGTAACCGAGCTGGGGCTGAAAAATGCAACATCACCAGGATGCAGGCCACTGACTGGCCAGAGAGTGACGTCATTGCTGAGTCATGAGAGCGACTCCTTCACACCCGCCATATTTAAAACCCGGCAAGAGTGACTGTCATTTACTTTACCTTTACAGCTTTATTCTCACAACTAAACTTTGGTACAGCGAAAAAGAAAACCCTCTCCGTGGTGCTGCTAGGACGCCTCGACGTCCTCCATTGTTGTTTTCACACATGACCGGAGTTATATAAAGATATCATCGCGTTTCGGGCCGCCTTAGCATGAAGGCCCCGCCCACATCGCGGTGGTACTGAACTGTAATGGAAAACCGAGACCGAGGTGAGTCGAGCCGAGTAGGTACTAGTGGGAAAGGGCCATTTGTTTCTTCAATTGCCATGTTTGTTTGTTTTTTTAATTGTGTATTGAATTGCAGTAAGATTAATAAGAGAACAAAGGATGGTGTCAGGTCCTATAAAAGACAGACTCCAGGTTTGTGAGTCAGTCTGCTTCAGTCGACTCCTGCACTAGTTAATGTCTGTATTTCCATCTCTGGATTTTAAAAATGCATTTTTGCCTGTCCAAAACTGCTCTCAGAGTTTTTTTTTTTTTTTTTGTTTTTGTTTTTTTTACTAAATCTAAACATTTTGCTCTTATTTGTGATTAAAGTTTTACAACTATTATTAAACCACAGTTTTTGAGACTGGATCTAAAACCTTCCACCAGTGGCACTGGCCAAGATGATGTTTTTCTTTTCAACGAGTTGTTGGATAGTCATGCAACCAATAAAATAAACTAAAGGTGATGTAGGCAGAGCGACAGCAAGACTGGTTTTTAACAAACATTTTCATCCGTGGTGTTACTAACAGTTACTCAGCCAACTTGTGGCTGCTAATGGCGTCCTGTTGCTGTTGGTTTTTGTACTTTGTACTGGTGGCAGTGAGAGGGGTACCAGTGTATGGCTGACGAGGCTAAGAAAATGGCTGCTGTTATGAACATTTTGTGCGCTAAAATGGAAAAATTTCTTGAGCAAACATTTCATTGAGTTCTCATCGGTAAACATGATTCCGACCTTTACCTTCAGCGTGACAACAGGCGACCAGGATGGCTAAAAGGCTGAGCCCCGCTGAGAGGTATGATTTCCATCTCCCCATCTCCTCCCTGTAACCAAAACAGAAAAGTATTCACTCTCACTTTTAAGAGGAAACAACACAGACATCCGCTGTTACAGAGACAGAAATCACTCAAACAGACAACTGACCAGTGAAGTAAAAGCTGAATTACTAACCAAGGAAGAGATATTCTTATTGGAGGCGCCTGATCTCATCTTTGATTCACCTTTTAATGAAATTCCCAATTTGAAAAATATTGTCTGATTTCAGTTGAAGATGCATTCCTCCTAAGGTCTGTCAGTAAATCAGAATGCACAAGACTGTGCATGTAGGCATGGGTTTTGTTTTGTAATTTCTTTTTCCCCTGATGAAGGAAGATAAAAGTCCTGCATGACAAGTGTGAATATATCAAAGAGCAAAAGCAGGTGACTTCTTTTAAAGGGTTCACCACGGTGGATCATTGTGTTCTACAAAGGTTAATTTATCCTTGGGACTGGACCGGTGAGCAGCAGTTAGAGCGACATGTGCTTCATTGTCCTTCTCAGGGACACTTTGGCACAAGGTGGACGCTGGGATCAATCCCAACAATCCAATCCAATCGTCTGGTTGGAGGGTAACTGGCTCAAACCACTACGCCACAGTCAAATTTCAAAAATACATGTCTTAAAACGAGCAAACAAAACATTTTTTTTACTGGAATCTGGTTGTAAGGAAAGTCCAACTATAGCAGTAAACATTCTTTTCACACCTGGATGTCCTTCATGCGGGTTTAAAATGGGCATAAAACTGGCTGTCCTCATGTGATTTCAGAGCCACAGTGTGATGGAAGGATCATGACAGGGAAAAAAAAATATCTAGGGTGGGCTCTGGAAATATTCCAGACAGCAGGCTGTGTACACTCACCAATGCATAATTTCATGCTGGAATTTTTTTGGACGGAGCTCAATCTGATAACAGAAAAGCATAAAAACGCCTTTAAACCTAGGAGGTGGGAAGCGAACAAAGGCCACAGTGTGGCACGAAAATGTCTCTGCGATTGTCTCGGGTGGGCAGCTGCAATTTGAGAACACAAAAACAAATGATTTGTGCCCTGAAGATTTACAACCGGGAGAAGGAATTTCTCCCTCAGGTGAGAAAATGACCCGTCCAAGTTAAAAACACGGCCTGGAAGCACACGGGAGAAGAAAAACAGAAAAAAAAGAAAAAGCACCTTAGCGCCACTCTGTGAGCTTGAGCTGGCTGCAGGTGTGTGGGAGATATCGCGGCATGAGGTGTCGCATGAATCACTGACCAGAGTGGGTCAAGGCAGGAAACAGACCAACTCTTCTTCTCCAACTTCATCAAGGAAAAAAAGACATTTTTAAAAAAAACAAAACACTTTGTACTCGGCTTCTGCTGAGAAAAAAATCAAACACGTGCAGGGTGGTTTTGACACTGACACCAAACTAGGAGGTGATAATTACAGCCTCCAGTCCCTCATGCTGCTTTTCTTTGTTCTCAAACACTTTGCAGCAGCAGAATAGATGACCCTGCCATGGGTTCAAAGCTGCAGTTGTTCCTGCACAGACATCAACATGCCTGCCAGGTAAACACATACCATCACTGGGTGTGGGCATGACCCACCTTGACATCATCAGTAAATGGGGGGGGGGGTCCTTTTGTAGCAGGTTTGATGCTCAACGACAAATTGAAAACACCTGCTTTCTCTAGTTATCTATGCATTCTTTCTTAAAAAAGAAAAAACACAAAATGAAACCAAGACAGCAGGTCAACACATTTAGTGCTCATGTCACCCGTGTTGCACTGCTTTCTGTCCCATAAAGGGTCTGATTGCATGCAGAAGAGCAACAAAATTCATTTAAGACGGTTAAATTGAACAAACCACAAAATAAATGCATCCTTGAAATCATCTCACACAGCGTAAAGTTACATAACATGTACTTTAAGGCTGGCCTTCATGGTCAGAGGTTACACAGATTTGAACTGAAATTCTAACCAGTCAGCTTTAGACGAGCATTTCTCAAGAGAAGGACGCTGAAAACAATTGAGCCACTGCAAGATTTATGAGTAGATAGAAGGAGATTACTGATCAAACAAACCTCTTAGTGTGCTCTCGCCCAGTCCAAGTCCAAAAGTCCAACAATAAATAAGAAAGAAAAGCTATTCCCTGTCTTGTTTGGTATCCACCTGTTTTGAGGAAAGAAAAAAAAAACTCCTTTTCCCAGTTTCCAAGTTCAAAGTCCTCCTCTGTAAAAAAAAATTCCTCTTTTGTCTCTTGTCTCTTCTTTCCCGTGCTCTGCCGTCTGGTCAAATATTCACTTGCTTGTCCTTAAACTGTAGAGTGAGCACAAGAGTTTTCAGGAGTGTGCTGTGGAGAGATATGAAACCCAGAGAGACTCAGGGCAACTGAGTGAATATGACGGGGAGCGCAGTGACTTGATCCCTCCTTCACCTCATGTGCACACACGTGCACACACACACACACACATATATATATATATAAGATTGTCCATGCAGGTGAGTGGTTCTGATGGAGTCAACTCCCTTCCGCTGTACCTCCCTCTCTTCCACACCCTGTTGGAAGTTAAAAGCTCCACACCTCTGTGTGTCAACCCCACTCTCCCCCTCCTTCCCTCCTGCTGCATTCCAGACCAACAGGAGCTCACCTGTGTGGGCTTGAGACTCTGGAGTCAGACCCCTCCCCTTCAGCGGCCTCCTCCCAAGCTCTTGGGAGTGGCACATGAAGCAGAACAGTGCCTCCAGGCTATGGGAAACTGCTTTGTGACTCATGTTTACTCAATCGCGTGCTCACTTACGGGTACATTTTCTACTCTGCAGATATTCAGGATTAATGTAATGAATGCCACACAATCCGTTGCTGCTTTTCTTTTTCCTGAATCCAGGACAACTTTCTTTGTTTTGTTGAGGAGGTACCAGTCAGGAGGGGATGTGAATTCCTGAACACGCAGGCCCACATGGCACAGCGACCATGACACTAATGCTCACCGTGTTTCACTGTGCTCCGACAACCTCTCACAAAGGAGCCCACAAAGCTTTTTGTGTACAAAGGCTTTAACTAGAGTGTGGAAAGGATCTCAGAATTCAAAGTCCGCAGGTTTAGAGATCTCCTCACCATTCAGAGACCTGAACAGCCAGAGAAGTCACGATGGATGGCTGTCAAAGCAACTACCTTCCTAACATGGCAAAAATGATGAAATAAAAAAAAAAAAAAAAGCTTTATCATCAGCTAATCCTGCTCACAGTCTGCAGGATTACCTGTGGTTAACAGTTACAGGCTTTTACTTTTAAAGCTCCTCCCTTGAGGAACCAGTGAAACACAGACTTTCTTTTTGGTTTCTCGTACAAAGCTTAAAGCAGGAAAAAAAATCCCCCAAATTTTTTTTTTACGAAGTGATGTCTTGCTCTCACAAAAAAACAAAAACAGCCAAAGTAACTCTCAGCTGTCTCTTCTGGCGACTGCGTATCACATTTCAGACAGACAGAGCTACAGTGGACATCACAAGGTGGTGAGAACCAGAAGGACATGCCTGTACAAGCGGTTCTTTGTACACTTTCTGTACACTTACAAAGTTGAACTTACCTTCAGTTCGTCCAAGCGGCAACCATCCCACTTCTGAATTGAAGCTGATGTGAAAATATGTTTTGTTGCAATTCCTCCACTGACCACTAGATGCTGGCTCCAAAACAGAGCGATTTCCTATTGACCCCCATGTTAAAAGTGCCAACTTTGCAGCAGAACTAAAGACATTTACAGCCTGGTACAAAAATCATTTTTCCATCTTTGGCTGCATACATACATCCGTGACAACTGTATTGAGGGGGACTATTTTTGGTACCACAGACAAGATGTGAAGTAAGCAATGACTGTATATAATAATTGAATGCATCCAATCACACGACCCAATGGTTTCTGCACAACCCACTTGAAGCCTGAAATTCTCTGTCACAGAATTATATGAAAGCATAATCAAGTTACATCAAAATAAGCTAAAGATTCAAATTTGTCAAAAAAATAACATTTGTCATTAGCTGCTTCCTGATGGTTCTATTTTTAATATTAATGTGATGACCATGTTATAATCTTAGAACATCTAACAACTACCTGCTGCTGCATATTGACACAAGCGTGCACTTACAAACCTACCTTATAACATCAGTGTTACAATACTTTTCAAACTAAAATTAACTTACCACAAGAAATGTTTTCAGAATGAGGAGGTTTGATGTTGGTGTTGCCTCCAAACTGCAGAGGGAAAAGGGCGGGAGACAGTAGCTATCCTTGGTTAGCAGTGATCGCAGCTGGATGTGCTAACAGGTAGTTCGAAGATTGAAGCTAAGGTTGCTAGCAATGGTTTGGGGGTGTGTTCAGAGAGCACCTTGGCCCCACCCATTTCAACCTTTTTTGGAATGACCAGGGGGTTGGGCAGAGTCTTCCTAGGCAAGATGGCGGCATCCATGGCAGAGAATTTCAGGCTTCAAGTGGGCCTTGCAAAAACCAGTGGGTCACGTGACCAGACGTTTGGTCCAATTGGTGGGGACACTATCCACACTAAAGTTGAAAAACATTTCTGCGTGTTGTCCGATGATTAAATTAGCCATTAATCTTGGACATACAGTACCTCCACTACCCTTGCATAAACATTCTCACTCAAAATTGCTTCTGTTCCCTAACAGAGGTTTTATTTTCTTACTACCCAATTATCAAGTCATTTTAACCCCAGAATGTTCCTTTAACAGTGTCCACTTGTGATTGGATGACTGGGAACAGATGTTAATACCTGTTGTAAGCAAGGCCAAAGACACTGGGAGAAAAAACAAACTGGATCTGTGCTGCAGACTGCTATGGAGCTAAGATGAATGTTGCATAAGTTGCAGAATATAATAGAAAACACTTCACATCCTCCACAGAGTGTCAGACCTACTTGACAACCATGCTTATTTTTCATTTCACTTTGGCGATTCTAATGAAGTTTAACTGACTTGGATTCACTTGGACTGAACCTGCAAGCTGCACTTTGAATGAGTCAGAGGGCAAATGAGCTCTGTTCCTCTTTACTGTACATACCGCACTGGGCAGCCGGGCTCCTAGCAACTGGATCTGCTCTGACACAATGGGATGACTCTCTGCAGGAGAACAAAACTCTTTAGAAACAACTCCTCCCTCTCGTCTGCAGATCTTGGCTGGCACTTGAACAGCATGGCCAGTCTAAACAACGCTTTCGCACGCTGGACGAGTGCAGCCGAGCCAGCGCATCAGCGTTTCAATACTGGAAGCACAAACAGGTATCACAGTCATGTCACATTTTACATAGATTTCTTTCTTTCTTTTTTTTTTTGACGTGTTACTTACATTGAATGAGATGATGTCGTACTGAACTGGACTCATCGGCAGTAAAGCTGGAGCTGTGCACAAAGCCTGTCAGGACACCCGAGCAATCAAAAGAGTGGAGGGGGAGTAAGAGAACATCTTAAGTTTTTGGTTTCAGAGAGGAATCCCAACAGGAATGTCTCCACCTACACCCCACCTCCCCCCTTGCACAGTTCAGTCTGGGTCCAGTCTGTGCCCAACTCCTGGCCCATTTACATGACAAAAACAGCGCTTTTTTTGGATCACTGACTTCATTCACTCTGTTATAATCTCCACTTTTCTTCCCCACATGGAGGCTGCTACAGCTCAGACAAGAATTTAAGATATTTTTTTGTGGAAAAAAAAAAAAAAAGTAAATTGGACGTTAGAGAGGCACAACATTTAACACAATACAAAATCTAAAGTTAGCCATTTAAAGCTTTCATGAGTACAAAAAAAGAATGTAAAGGATTGGTATGTAAATTAAAGCAGTTGATGTCACAGGTTTATGTCATCACATGTATCTTCACTTAACTAGACGAGGCATTTCTGCAGAGATGGTGTTGAGATTTTTGATCTCATCTTAACTTGAGTTAAAGTTAGAAAAGAGCTGAATTAAAGTGTGTGTAAATAGACCGTATAACAGAATTCTGACTGGCATTTCGGGGTTTCCATGGCGAGGAATTTTGAGTGGCATTTGAGGTTGGCATGGTGACTCAAAGTGCAACAATCTGTCTGACTCAGACTGAAAATTCACAAAAACTTGGACTTAAACTGCGGTTATTTAAAGTGAAATTGCAGCTCCCAATAGAATTCCTTTGCCACCGACATCTATAGTCAACATACAGAGCAATTTAAAAGCAAAAAAAAAAAAAAAACAGAAAAACTTAGCTCTGTAGAGGGAAACATACAGGCTCTACAGTAGGTTACACATACCTAGCAACCGTTACTAAGGCTACAGTCGCCCTAAAGAGGTAAATACCCCCCCCTTATCTCCTTCAAGTCTTTGCATAGGCACTTGCGGCACTTTTCTTTTCAAACAAGCTACGACAGCAGCGCATGGATCAGAGAAAGTTGGAGCCAGCCCAGGACAAGTTGTACATTAGGGTGTGGACTCATGGGCTCACACACCTGCAGCCATGTGGATTTCATAATTGTTAATAATTCTCTAACAATCCTGAGGACCGGAAACACAGATCTGCCTGACATGACATCTGCATTTTATATAGGAAATATATTGACTAAAACCTAAAAACTTTTTCCTTTCAATTTTAGCTTTACATAGATGTAATTTTCTGTACTCGGAGCCATACACAATCTCTCAAATATTTCAGTAATGAATACTTTGTAACAAGGCTCTGCAGGGACCAAGACTGAACCCCACACCTGAGCTAAACATACCAGACTAATGTCTGATGGTTTTCTTCTCCAGTGCTGCATTCCAGGCTCTGCAAAAACATGTTGAGGTTCAAGCAGAGCGTGGACATTTGTTCCCACATTCAGACAAACGCATGACTACCACTGCAGCTCCTGGGACAGAAGTAGGTGTGACTCAAGCGGCTGTCATGAATGACTGAAGTCTGAGCTCCTCCGCACGCCAAAGCTCACATAAGTCTGCTCCAGCATCACTCAAGACCTCAGTCAGGTTTCTCTCCAGCCGCAAAATACAGGAGCGACAAATTTTAAAACTGTTTACACTCAAACAGTATCATTGACGATGCAGGGCTTTGCTTTGCATGAACACAATTGTAACACTTTGTAACAGTTCAAGGGTGTCAAAACTATTTCATCCAGGGTCACGTCATCACCATGGTTACCATTAAAGGGACAGTTATTCTGTATTTTCTTCAACAGCTATGTTGTTTGTCAGATTTACCAGTCATTAAAAAAACGTTAATTTTGTCAAAAAGTCTCAAATTTCACAAAACTTGCTACCTTTTATCATAAAATTGTTTTGTACAAAGAATCAATTTTTCCTTGCATAATCAAAAATTTCTTCGAAAATCAACTTTTTTTCCTCCAATAGCCAAGATTCTTTTTTTTTTAATTTTTAAATTTTTTATTTTTAATCGTAAATGTCACACAATTTAGACTTTTTAACTTAAAATTACAATTGTTAGAAAATGTCAGCTTTTTTGGCAACATTTTGACATAAAATTACAACAGTCTCAAAATTGCAAATTTATTATAACTTTTTGCCCTAAAATCGCTTTTTTGTTATATGAAAAAGTTAATTTTACAAAAACTAGATTATATTCAGACTGCCAATCCAATCGCTCCCATCTCCAGATCATGTCTAGACAGGTTTGTGGACAGCCTGAACAGTCAAAAACCTCACTGAAACATTTTATTTCCTCTATTGGTTCCAATCACACACGGAGATTGTTTTAAATGTGATTCCAAAAGGATTTCCACTATTGTAGCTCAGTCTGAACAACTTTCTCAAAGGATTTCAAACAATCTGCTGCATTTGTAGCGTGGAATTACAGACGTATATATAAATGGACACAGGATCTGGTCACATGACCCATAGATTTAAACAAAGAAGCTTTGAAGTCCCCTTTTCTCCCGAACTGCAAAGCGCGCCATGTTGCAAAAGGGTGGGACAAAGCTGTTAAAGCAGAGCCAATGGGTAGCTCTCTTTCAAGAATGTCAAAATGATTGGTCAGCTTTATTGCCTCTGATGTGGTACAAAAAAAATTAAAAACAGCCCCCATACAGTTGTCATGGATATTAGATCTAACTACAGAGACCAAAATCGATTGTTGTACCAGGCTGTGAATGTTTAATTCAGCTGCAAAGTTGGCACTTTTAACAGGGAGATCAATGGAGATTTGCTCTATTTTGGATCCAACACCTAGTGGTCAGTGGAGGAACTGCAACAAAACACATTTGGATGAGCTTCAACCTGGTGGTGGGATGGTTGCCGCTTGGTTTGCTCACATCAGGTCTAGACGTGTGGGTTACCATGGTAACTGTGTGGATTAGTAATTGCCTAAAACATTGCACCAAACTTTTAAAGAGTTAAGTACGTGCAACTCAATTTTATAACTAAACTGGAGACAGCTGTATTATTCTTTTTTTTATTCTTTTCATCTCAATGCCTTTGTAAAGCACGTCAAGTTGCCTTCTAATCTCATCACTTTTATCATCTCTAACTCCCCCTTTGATAAAAGTCAGATTTGAGCTTTGAGGTGAAAACCAGCATGAACTCCACCTGGTTCACACATGCTTCCCCAGAAAGTGAAGCCAAAGAGATTCTTGAGACCAGCTTCACGCAGATGCTTGTGAATGACACGTGAGAAGAAACAGAAACTGAAGTCTCCTGTGGGTTTAACAGAAAGCAGAAGCCAACCGGTATCCTTGTTTCATTATGGTGGTGAAGAGAGAAAAAAAAAGAAAAAAGACAAATCCAACTGAAAAGGCAACATCTAATCCATTTATTCAGTTTCCCACCAATATATATGTACAAGTGTTAAAAAAAAGCCCTTACCTCAGTTGTTCACTCTACCACAAAGGAAAAAAGAACATTGAAAAATGTGTCCACGTTCAACTGTTACATTAAGTTTCTGGAGGAAGCATGACAACATCGTATCAGAAGTACAGATGCAAAAATAAACTTATTTTCAGACATTTCTGTTTGGAACCTTCTTTCATTTTTAGCTCTTTTAAATTAGCAGGTGCTGCCGATATATATAAAAAGAAAAAAAAAACTGAAAACATGTTTTATGAAACAGCTCTGCATGCATCAGCTTCAACGAGGGCTTACAGGTATTTTTTTTACCAAACTGAATTTGGCTGTGCGACGCAGCAGTGCAGATACAATCCCAGAGATAGAAGGCAGTCACGTCTTTGATTAGTCTGTTTGAAGCAGAGGCTGGTTCTGAACATGTCCATCAGCACATTTGTCCACAACGGAGGTCTTCAGACCTCTCGTGGACCAACATGTAAGCACTCTACCTGCTGCTAACATTCACTGCTTTGCTTTCTTTAGGATGGTGCCCACTGCAGAGATGACCGTGGTCTTGGTGCCACTGGCTGTGGTCGTCACGGAGACGACAGCTGGGAGGGTCGCTGTGGTGGTGATGAGGGTGGGTTGGGCCAAAGTGACGGGGATCGCAGAATCCCACTTGCTTTTCCTCTTCTGGGCGTCTGCTGGGGAAATCAAAGACAGAGCTGGGGTCAATGAGGTGAGCTCAGACGTGCCGAGGTACCAAGTGGAGCACGACACATTCTCTGCAAACCACAATGAATTCAAATTCTGTACATGGGGGTGAAAAAAAACCCACAAAAATAATAGGTAATCCTTCAGAGATTATTGAAATTCCCACTGGACTTAAATGACAACCTGCTGACCCACATACAAACAGACTTTAAGTGTTTGTGTGTTCCACATTTTCTGGGGCGTCAAAATAAGACGTAACAGTGTTAGAAAGGTCACGCGGAGAACAAGAGGTACCAATAGTGTATATAAATGTGTTATTACAGGCCAAAAGACATGAACGATGCAGTTTGTTGTGATAGAGTATAAGAGGGGACAACAATGAATTTTCCATCCCCAACTCAACCCAGTTCAATTCAACTTAACACTTTATTAATCTCTTAAGGGAAATGATGTTGAAAGAACTGTTATTACTTATTTTTCCACAGAATCATTGAAGATGGTTATAGAAGAGGGGAGGAAGGATCTTCTGAAACAGTCTGAATACTTTACTTCTTTGCACAATCATCTCTGGGGCCTCAGAACAGACTTCTTTATCAGTTTAAATTGTTTTTTGTTTATATTTAAATCAGTGGCCCTGATGCTGCTCCCCCATCAGATAACTGCAGATCAGACTGAACTGTCCACAACAGAATTATAGAAGACATGCAACATCTGGCTGCTAACTCTAAATGACCCAAGTCTCCTCTGTCCCTCCAGTCCAGTCTGTTGTCCAGGTGAACACCGAGGTTATTTATACTCCTCCACCACCTCCACTTCTTCTCCCATGGTGGAAATGCCGCTTGATGTAATCCCTGTTTTCCTAAAATCCACAATCATCTCCTTTGTCTTGTTCACATCCGAGATGATTGTTCCCACACCATGCCACAAAGCAGTCCACCAGTTCTCTGTCTTCAGTCTCGTGTCCATCACTGATAAACCGCATAACTGCAGAGTCATCTGACCCAGCAGTGCACTTGTACTGAATATGTAGCCATATCTGAACACTATAGCGACACATGAAGTGTCTGCGTGACTGAAAAGGAAGGTCCAGTTTACCTGTGGCTGTGGTGGTGGTGGTGCTGCTGGAGGTGGAGGCTGCTGTGCTGGAGGGGTTGGTGCCCTTCTTAGTTCCCGTGACAAACTCAATCTGATGGACACACAATTTTGAAACAATGTCTTAAATTCCTGGTTAAAAAATGGTACAATTACAGGTATGCAGCATGTTTAGGCTTTTCATTTTGCACTTTACTGTATCCTGGTTACCTGTAGGCATTTATCACAGTACGATCTCATTCAGGAACAGTTTAAACTTGTCTCAACTGTTGGAATGATGATAATATTGCTGTAAACGATGGCAGTGTGTGTCACAGCCTTCTAAACACAAGTACATATTCTCAACAGCAACCTTACACTTTACTGGTTCATCTCTTACGCACCAGTAGCATCTAAGACTTCAAAAAAGAAAAAAAAAAGTGAAAGCACAGACAGCAAAGAAAGATTCAGCCAGAGGCGTAGACATGAACCTCCCCTACTGAGGAGGTCTGCTCCTGAGCTGCTGTTACGACAGCTGAACTTGTTGACGTCCTCCTGATGAGGAACGCCAAGCAGAGGTGAAGTTCAGCTGGTGAGGACTTGCCCCTGACGCAGAGACACTACACCTCTGACGGAGTAATCCCCTCTCCTTCGTAGCTAGCCTCACCTTGGTCCGCTCCTTCTTGGCTTTTTCCAGTTTGTCCATCTCCACTTTCTGGGCTTTGGCTGGAAGAATAAAAGCTCAAAGTTTTAGCGCTGAGCAGAAGACACAATGAACACGTGAAGAAGAAGAAATGAAGCTGCTTACCGAGAGCCTCGTAGTAGGAGTCCTCCGACCAGCCGTGAGGATCAAACATGTCTTTGGGATAGTTTGTTCCCAGCTCGTCTATACCACAGAACTGAATGAGCTTTTCGTAAATACTGGAAAATAAATCAAAACGGAAAAATGTTAAAGCAGACAGGAAGATACATGTGGAGAAAATGTGTATTTTGATGGACAGACAGCTCTCAATTCACAAAAAAATGGATGGAACAGGAAATGCAAATTATGAACCCAAGATTTTTCATGTCTCGTCAAGTTCATTTCATTCAAAAAAAGGACGGTGTAGAAAACACCACTAAATAATGTTACTTTCTAACAACACTAGAAATGTTCTGGCTCTGAAGCAGTGAAAGGTTTCAACATGTCTTGACGTGTCCAAAAGTCCACAATCTTTCTCTTGTCCTGTCTTGATCATCCTTTTTGTCTCTAATCAAGTTTGTAAAAATAGTCGGGACTATTATTGGCTGTTTTTTTGGTTACAATAATCATAATTGTCCAATGATTGAATGATGAGTCGATCAGCAGAGAAACAACCAGGGACTGATCTAGAGTCAGCAATAACTGATTTTTAGACACTTTATATTCATTTTCAGTTGTAAAATTTACTTTATTTGGCGTCTTTGCTGCTGTAAACACACTGCTGCAGACGTTAGAAGGAAAAATGTTTTTAAAATAATAGTGGAAACAAGTCTTTAAAGATTAAATAAGGACAAAGTGAAAAAAGATGTAAATAAATAATATATCATGAACGCATCCATGAAATACTTTTGGTGAACTAAATGTAAGTTTCTGTTTATACTCAACAACTTATATATTTAAACATGTAGAAAAGGTTAATGGCTGTTATTTAATTTTTGTCTGCTTCATAAATGCTGTTAAATGCATTAATGCTTTATTTTTCAAATGTGTAAAGCAAAAATACCAAGTAGAAAAGAGAAAACAGTTTTATTTAAGTTAAGCACATTTATGTATGGTTTGTTACTTTTTAAATAGTTTTATTGTATGTACAGTATTTTTTTAAAAATCCCAGAATATCAGCTACTAAAATTACTATGATAAAGTCCTGATTCCTAGATAATGAACAAAAGTCTAATGTACTTTAATCTCACCTGGAGTACTTTTTATTTCTATTTCTAAGCATCTGTTTCTATGTGCATGTGTGTATTTGAGGTTTGTGTCCACGTCTTGTGTGTGTGTGTGTGTGTGTGTGTGAGATCTCCTTTGAAGACACAACTAAATGAAGCTGAAGGTGAACATAAGACTTCATTCTTGCACAGTAAAGTTTTAAGTGACATCTCTGCACGTGTCTCTGGCTGTAGTTGCTTTTTTTTTTTTTGGAAAAGCTTCCTAAAGTACACTTGTCCACGCAGTTTTTTTCTGGCTGTCATCTTTTCCCCTTACGCACTGAAATTCCTCCAGATTTCCTTGAAATGTCAAAACACATCATACACTGTAGGAGGAGAAATATCTGCCAACCGCTTCCAATATTTCTTTGAATAATGCGGACTTTGAAAAATAACAACAAAAGTTTCAATGAAAATTCAACCTGTCCCATTTTTTGGGAATATGTTGCAAGAAATAAAAAAAGGAGCATGAAAGGAAAAAGAACAGAAATATCTTGGGTTTATAATGTCTGCAGTGAAATAAAAGAAATAATCAACATTAGAATCACTGCACTTGTTTTTCCAAATACATATTTGCTTGAGGGCTGTAATACAAAACATGTTTGTATGCCGTTTATGCAAAAAGAAAAAAGAAGAAGAAAAAAGAAGTGTGTGTGATGCTCTGGGTGCGTTCTTCCCCTGAGCTGCATACCTGGGGTTTCTAAATTCTTTCTTTTTCTGGATGTGGCTGTTTGTGTCGAAGTCTCCATGGAGCTTTCTCTCGTACAGTTTGTGGATCTTCTCCTGTTACAAAAACAAACAAATCAATGAACAGAAAGCAAACAAAACAGGTTTGATGCTCTCCATTTGGCAGGGCAAGAAGTTCATTCGGCTATTTTCTGCTGCTTACCCGCGACAAGGTCGCAGTATGTACGTACACTTATGTACCTGAGCAGGTAAGGGCCGCGTGAATGGGGCTATTGTATAAGAAGTTTCTGATACCTCTGAGAAAAATCTGACAACCAAGTTCGACTCGGCCACAGAGAGCTGGCAGATGTATCCACAGTATCCATGGTGATACAGGAGGACGCACGAGGAACAAGAAATGATGCTGGTTCAAAGAAATACGCTCTTGGGAATTGCAGCCTTTGTGTTTTCTAAATCAAGTCCAGTGTTTTCTGACCTGGTGTTCTTGAACAACATGGTCCAAACCGTGGTGAGGTCTGAGCCCAGACCTGCAGTCCAGTCAAAACCCCGACTGGAGGAAACCCAACTGATGTCTGTTTGTGGATCTTGATATTCCACGAGGACTAAGTGCGTTTTAATCGGGTTTGTGAAGAAAATGAACCTGGATCTGTGGCAAATGAATACAATGTAATGCAAAAAAACAAAAAACAAACTAGTCTGACAGATTAGAGAGACATCTGGACAGATGTGGGTCTGAAAAGGAACCACAGGGCCTCCTCATCCAAGACGGGGGACCAACAGCTGGTTTTCAACCTGCCTCTGCAACCAGTTGATTAGTGCTACAACCAATCAGAGCAACGAACAAGGTGGCGTATTTGGAGCAACAAACGTTGATGGAGAATGTTGTGGAGATGAGAGACTTTAACGTTAGACCATGTTCACCAGATGTCTCTCACTGTTTGTAAATGAGATGGACCTAATCCACCACCATCACTAATAGATTGTCATGACAACGCCGGTTTAAATGACCATGGTTCCTTCGCTGTAGCCATCTTATTGGTTAATCCAGACTACAGCATCTCAGCTGTCTTCATCGTGTTAAGCCTAACCAGAGACTCTACAAGGACAGACTGATCTGATTGGCTCCCCAAGATTTTTGGGCATAATTAATGAGCACCAACAGAGAGAAGCTGGATGGACCTGCTGAGAAAATTCAATTTTGCTGACGTGTGTGTAGACCAGGGGTGTCCAAATCCGGTCCTCGACAGCTGCTGTCCTGCGTGTCTTCAGACATCACCCTGCTTGAGGGCCCCTGATTCACATGAATGCGTCATTTACAGACTCGTCATTCATTTAAATGAGGTGTGTTATCCCTGGTCTATACTTTTACACATGGCTGGAAAACCAAATACAGTTAGTTTGGTACAGAAAAAATAAATAAATAAATAAAATTAACTTGTTAGGGAAGGTTCAGCCATCAACAAACATCACAATATTTCCATCTCTGCCTTTGTAGCTTTAAGCGCCGCTGCCCAGCGAGGAGAAATGAAAATCAAGTTGTTTTGTGTTTGAGTTAGACATTTTGTGGACCATGTCTTTCCTCCTCCACACAAGGTTTTATGGCGCTGTTATGACGTCACACCACCTTTATTTAAGCAAAAATTCACCAGCGCAACCTGAGGACTAATCAGGACATAATCAGAAATGGAAGATTTCCCACTTCAGTCTGTTTTATTCGCCAGAGTTCTTCAGACTCGTCTGACATTCAGCCTGAGCTCAATGAGCTGGCAGCAGAGCACGGTTGTGAAATAACTCACAAAACGGATACAGCAGCCCAGATATGGTTACATGACGGAAGTATGAAAAAATTAAAAGAAAAAAAACAAAACAACCTAGTTGTTCACTGCTTAATATTTGTGACGTACAGCTAAGCCAGACTCTGACAATACGAGGCCTCCTGCTGGTGTCACCTGAGGGCAGGGGGATCAAGGTTGTTCTGGTGAAGTTGAATCATCACTTGTTCATCTTAGATATGGGAGTGCCGGCCTTTGGGCCATACTGCTGAGCTGCACACTTACTAAGTCAGCTGTGTGTCCTGACCTGCCCCAGCTCCTCAAAAAAGAAAAAACAAAAACTGTACCAAAGCAGGAGAGCAGTTCTGCTGAAGATGACACCGTTCTGCATAATTACAGGGGTATAATTCACACAGCCACCAGAATTTATTTCTAACCCCAGAGGGAATGATTAGAACTGCTAAACCAGTCATTTGACATCAAGAAAAGATTATTTTGAGTGCATCAGATTCTAACATTATCTTTGCAGGGATGAGGACGCTTCCAGCCCTCAACACTTGAAACTTCAGAGCCTTGATCCTGGACTTCTGACTCGAAAGCTTCACATAAATTATAGAAGGAGCGAGTGCAGACTAGATCTGCTTTTGCAACCTGTGTGTTTCTTTAAGAGTCTTTGACAACAGGAGGAATCTCGAGCCTGGAAAGCTTTTATTCAGCACATGCACATAAGCATGTCTACATTTCCTTGAAGCTCATAAAGCAATCTCAGCTCACCACGCCTCCACACGCGGTCTCATTAGCAGACATAACTGTGGTGTTGTTTGTGACATTAACTATAGTGACAGTTTATTGGTGTTATGTTGAGTTTTGTGAATGATTAAAGGAGGATTAACCTGCAGTTGGCTCGAGCAGCGTCCAGGAGGTTCAGGAGGGATCCTTATTTCATCAGGTGACATGTTCCTCACCTTCTCTGAGAACAAAGCTGGCAACAAAGAAAGATAAACATTAAATATGAGCCTTTACATTTTTTCACTGCTGTAGCTTTTAGTCTTTGCTCTGCGTGTCTTTGCACGCAGACACGTTAAGGAAGAAAACCACTCCCCGGTGGGGAGTGCAGCAAGGTTATCAACTCATGAGATAACAGCAGAAACGAGAGAAGGATATGCACGAAGCAGCAAAACGAGCTGACACTGATGGGGAATTCCTGAGCATCCTTGTCTAAGTTTTAAGTATAAAACCAGTAAGGTTTTGTAAAGCAGTGAGGTATGAAGCGTGCACATCCCAGCTAGGGAGTGGCTGTTCGGGCTTGCATGTAGAAGGGAGGATCCTTTCCCTCCCTTCGGTCCATTGTTTTGCTGCCAATCAGTGCTTTTCTCCTACTGCAGGCCAGACATTTTCCAGCGTCACACACATATTTGTCAGGCAGAACGTCTGCGCCTTCATTTAAGGTGTCAAGATGTGTGCAAACCTGCAAGTACAGGAAGGGTAACAACTTGGCCCAACGTGACAACATCATCTTCTTTAGCAAAGCTGGGCAGGAAAATTCCACCAGCTCACCACTTTTTCACTTGTAGTCACTATTTTCAGTCTCATCTTGCTTGTACTTTCAAAAATACTAAATTCAGCCTCTGTATAAAACCTCATCAAATATCTAACACTGTCTAGGTACTGTCTGGACACCTTTTCAATGATTAAATCTGTTCTCCGTCTGAACAAACCTAGTTCTTTTGGATAAAACTAACACCTTTAGCTAAATATTTAAAGAAAAGATCACACAGTGAGCACAACTAACGTTGAAAGTGTCAATTTTGGAGGCAGATCAGGCTCAGCATCTCCATCTCCTGCTGTTCGTCTACATAAATATTGTATTCCAGTGTTTGAGTGGGCTTTAGCCCAGTTCTTCCAGTGGTTTTCTCTGTCTGCTAATTATGTAGGACCACAGAGTCACACATGTGGACACTGAACTGCCACACTGATCTCCCATATGTCTGGAAGGTTCAGCGGAAGACCAGCAACTCCCTTTCCCACTTTTTCTTTGAGGAGAAATGGTTACGGTTAACCTCTGTAACTGGGACAGGGTGTTGTTTTTGCTGACTAAATGGTGTCGTAACGCCAAGCACACATGTACGCAGGTTTGTTTACATTTGACAGTTGAGGAAAAAAAAACAACAACCCACGAACAGTGTACAGATCATGTACAGATACATGAATGTTAATGGTTCTCAGTAACAAGTCTGTACACTCCGCGTTATAAAACCAGGGAATAAACTGTAGCCTCCAACAATAAAAAAAAACCTGACACAACAAGCCTGATGACTCAGAGGATTTAGGTGGGAGCTTCATCAAACTCTCGCAGACATGCACAGCACAGCCTTAGTGTCCTAATCGTTCAAAACAACCAGAGATTTACACTTTGTGGCATTGTTGGACAAACTGACAAAAACAGAAGAGTAGACTGGAAGTATTAATAAATCACAGTTGTGTCATAAATATCCCTGTCTGCAGTTCAGCTCCACGTAGGAGGAATATTGTGCGGCAGCAGCAGAGTCAGGAAGACCACGACAGACAGAGAAAAGATTATCTCCACTTTCTAAATTGCCATCTGTCTTCCAAAAAAACAGAAAGTCCCAGAAACAGAAAGTCACAATCTGTGCCCTCAGGGTCTTTTTAGACCGACAGACAATGTCTGTCTCTTCAGCAAACAGACAAAGAGAAGTCTTCAGCCTGCTGCTGGGAGGATTTTTGCCAGATGCACTATGACATTTACTGACAGACAAGACGGACAAGGAGAGTCCACTGTAGGAATGTCAAGGGTCCAGACGCAGGCTGTGAGTCACACTTGAGATTAAAGTACGCTTACGGCTTTAAAAGTGAAGAACTGGCATAGAGCACTTCCCCTTCTTTCTTTAAATTTCTATATATAGCAACCACGTTCTCTGACAACGATACCAACCAAAGTTTTGAAGCTCACTTGGTTACTAATGCTAGTAGGTAACTAAAGGTAACTAAAGTTAATGAGTTACATGACTTGTTGTCTTGTAATTGTCTTAAAAGTTATTTCCTTGTTCAAATTGCATGACTGATTGCAGATGGAGGGTCACGTACTACATGATCTGACAGTGACTCTGTCACCTTTTCAGTGGGAATGACATGACAAGGTTTATGTTAAATAAGTCAACAAAGATGTTGTTTAGAGGATGAACAACCGCGCTCTAAAACCGGTGCAATGTTTTCATCACTTCCTTTTTGTTATATGTTCAGATCAAAAAAGTAAAAACAAAAGACACACAAAGTGGAAAGTAGTGAATGCTTTCTGTGCTTAGATGAGTAAAAAAACAAACAAACAACTTTTGTAATTAAATAGTACCTCTTGGGCTGACAGACAGCTCAATGGGAGGAGCAGGTGCTCCATATACAAAGACTGCAGGCCTTGTTGCACCCTGGTTTTACTTCCAATCAGGGACTTTTCTTCCTTTTTTCTTCCCTTTTTTCCTCTGACTTCTATCCTGTCGCTGAATACTGTCGATAAAGGATGCTAGTTACATAGGAAAATTGAATTTTACCTATTTGTACCTATTTGCTTGCTTCACTAATTCACCCTTTAAGATTCCTGTTTCCCCACCTTGCCCCCTTTATTGGCTGTAACTTCAGCACAGATTCTCCCCAATAGTCCCCAAACATAAGGATCTAGTCCCGACTCCCAACAATTCTCCACTGACGTGACTGAAATCTGTGCGACTGGCAAATCAGGCCTAAAATCACTGAGCCTGAAAGAACCTTAAACCTTTGCAGAACACAGCAGCTCTCATACTCGCATTCACAGAGCCTTTCTTCTCTAGATAAAAGTATTTCCTC
>JBAMYA010000011.1:60060-88745 GCA_037176975.1 Arrhamphus sclerolepis
CTGACTATGGTCGTTGGTGTCGAGAACTTCACGTTTCTAAGAATAGAGCTGCCAATCACCAAAGTCTTCTCCTCAGCGGGTGTGTCGCTGAGTGGGGAGAATCTGTTATTAACGTGAAGCGGTGGTGGATGGTGAACTGTGGACCTAGATTTAGGACTACGCTTTTTGTTCCACACAGTCACCCAGCCGCCCTGACTTCCTGGCTGCACGGGAGCTGCCGGGGGACTAACAGGGGTCCTAACGTCGGAGCGGTCCGCACCGACTAGCGGGCCTGCTGGGCTACGGGCGCTAATGTTTTAGCTTCCATGGTGCGGAGCCGCGCTTCCAGATCACATTTCCTCCAGCGAAATAACTACACTACACTTTACACAAATACCACCACTGCTAAAGGAGGCAGAGGAGTAACTAAACATAAGACACGACGAGCAAGAGAAGACTGGAGAGCCAGAAGGAGAAGTCATGGCCGATAGAGCTTGTGCTAGGCTAGGCTAACGGTATAACCGGAGACAGAAAGAGGGGGTATAAAAGTGCTTTAACGGAAGTGAAGCGTAGTCTGAAAAAGTTACAACAAATGTGTAGCAGCAACAAGTTTAATGTGGAGACAGAAAGGCCTAAGACCCAAAAAGAATAGCACAGAGCACAACACAGCTGAACGACAGAGGTGGAAGCAAAACAGGAAGTGGGTACGAGTACGCTCATTACGTCAGCACCTGGCCACAGACCTGGCCTCAGGTCAGTTGTTAGCCAACATCTGTAATTCACCAAAACATCCACTTCGTCCTTCCCTGTTTGTTGTCACAGTTAATTTCTCCTTCATGTCTGTTTTTCCTCATAATCATTGACCTTTCCTGGTCTCGTTCCCACATGCCTGGCACAGATGGGAACAGTATTATGAGGCTGTGATCTGTCATGTATGCATATATACATTATTAATGTCTTCAGTTTCAAAACTCTAACATGGAATGAACTTTCATATTGTTAACATTGAACTAACCTGTCTGCCCTGCCCCTATTTTATACTGTTTTTTATTAAGGCGTACACATGAAGCAGGACAATATTACAATTTAATTTTTTTCCTCATAGTTATCAGTAATTATCTATAACAGAGAGGGAATGATAAAACACACAAACACACACAAAGACAGACGGACACACAGGGATGTACGTTAAGTATCCATTCAGTTGTGTATATGATGTACAGCCATAAATCAGAGGCAGTTTTGGAGGCAATCAGGAAAGAACTAAGACAAAATAGAGCTGTGAAAACACATTCATCCACAGACGAGCTCACGCTGCTATTCTGTGGTTTTCTCAGGCATCAGGATATCTCAGACCATCATTCATGGTAAACAATGTGGTCTTATCTTTTTCCCAATCTAAGCTGTATGATCCTGAAAATATTATAGAACAAGCATTTGGATCGCATTAAACAGTTTACAACACTCACATATTTCTCAGGGCAAATACTGAAATACATGTCTTCAGATTTCACTGCGATACAATGCAAATATAGTATTTCTTTTCTTTTCTGTGTCCTTAAATCATGCATGGAGCAGTGGACACTAGCACGGCCTGTCACACTGATTAGTGGGTTGGTAGAACTTGAGTAGCTACCATGAACAAGGCTGCGTGTATGTGTGTGCTTTTTTCTTCTTAAAGGGCTAATTTAGGCTTTGAAATAAGGTTAGTGGTGATGCAAGAAATGCAATTAGAGAAGAAATCTCAACAAAAGAGAAAAGAGTATGAGAACTCTGCTTAAAAACAGTGGCCTTACAAGATTGTGCGTTTTTGTATGCAGTTCCGACTCCTCTCTCCAACAGCATCTTATCAATATGAAGAGCTAACTTGCCTTATTTTTTTCTTCCACACATGGACACATGCACACACACATGACACACAAGCGACCTTCAGGGTAGGTAGTTGCTTCTTGGCAGGTTAGCCCCTTAGGGAGCCTCTGTTTCACACATACTATTCAGGAAGATGCCTTGCTCTGACAGGCTCTGCATGGGTATGACTCTGTGTTGCAACACAAATTCACAGCTACATGTTTGTGGCCTGGGGGAAGCTTGTTCTGTTTGATTCACCTTCATCCATAAAGCTATTGACCGCATCCTACTCAAGAACGTGGGTGGACGTACATGAAGGTAATGATGCAGTCTCTGATGTTTTAGTAATTTTGTATTACTTCATTGAGAAACACTGTGACATATTTCATATCGACTTACTGGAGAATGTTTGTTTCAGAGCAAAAGAGCTTGCATCCTGAAACACAAAGCTCAAATGCATGCATGTTTTTAAAAATACCCCAGCTCTGTCAACCCTCTTGCCTAGCACAGCTTTTTTGATCAGTCACTGCTCAGGTGCACAAGTTGACATGTCGAAGGAGACCCAGCAGTAGATGTCATGACATCCTACAGCATCTCATGAGTTCTCCCTCATGCTGCTTCATAAGATTTCAGTCAGAGCAGAACAGGGCAAACAGCGGTGATGGGAGCTCACAAGCCTGCACTGCAATACAGTGGTGACTCGAAATGCTACTCAGACTGTGTTGTGGGTCGTGCTTGAGTTCATCCTTGTGGTCTTCTCCTAGTTGGACATGTGTGATCGTCATCCCCACCGCTTCACAGTTGAGTGTGTGTCTGAGTTCAGTACGTAAAAATTATTCTGGCTCAGTCATGACTGATAACGTATATGACATGGAAATATATATGGGAAAGAGAAGTAAGTGGACCATCATTTTAGCTGGTTTTCTGCAGAAATTAAGGATAAATATAATCTGTGCATCATCTGTGTTACACTGACAAGCATACCACGCTTAAGAGAATAACAGACACAAACATTTATTATTTCTCATATCTTTCTTGAACACACCCGTTAAACATTCATTGTGCTGGTGGGAAACGTAAATGAATTTATTTGCTAGTTGAACATCCCTAAGCAGCAATGACTTCACACAAGCACTTTTAGCAGCTTTGCACAACACGCAGGATAAATCTTCTTTTGGGTGTCTGCATATATGTGGTGGGTAAGTGCCAAGACTGTCAAAAAAAAAAAAAATGTTTTCTTTTATTTTCAGTTTGATCCTGCACATATACGAGGTGTCTTGTGCATAGGCGAGAGTGTGGGTGAATGTGTCCTTCCGCCTTCTTGACAGTCTGATCTAAGAAACTTTATTGTTATGATTCTGTTAGAATAATGTTGTTGTAGTGTCATATGGTGGATGTAAACGACTGCATGGTGGTTGTGTGCTGATGCTGTGATGTTGGATGTTACCCCCACCCCAATTCATGTCAGAGCTGAAACAGTCTAGTGGTCAGAGAGACATAAAGCAGTGATGTTGACCCATGACACCGGTGACACAGTGAGGTTCAAGGCTGGTGAGGCACTGACTCCATCAGAATCAGATTTACAAATATATGAACCCAACAGAGTAGATTCCTCACTATTTGATCAGCAGCAGGGAATAGGTTATGTTATATATATACACATTGAAAAAAAAAACAAAAAAAAAAAAAACAAGCAAACAAAAAGATCCTTATTTTGGTCTTACCCTTATTTAAATCCATGCGTCGCTCCGTTTTTTTTATAGAAGTCCTTGTCTTCTTTCAGTTTTAAAAGTCTATCCTCAGGGGAAAATATATTAAAAGTGTTGAAAATTTTGTCTGGAAACATAATATCATGCTCTCATTGCATGGCAGAGCACAGTGTGAGGGATTGCACAATCCAAGGTGAGGCTCTGCTTGCTGCGGCCTCACTGTGCATCTCCCTGTATTTAAATGGGAAAATTTGAAAATTCGCCATTTTCAATTTAAAAATACAATCAAAATTGTTTAAGTAAAATGGAAAATGAGTTCAAACCACTGGATAAGACACTTCTGTCATGATGTCGGGAGAATGACTCTAGTGCAGGCAACAGATTACGTCCAGTAGATGTTGGATTGAGTACTTTGTTAATTGTAGATTTCCTGGAAGAAGTACACATGAAAAACGGGTTCTGGGTCTGGTCTCGGGGTTGTCTCTGTTAATGAGAGGAAACGGGTTAATGAAATGAGGATGAGTCAGAGTTACACAGGTTGCCTACTGTTATCAACGGAGTGTGAGTAGAGGGGGAAAGGCAGGCTGGATTCCCAAAGCAGGTCCTCCACACGTTGTTGGATTATGGATCTCTCTCCGCGTCCTTTTCCTGTTTCCGTGGAGATGATCGGTGGACAGGCCGAGGAGCAACGTAGACTGAACCGTTCAGGCCGACAGGGCGTGGATCTCCAGGGACAGCAGGCTGTAGTTCTTGGAAAAGATAAAAGGGTTAGCACTCATAAGAAGCTGGTAGATGAACGTTCCCAAGGAGGAGGCCTGATTACCACTTAGTAGTGAGTACGATCTGGCGTCGGCCTGAACGATTCAGTCTCTTTTATGCAGCTCCTTGATGACTGATGAGCCACACCTGATGATCTCCTCTGCCCGTCACACCCTGGAGAATAGGAGGGAGAGGGAGAGACCTGGCTGGCGTGTGGAGAACATGACAACTTCACAGTCAGTACTGGTGTGCTGGGTCAGTGTTATGCAGCAGGCCTCTACCAGTGCTCTGGATTCCCTCACCAACTCATCAGGAACGATCCAGCCCAGCCAGTCCCCCTCCAGATTCAGGCAAGCAAAGGTGATGGGCCACCGCTGCCCCGACATGATGGATCTAGCCCAGAACCAGCCCAGAATCCTAGGAGGGTACCAGCCAGTGTGGCAGCAACACACCTGCAGTGCAAAGGGAACAGCACAGGGGTGCAAGGGGGCCAAAGCCCCCCGACTCAGCGGTGGAGGTAAAGGGATTCTGTAGCTCAGGATGGTGGAGAGTTTCTCTGTCACTGTTATCCAGAAGGACTGAACTGGCAGGCCGGACCATGTAGCTTAAAAGTAATCACCAGTGCTACCCATGGTGCACTGTGAGCAGAAATCTGTGTTCACTAAGTCAGCATTAAATATTTTTCATTCAGCGATAGCTCTATGAATAATGTTGTGTTAAATGAGTTGTAAATTTGTGTTCTTTTCCGTAGAGAAGATATTATTACAAATTTCATAATCTCCTCAATACGTCTTGAGGGTTGCAGTAGGTTATTAGATGTGTTTGTCTTGATTTGTTTGCACATTTTAATTGTTGATAATGAAGAAACTTCTTTGCCTATTACCAAATCTCTGGACATATGTATTGAAAGATATAAACTGGTTGTCAATAAAACATGCAGGTGAGTAATACCATGATGTTGCTATGATGGGAAGTAGATGGGGTTCTTCCATAACTGGAAGTTAGGACTGGGCCAGACAGGGGTGAATTTACATGGTGTTAAAGAGGATTGTGTGATTTTGATTGCTTTCCACTAGGCTGACAGAGTTTAGTTAATTGTAGGGCTGTTAAAGTAGTTCATCTTCTTTATTGAGATTGGAAGGACGGGTAGGTCAGAGGCTGTTATTTTTACACTGACTCTACTCTCATTCTATCCATGAGTTGTTGTTCTTTTCTTCTTGGAACCATTTTACCAAGTATTGCAGCTGATTTGATAAATATTATTGAAAGTTGGGGGCCTCTGATCCTCCTAATGATTTTTGCTTTTGCAGTCTTGATAGAAAGATTAGGGCTTCTTATTTTTCCAGTAGAACTGTGTTATTAATGAGTTGACTGATTTGAACCAGTTGTCTGTAGGAGTCACTGGTAGTACTAAAAATAGGTTATTAATTTGTGGAAGTGTTTTTTCGTTTTGACTGTAGCAATCTGGCCCATAAGTGAAAGTGGAAGGTTGGTCCACCATTTTAAATCCTGTTAAATCTTTTAAGCAGAGGCATGTAATTAAGACTAAAACGTTCTGACACTCTCGGAGAAACATCAATTCCCAAATACCCATTTAATATTACTGGTGTTGATTGGTGGAGTTGCAGAATCTCGTGCCTTTTCCAAAAGCAGCAGTAGAGAGGTGCAGAGATTTTATATAAATTATCCATCCATCCATTATCTGTATCTGCTATTTCCTGTGCAGGGTCACGGGGGTCTGCTGGAGTCTATCCCAGCTCTCTCTGGGCGAAAGGCAGGGGTCCACCCTGGACAGGTCGCCAGTCCATCGCAGGGCTAAGATGTTAAATAAAAACAAATAAATTAATTAAGAATTAAAATAAATAAATCACATCTATTCAGCTGAAACAAGAAGCTTCCATACACTATAAAAGGACACTGTCTGACATTAAATCAGACTAAACTTTTCTTGTTTTAGGTCGGTTGGGATTACCAAAATTATTTTTATTTTCTAAATGCCTGAATGATGTGATTTAAAAAAAAAATAAAAAATTGTGGCGTTTTTACGACCTTCTTCCAAGTCAGGAGTTTACATACACTGAGATTACTAGCCTTTAAATGGTTTGGGAAAGCCCAGACGATGATGTCACGGCTTTTGAAGGTTCTGATTGGTTAGCTGACAACATTTGAGTTAATTGGAGTCACACCTGAGGATGTATTTTAAAGCACAACTCAGACACACCGCTTCCTTTCGTGAAATCATGGGAAAAATCAAAAGAAATCAGCCAAGACATCAGGAAAAAAAAAAAAACTGTCTGGCTCATCGTTGGATATAATTTCCAGATGTCAGAAGGTGCCACATCTGTTCAAACAATTTTACTCAAGTATAAAGTGAAAATAAACAGCATCATAGTTCTCAGGAAGGAGACGGTTCTGGGTCACAGAGATGAATGTTTCTTTGTTGTGAAACGTGCTCTGTTCGTTGATGCAACCCCAGAACAAAAACTAAAAAGCACCTTGTGGAGATGCTGCTGAAGCTGGAAGAGTGTCATCATCCACAGTGAAACCAGTCTTGGACCCACATGGACTGAAAAACCACTCAGGAACAAGACACTACATCAAAACCAACATAAAAAGCCAGATTACAGTTTGTAAAATGCACACAGGGACAAAGACCTTCATTTCTGGAGATGTGCCCTGTGGTCTGGTAAAACTAAAACTGAACTGTTTGACCATCATGACCATCGTTACATTTAAAAGAAAAAAAGAGGCAACCTTGAACTCCTTGAAACTTTAGAACTCCATCCCATCTGTGAAGTACGGGGGTGGCAGCATCATGATGTGGGGGTTCTCTGCTGCAGGAGGGACTGGTGTACTTTACTAAATGGATCACATCATGAGGAAAGAACATTGTGTAGAAATACTGAAGCAACATCTCAAGACATCAGCCAGGAAGTTAAAGCTTGGAAGCAAATGGGTCTTCCTGATGGACAATGAGCCTAAACGTACCACCAAATTAATTAAAAAGTGGCTTCAGGACAACAAAGTCAGTGTTTTGGAGTGACCATCACAAAGCCCTGATCTCAATCCTAGAGAAAATCTTTAGAAAAAACTCTAAAACAAGGTTAAATCATAAATTAAGATACTGTAGAAGCTCATTTAAAAGCTAACTTTAACTTAAAAGGTTGTTCAGTTCCCTTTTAAAGAACATAGAACTGTAGATGAGAAGAGTCTCTATGTTTATGATGTTTCTCTGTTTTTATATCAATGGATTAAACAGCGATCAGCTAATTAATGGCCAAATCTCAGCCAGCTTGCCCATGTTGGCCCCAGTGTGGTTAAAAGTGGACCATTTGTGGACAGGAACTGGAAAATGGCATGGATCCCATATGGTTTCAAAATTATAGGTCCCAAATGAGAAGCCTGTGTGGGGCCCATAATGAATACAAATGGGCTAAATGGAGATGGCCTAAGAGTTTGGAACCACAACCAGTTGGACCCCGATCTAAAAACCATCCCAGTCTGAAGTAGGATCCACCGATCACTAATACACCTCACGTTATGCACATGAGCTTGAAGTGAAAGTGCAAGTTAATGGATTCTTTGGCGTGCTTGAACACTTCCTGTGGGCTGTTTTACAATTTGTAGCAGTGACTTGTGAGTCATCATATTCTCTGCATCACTTCATTTCCTGTCTCCCTTCTTCATTCAATTACCTATCCTCCACTCCAGATCATTAGAATGGTGCATTTCTCTCTTGTGGGCTGAAATGGAGCTGCTGTTGTGATTTCACTCAACTGGAAACACACATCCACACACAAGCATGAAGGCACTTTCCATCATGATGTCATGGATTTTAGAGAGATGCTCTTTGATCTTCATTTTTGGATATTTGAAAAGAAAAAACCCAAAACAACAAAGAGTAAATCTCGATAGAGTTGCAGCAATAGAAAAGACCATAATAGAGATGAAAGTAAAAGTGAGTGGTGTCCTCATGTGAGCGTCCATGCAGCTGTGTGTTTGATGGAGCAGAAAGGATGTCAGCAGAGCTCAGCTTCAAAGTGCTGACTGTCTGATGAGCTCATGTTTTGTCGGGTGACATTTCTGGATGCGTTGAATCTCTCAGAGAGGGACACCGCTGTCATCGTGTGACCTTGTTATCATGCAGGTGTCAGTGGGAAGCCAGTTTTCTTGAGGAGCCGCCTGAACAAACAAGTTCTGATGAAGATTTGGTCAGAATGCAGGAAGGTGCATCTGTAAGCTTTGGAATGAGGACCATAAAATGTTGCTTGAAGTCAGTCGTGAAACACTTTGGTGCTACTACCCATCCATCCTTCCATCCATCCATCCATCCATCCTTCCATCCATACATCCTTCCATCCATCCATCCATTAATCCATACATGCACCCATCCACGAGCATGCATCTATGCATGCATGCATTCACTCATCCACCCATCCATCTATTATTCATCTATCAATCCACCCACCATCACTCATCCATCCATCCACCCACCCATCATCCATCCATCAATCCATCCACCCACCCATCATCATCAATCCATCCATCCATCTATCATCCATCCATCCACCCATCCATCATCCATCCATCCATTCATCCACAAATCTCTTATCCATCCATCAATCCACCCATCCATCTATCATCCACCCATCCATCCATCCATCCACCCATGAATCTCTCATCCATCCATCAATCCATCCATGCTGGACCTATGGAAAAAAATATTTTGGTCAACATTGAAATCAGTGACTAAAAAAAAAATCACATTTCACAAAATGAGAGTGTGATATGAAATGTTTGTGTAAAAAAAGATTTTTCCTAATTAACTTTGGAATTCTCTTTAAAATTTATAATTCTCTTTATAATATAATATGCATGTTCAACTATATAGATAAAACATTTAAATGAAAAACAAAACAAAGAAAATTATAAGAACATAAATTTGCTCACTTATGTCTAATGTATTGGCACAACACACTAGTGAAAGCTCCTAAACTTCTGTTCAACATTTTAACAAACTAAATATATGTTGGGGTGTAAATAACTGAAACTTCAGACTGAATAAGACTAGAAAGGTTCAGGCCAACACAGTAGATACTGGTAGGGTATACTACCAAAATAAATAACTTTATGCTACACACAAATAGGTAGAAGGAATAATTCAGCTATGGACAGAGTGTCACTCAAGAGAAAATATAGAATAACTGGAAAAATAATAGTTTTTTCCCTCCATTCATCCCTCCATCCATTAGCTGGGCAAACTCAGTTTGGTCATTTGCATTACTTTTTTTCTACCTCCACCTTTCTCTTCTTTGTTCCTCTTTATCAGCTGTGTTGTGTGAGGTACACAGCAGATATCACTTCCAGTGACCTATCAACATTAGTGTTAGTCACACATCCCCCCATCTCGAACTTCCAGCGTTCATCTTTAAGGGTCGGCTTTCAACAGAAGTACAACATTACACCCATAAACCTGGCTTTCCTAACTGTAGATTCTCATGAAGATAATCCCTGGGATTTTGCATTCAGAACCGTGCTCCTCCTCCTTTCCTGCAGTAACTGAGAATAAATCAACCAAAAACCGGCTCTAGAGGGGACATGTATGAGTAAAAATCCCAGGAGAGGTCACAAAAATCTTTATTAAGGTATCAGAACAAACATATTGTTGAGTCGGAGACTTTGTGTTCCAGAAAAGCGCTAAATAATTCACATCTGGCAGTTGACCGGTTCTAGAGCCTTTTCTGTAAAGTGTCTGCATCACAGGGAACGAGGAACAGGAGAAGTCTTGTTTTCCACATTCCAGTGAATCTCACGGGTGATAATGCACCGACCAAAACACCACAGCTGTACAAGATATCACCACGTCCAGCCCCGTTTTCTTCTCTCTCTTTGGACACTGAATCATAGTCACAACTGGTTGCATCTGGTTGAAAGTAGCGTCTTCTCTGCATGCGGTTTAATTAAGGTGGTGTTTCATGTTTGATGTCGTCGTGTGCAGGACAACGTCGGAGCAAACAGACATCTGTATGTGGATGGAGTTGACTTGCAGTCGTGTTTTCTTGTGAGGCGAGTTCAATCGATTGACTCCCTCTCTCCCACGCTAGCATTCTTTTCCCTCCTTTCTCTCCATATCTTCTGCACCTCCTCCTCCCTCGCAGTTATTCTCTGGCTCTGAGGCTCTGAGGCTGCGCTATGTTTACTTTGCCTTTCAGGCAGCCAGAGAGAATTCACAAAAGAGCGCTAGAGTTATTTTACTCGGGGATATTTGGACTTTCATTTTCCAGATTGGAATCTCACTGACGATGAAATCCTTCATCGTCTTCAAGTTGTTGTAGCTTGTAGTGTTGAACTTCATGGCTGCTGTCCTCGTTTCGCTTTAGGTCATCTTCATGGCCTAACAACAGCTGTTAAATGTTACTATAGTAACGAATACATTCTTGCATTAGAGTAAAGCATTAGAGCAGGGGTGTCAAACGATTTCATTCCCAGACACGTCATCACCATGGTTACCATTAAAGAGCCGGTTATACTTCACAAATACAAACAAACAAACAAAAAAAGTGAATTATTGGAAGATCTCTAATTTCACAAAAATCTCAACTCTTATTGAGGCTTTTGTGCTAAAATCACAATTTTTTTTCTTGTATAATTGCAAATAAAAAATGTATTTTTTTTCATAAAAAGACTAATTTTGTTGCAAAATGGTAAATTTTTTTTCAATTCATTTTTTTCCATAAAATCTCAGAATTCAAAATCTCTCTATCATAAAACTGAGACCTTTGTACTAAAAATCACCTTTTTTCTTGTAAAATAACAAATTTCAACAAATTGCAATTTTTTTTTTACAAAAAATTTGCAACATTTTGACATAAAATGACAGCAGTTGTAAAATTACAAGTTTTGTATAATTGAATTGAATTAAAATTGCATGTTTTTTTATTATAAAAAAGTGAACTTTGGCTTAAAATCTCAGATTTCACAAAATTTGTTACTATTATCCTAAATTTGAAGCTTTTGTACAAACTTTTCTTGTATAATTGCAACAAAACAAAACAAGAAAAAAAGGTTTAAAAATTTTTTGTCATAAAATGGCAAATTTTTGCAAAATATCATCATTTTCTTTTGTAAAAAATAGTACAGATTAAGTACAGAAATTTGATAAAAATTGTGACCTTTATCATAAAATTGAGACTTTTGTACTTTTTTTGTTTTTTTTCAACAACCAAGAATTTTTATCGTACAATCATAAATGTCACAAACCTTTGACTTTTTACCTTAAAATTACAATTTTTTTGGAAAATATCAACTTTTTACTCTATTTTAACATAAAATAAAACAAGAGACGTTGCACATTTTGTATAATTTCAAGCTTTTGTCCTAAAATTGCAAGTTTTTGTTACAAAAAAAGTCATTTGAGTTGAATTGAGTTGAGTTTTGAAAAGAATTAGCAACAACCCCGAGAGTAAAAAAAAAAAAAAAAAAGCATCTTTCTGTTGTAAATTTATTCCAAACGTTAGTTGAGTAGCTGGTTGCTCAGCAACCCCCTGCCTGCTTTCCTCCTCAGTTATTCCAGTTTTCTGACGTCAGTATTGTCGCATTGAAATTTCCTCAGAAATGTTCTTTAAGTATGTGATTGTTATTGCACGCTCTCACGGGCCAGATAAAATGAAGTGGCGGGCTGGATTTGGCCCACGAGCCGTTAGTTTGACGTCTGCATCAGTGCATTGATATTTCTGACTTCCCATTCTGTTAGAGCTGAAAATCTCCCCAACTGCACATGCGCCACCAGTCTCCTCATCCTGCACTGTAATGGTATCAATTATGGATTTGGACTGCACTGCGTGGGGACAAAAAAAAACAAAAAACGATGTGTGTCGTGAGAGCTTGAGAAAGATCTGGAACAGGTGGGAGCCGAGTGATCAGAACCACTGCTGGAAGTTAAAGAGAAAACATTTGATTTGCTAAAAGGCCCTTGAACCAGACGACAGCTGCAGAGTTGGATGATAAACTCCTTGCAGCCACATTTTAACCTGCTGTTGATATGATAATTTTAATTAAATCTGTTTTTTTAAATGGTTTTGACTGTTTTCTTTGTGTTATCCATCAACGTTATTTCGTAACAGTTTCTCAAACTGTTGCACAAACTCCTTAACAAAAACCTCTCAATTATTCATGTTCAAAAACGTAAGAAAGAAACTTAAAGTTAGGGTTAGTGAGAAGGGGTTCACCCACACCGAGGCCCCGCAGGGATTCATTAAGCTAGCAGCACAGACGGGAGCGTGTGAATTGTTCCACATGGAGCTGCTGGCACCACTACGCTTATCATGGTGCTCATTAGTTGAGCTGAAGGAGGTGAGGACAGCAACAACTGCCAGGTGGAAGAGGAGCACGGGGTTAAAACTACAACTGGAACAGTGCTGGATTAGATAGCTTCCCATTTTTTAGATTAAAACCATGGGCATTGCTTTTATATTGACCTAAAATGTTGCTTTTGCAGCCAAAAACAAAGTGAATCAAATGTGTGTTTTAACATGGGGGTCAGTGGGAACTGCCTCGCTGCCTCTAGTGGTCATTTAAGGAGTTGCATGTAATGCTGCTCCTGCGCTGGTTACAGCTTAACAAGCCGGATGTGGCCCCTTGAAAAGGATTGAAGCGAGTATGGAAAATAGATGAGCGGATAGAGTGACATTAGGAAAAAAAAACAAAAAAACGTTTGAACTTAAAAGTTGTCCAGCAACAGTGATGATGGGCTCCAGCGGTACCTTGTGACCCTGAACACCAAATGAAGACATCTAACTGGTCCAAATGATGACAGTTGTAGTTTATCTGAACTTGTGGGCAGCTGAGGAATGTAACTTTGAAGAAGTTGCTTTAATGTTGGCCTGGCATCTTTCCCAGTGATCGTTATTCATTATTGAAGCTGGAGCTATGTCTGTATAATGGTTTCACCTTTTTGGAGCCACATCTTGCTGATGCCCAGTGATGTAGGCCAGCGTTGCTGCTGAGTCAGAGCACACAGAGGATGATGACAGGGACTCATCTTCCTCTGGAGGTGCATTAAGCAGTGTGGGGAAAAAAACAAAACAAAACAGAGGTGTGGTGCCAAAAGACCACTTTTATTTTAGACTTTTAAATCTAAACCTGTCTGAACGTCAGCTGCAGAGATAAGTGAAAACCTCCCGCATCCCAGCACGCTGCATGTCAGTGCTAATCTCAGCGGGGAGGCCTCGCCTCCAGTAATTCTGGCGTCAGTCTCTGACTTTATTCGGTCCGCAGGGAGAGGAGGACCTGCAGGAGGACATGCTGCAGGGAGGAGCTGTCCTCCTCCTGTCCTTCCTTTGTAACTGAACTGGCGCTGTGCAGACTGAGAGGACGTCACATGTTTGAAACGTTTCAAACTCAGTTATAGCCTTGCTTAAAATAGAGCATCGTGCACCGTTAATCATGACTATGGTCATATAAATTATGCAAAAAATCATGTCTTTTTCACTGACATTAGCTCATTTTTTCTTCTAAATTCCTCCTCCCTCATTTTTCATTAGTTAGCATTCATCCATCCATTCCTCATTTCCGTCCTCTTCTTGGCTTTCTACCCCCCCCTCCTCAGTGCTCTGCTTTTCCTGTTTGAACTTCCCCTCTTTTTCCTCACCAATGTTTAGATCTCCACTTGGCCGCAGAGCTGGGGAAGACTCTGCTGGAGAGGAACAAAGAGCTGGAGGACTCTCTGCAGCAGATGTACATCACTAATGAGGAGCAAGTGCAGGAGATCGAGGTATGACCCGGCGAATTATGTCAAGATTCAGATTAGTTTTGTTTAAAGTATAGCAGCAGGGCAAAGAGAAGAGCAGAGAGCAAACAGTTTGCACACATTTACATCATTGTTGCCAACTGTTTGCAGTGGAAAGCAGCTGAAGCCAACCAAATCTGCTTTGCTCCTCATCCCTGTGCTCACAAACACTGTGTTTCAGGGCAGCTCAGTTGCTACTGGGAAGCCTGAGTCTCAAATGTTGTTCAGTGAGCTGGTCAGATGTGCAGGGGCGCTGTGACATCACAGATTCAGCTCTGAGAGGAATTATATCTGAAGCAGACTTTGCAAAGATGGAACGCTGATTTTAGAAGAGGCACAGCCTGAAGAAAGGAGAGAAAATAGAGGTGATGGTCTAACAAAGGAAGCTTTTATGATGTACTGCATGTCTATGGCATTTTAACCAAAACACAGGACAGAGCACAAAAGGAACAAAGAAACAAACATAAAAGGTCCACAGAGCAGCTACCCTGTCACATATCTTATCTGCAGTCAAGGCCTTGCCACATTAAACTTACACGCTGATCCATTCAGTGCATATCTAATTTTTTCAGTCTTAAGGAAAACATCACATCACATATCCACCTGCCACAGGACAGGGGTCTTCCAATTAAAAAATATCTCTTTGAGGGGAAAAAAAGGTACCTTAAACATTTTAAGCAACTCTTATGTACCAGTGCAGCTTCATAATATATGGCAGGTGAATTTAAATAGCGGCGGTGAAACGTGGCCCATATATGACTCAGAAGTCCCAGCTGAGTGGCCCAGTACATAATCATCCAACAAATGCTAATTAAAGTACATGTCATGGTTTAGGTTTTGGTTTGGGGTTTTTTCTGGTTTTGGTCCAGCTTTTATTTTGAAATCCTGTCTGTGTCTAGTTATGTACTGTTTGACTTTCCTGATCCTCGTTCCCCTGATGTTTTTCACCTGTGTCTCGTTACCCCTGTGTGTGTATATAAGTTTCTGTCTTTTGTTATGTACTGTTGTGTTTTTTTTTTGTTCCTTATTAAATATTACCATTTTGGATACTCCTGCCTGCTCTCCTGCATTTGGGTCCACCACACAACCACCACACTTCATGACACCACATTTATTTATATATATATATATGTATATGTAGTCCTTTAATGCAACACTTTAAGTATCCGAGCAACAACCAAAAACTGACAATGAGAACCACCATTTTAACCCTGCCTGGACTGGCAAATACTTCATTTCTGCACTTAAACACTACAATCTGTGGAGTTTCAGCTCAGACCCTCCTGGGGGGTCCCAGGAGGGTCTGAGCTGTGAACGCTCAGAGTTTGATTGCATCTTTTTCCATTGAAGCAGCGCTGCAACGGTGCAGCCATGCACAGCTCAGCAGAGAGCTACAGCAGCTTCTCTTCGTGTTTCCTGCATTCTGGCGAGGAAGAAAAGGCCGTCCGTAGACTCTGAAACCATGAAAGAAAAAAAAAGACAAAAAAAGGTCACTTTTCACACTAAGAATTCAGTCAGGATGGTAACTGTGGCCTGCATGTCTGGCCTAGCCAAAACGATTATTTTGTTTCAAATATAGAAAAGGGGAATTCTACCTCAAACAGTTTTATGTGGGATTTTGCACTTTATTATGCGACTGTCAGGTGTTAAAAAAAAGAAAATAAAGAATAAATTACCTTTTTATTGTTACATTCAGTTATGTTATTGTCGTTACCTAAGTCTTTACCAGCCACTGAAAAATGCTTAGTTCAGATAAATTTGAACGTTTCAAAATCTGGTCCAGCTGAATTAGTTAATTGATTGAAGAAATGAATCGATTAGCAGCCTGGCCACACTGACGTGGACCTCTAGTGGGACAAAGTTGTATTAGGAGACATGCTGTACCGTCAGTGGATATTTTGGCATTGCAGCAGATCTGTGCGCCACCATGTGGTCAGACGTGATATTACGACATTGAGTGGCTTTAAGTTGTTTAACAGGAAATACCCACCTGCAGATGGAAATCAGAGTTTCTGAGCAGCTACTAAATAACCTTCAAGATAACTTCATTCAGTGTCCTTTATTTCAGATTAAATTACATTCAACTTTATTGTAACAACACGTGTAAAATGCAGTTTAGTATCTTACCAAAAATGCAATAAGCAGCAAGTTCAGCATAAACAGTATCTACAATATGCAATAATATGTGCTATAGACTTAATTTACTTGAACATAAAAAGTACTATGAACACACGGCACAGATGGATTTGTGCGTGACCTCCAAGCAGAAACTCTGCAGTGTGTATTGATGCTCCTGCTAAGTGTGTGTGTTTGTTTGTCAGTACTTGACCAAGCAGCTGGAGGTTCTTCGGGACATGAACGAGCAGCACGCCAAAGTGTACGAGCAGCTGGACGGCACGGCCAGAGAGCTGGAACGCACCAACCACACTCTGGTGACGGACAGCAAAACCTCGCAGCAGAAGATAGAGAGGTGCCGGGGACCCTGGGGGGAGGCTCTTTCCTCGCTCTCTCTTGTCCTCTTTTGATGCACCGTAAAGCTTTGTCGTGTCTTTGCCTCGTGCACCAGGTTAACGGGGACCATTGAGACACTGCAGAACCAGGTGGAGTCTCTGTCCGGGCAGGTGGAGCAGCTTCGCTCGATGGAGCAGCTTCGAGTCAAGAGGGAGAAGAGAGAGCGGCGCAAGACCATCCACTCGTTCCCATGCCTGAGGGAGCTCTGCACTGCTCCCAGGTCTGCGGTATACGTCCCCTGGCGCGAAGACGCGGAAGGCAACTTTAAATACTGTCCCTTCTGAACACGCGTCTCCCTTTTTGTCAGGTATGAAGATGAGTTTGTGGTGGGCAGGGCCGAGAGCTTCACTGTAGAGGCCAAGTGCCAGCCGTTTGAGGACGAGAACCGGCACCTGAGGGAGGCGGTGTCGGCTCTGCGGGCGGCCGTCCGGACCGAGAGGGGTCGAAGGGAGGGAGTGGAGAAGGAGTGTAACCTCCTGATTGCAGAGTTCTCGCGGCTGCAGACGCGGGTGCAGGTAGGATGCAAAGAAGGTAGAGTAGATGGGGAGCGATTCGAGCTCCTGTGATGTCACGATACCAGAGGCGACTGTCTGGTCACACTTAATTACACATATATAGAAATTACACATCTAAATACAATGTCTCCCGTCTTTATCAAACACACCTGATACACATTCACAGTGGTGAGGGAAAAAGTACGTGAACCCTTGGAGTTAATAGCTGGTCAAAGCTTTTTTGGGTGAAATAACTTCAAGCAGTTCTGTATCAGATCTGCACAGCTCAAAATCATTCGTAGGATGTCTGGTGTGGACGAGTCTCTCAAGGTCATTTCACAGCATCTTTGGGGGATTTTCTGTCCCTTAAGTCTGTCTCAGGTACATCGACTTCATTTCTTAGGGAACATGTGTCAAACTCGAGGTGAATCTGGCCCACCACTTCATTTCATCTGGCCCACGAGAGCGTGCAAAGACAATCATAAACTTCTAACTAGAACGTTTCTGAGGAAATTTTAACTCGACTTCCCGTTTGAGTCAATACTGACATCAAAAAGTGGAATAACTGAGGTGGAGAGCAGCTAGTTTATGTCTGAAAGTCAGGATTTATCAAACGTTTGCAATAAGGGTAACTGCAATTTGATTATTTTATTATTGTTAGTTGGTGTTTCCTGTCACATAAACTGGCAAAAACTGACCAAGTCTGTCTCCAAAGCTGCACAGTCACAGTTTCTGAACATGCATTATTATTGATGCCTTTGCAAATGAACATTTAATGTCACAAACATAATAAAGCAGACAGCAAGCCTTTTGAAGCTGAGTCAGTCTGTGATTGTTCCCTTCTCCCCAGGATGCTGAGAGCTGCCAGGCCAGGGTGCGGGAGTTGGAGGTGGAGCTGCAGGAGCTGCAGCAGCTGCGTCACGCTCGCGCTTTCCTGATAAACAGCGAGGACGACGGCGTGGCCCTCACCCAGACTGTTCTCAGCATCACCCCAGAAACTGACACCTTCCTGGAAGTGGAGGAAGGGGAGACGGGAGGAGGAGTACGGGAGGAGACAGAAGGTGGAGTAGGTGTTGGAGGTGAGGCTTTACCCGAATCTAGCCCGGTGAGGAAGAGCTGCAGCGACACGGCGCTCAACGCCATTGTGGCCCGGGACGCGTCCGGCCGCAGGAGGGGCAGCTACGCTCTGCACGCCAACAGCGTGAGGAAGAGGGGGATGTCCATCCTCAGGGAGGTGGACGAGCAGTACCACGCCTTGCTGGAGAAGTACGAGGAGCTGTTGGGCAAGTGCAGGCGGCACGAGGAGAGCATGTGTCACGCCGGCGTCCAGACCTCCCGACCCGTCTCCAGAGATCCTTCCATGAAAGACTGTGCCATGGGCCCCACCCCGGTGCCTCCCCCTACACCTACTCAGTCACCCTCCACCCCTGAAGCCATTGAGAGCATCAGCAAGCAGGTGGAGGCGGTGGATAAGCGGCTGGGGCAGAACACTCCAGAATACAAGGCCCTTTTTAAGGAGATCTTCTCTCGCATCCAGAAGACCAAGATGGACATCAAGGCTACCAAAGCTGCCAAAACAAGCAAACCTGGCAAATCTGGAAAATCCAGTAAACGCTAAAAGTACACCTACCGACTCTGTGGAAGATGAGTGTGTGGCTATTTATATGTTAGGTGTTTGAGTTTGTGAAATGGGGGGGGTCATTCTCATAAAGGGTGCTAACGACTTAATTCAAGTACAGTTCAAGCAAACAGAGGTCAGATCCGCCTGCACGCTTCTCTCATCCACTAACCTGATAAACTGAACCAGATTTGCATGCAGTTTTTAAACTCGTCAGTCCAGTCATATATAGTACGAACATAAAACAAGGGTACGTGGTTTCGCCTTCGCCTCCAACGCATCCTTTGATGCAGAGTTGATGTAAACTTGCTTCACTACATTACTTAACTTACATACGACACTTACAGAAGTACAGCAGGAAAAATTGTATGTCCTTCTAAGCCACTTCATGTAACAATACCACTTCTAGCCAGATGGGGGCTTTTGTTCACTGCTGTTGAGTGGGGATGGTCCGGCACACGCTAAAGGTGCGCCTTGTTGTGTCTTACACACATGAACGTTCTTGTAATATGCTGCCCCCATGTGGTCTGAAACAGTTTTCCTACATAGAGTGGCTTTAAGGTCCCACAATTTCTCTAAAAGCTCAATTATCATTAAAGAGATAATTGCCTCTCAGAGGCGTGAAAACCTAAATGTAAGACTAACAGAAGCCATATCCGCGTTTAATATAAAGGACTTTACTAACACATGTAATCACGTAAGGCAACAGTATTTCCTGTGTTAAAAATGACCTCGAGCTGCTAACATTTCTCCGTCTACTGCTTATACCACTAATCATATTAACACTGCTGGAGATTTTAAGGAAGCCTTATGTCCAGACGAGATTCGAAACAACAAAATTGGCAGAACCACATTTGATCCACAACACATCTGGCAGATGTGGGCCAAATATGAACACTGTAGTGTACTACTGCACGCATAACTTTAACTACTGCTTACTAAAGCTGAGGACTTCTGTGAGTCTGGTGAATAAACAAACAAAAAACATACCCATTCACGTCATAAAAATCCTCTCACTAAAAATGGGTCTGGTACTCCTCCCATTCAAGCCGTCTCCACCAGTAGATGATACATAATACCAGTTACAGAATGCTGCCAACAGCATGTCTAATCTTCATCTTAGCTGCTGACTGCAGCTTCATGTTTAGTAAAAATAAGCTCAGAGTTTTTGTTTTAAAAAAAACTTTATTCATTCCCCTTTCACTCACATAGTGCAGATTGTTTTGAAAAATCAGTTGAAATTAGAATGTTAGTTGGAAAATGTTTGGAAATTAAATAGTATTGAAGCTTGTTTTGTGTTATTTAGAAAGTACAGTGACTCTAAAGCCTGCACTCTATGTAGCAGTACCACTTCTGGCCACACGGGGCATATAGGTCAGCTGTGTGGCGGAAGAGCCAGTGGCAATACTTCCTGAAAGAGTGTGGAAGGTCTGGCACATCTTGTAATACGATTTTCTCCTGCCAGAGGTACACTTCATTGTGTCTTAAAGCTGATTTATACTTCTGTTATGCTGCAATGTCTGTAAAAACGATTGATGCTCAACATTTCGTTCAGTTCAATTTAGTTTTTTTTTCATGGCGTCTATTTACTCTTCATGCATGACCCCCGAGCACAAGCCAAAACCTTGAGCAGGACTTGGATCAGTTCTAGGGGGGGACCATCCTGCTAATAGCTAGCTGAATAAAGGAAGACATGAGGAGGGAGACAGGACAGAGGGAGGGAGGTACAAAAATATACAAATGTCTGGTATAAATATGTGGTGGTTGGAAGGTCAGACTGCAGGTTGCCACGCCACCGGGCATCCCACAGTGGCATCCAGTTGACAAGTGCAGGTAAATACCAGTACAGTCAGGGGATGGACCATCCTGGCGTTTATCAGCCCCAACTCAAGTAAAATATACTGTATTTGCCATGTTGCTATGTCTGAGCTACATATAAGAAGTACATAATAGGAAACGTCCATTTGATTAGAAATGGTATTGCTACATAGTGGATTAAAGTGCAGAACAGCCCTTTCATATAGAATACAGTAGTTAGATATAAAAAAGACAAAAACAAAACAAACAAAACAAAAGATCTAAAGCATAATGTATTTTGGGTATGTTAAAATAAAGATCCCTGTAAATGCTATAAAGCTGCTGTCACGGAGACCAGTTGCAAAGGACAATCTCTGGTGATAACGGCTTTCCTGTTTCTGGGCATTATGCAGTAAACTCTCATCATACAGAAAACAGTCCTGTAAAAGCATGTGGAGATGTTGAGGCGGCTTTGCTTTTTAGAAAGCAACAGAATGCAAAATACACACTTTCTTATCGCTGATGAGATTGTAGGAAAAGAACGTTGAATGAAGACGGCATGATTGCTCATGAAGAATGCTTGAAAATTATTTTTAAAAAAGTAATTTAAAGACCTTTTTTAATTACAAGTATTCGTTTTTTTTTTTTATTACAACTTGAAAGATACACTGTGTAGTCACTCTATAACTAGCATAAGGCTTCAAACCAGGGCTTTGTCTAACACCCAGCAGTCTTACCAAACTATAAAGCTATCCTGCAACAAATTGCACCTTTTTCACAGTCTACAAAACCTATGCCTTTTTCTCGGGTTAACCTCCTATATGTGTGTATATATATCAAGCTTTTTTTTTTTTTTTTTTTAATATGATTGTTATTACTGCTAATATTTTGTACCGAGTTCCTCACTAACATTTAAGAAGAACCAAGAGCCAAACTTGAAACTTTTTACATGTGACATGAGGGATCTACTTCTGTTTCGGGCTCAAGTACATGGATTTAAAAAAATGATTTACAGTTGCAGCAACTGTGGTGCATTAGGTTCAAAATAAGAGATATGCTTGCATAAAGACAATTCAAAACAACAAGAAAACCTTTTAAGTTTTAAATAAGGTTCTTAGGGGTTTCTGTATTATAACGTCTTACCTTTTGCACTTGAAAAATTCTTGTCATTTGCATATTTAGAATAGCTAATATAAAATTGTACCTGTTTTTATCTGTTTATTTTTGTTTTAAACTTTTTCAGTGCCTATATGTGAATATTAATAACATATTGTCTCAATAAAAAGTATTTAATTTGTATTTCTTTCATGACCCAGTTTACATATGTGCATTAAGTTCATACAATGTTGTTATTAGTCCAATCTGTTTTTAAGTTTACATCATGACTAAACTAAGACGCATACTTTATCCTGTTAATAAAGCATTCACATAATGCATTTATTGATCCTTTTTTTGTATTTGTTGTGTGTTTGAGAATGTCATCATATGGTTTGAATGTGTATGCATAATCATATTGAGCCATATCCAGCTTTTGAGAGTATGAAAAGCGTGACAATGTAAGATTTCTCAACTAGCTGGATTCACACAGCAAGTTTTGCAGCTGTTACACCTCTGTTCCACTGTTTCTTGGGAGATCCAAATGAACAGTGTGTAAACTGTCAATGTGTAAAGGTGTAACAGGTGCAAGGATGTTTGCAAACCTCACAAGATGGAATCATTTGCAGCCATTTTCGCACACCACCTTCACCTCTTTTTTCAGTGTTTCGTTACAGAGACCAATGTATGAATTTGCAATGCAGAAAGGTGTAACAGCGACGTAAACCTCACAGATAAGATGAAATCAGTCCCCTCACAGGTCAGAACACCTGGTCAAGTGACAAGGAAGGTAAAGATGCTGCAGAAACATATCACCAGTTGTTTAGAGCAGCTGAAACCAGCAGGGTAGGCTTTATTATAAAGGCTCAACTTAGGGAAGAAAGTACCTGGAAAACCCAGTTACTGTGCAACCTGGAGGAGTTCCATTAGCTAAAGCTGGGTCATCATCGCCCTGCATTTCTGTGAATGCGTGACAAGGGTGTAAAGTAATACAGTTGTCATGAGATTACTGGGACCGTAGCCCAATATACACCCCCCCCCTTTTTTTTCTTTTTTCTAGCATAGGGACGGGAGATCACGAGATCTAGATAACACTTTTCAATTAAACGCAACTTCTCTTGTATGAAATCAAAACGATTGGAAACAATGAAGAAAAATAAATAAATAAACTAGTATGGACTCATCTTCGACTACACATACTTCTAAAGAATATGGATGTGGAGCAGATACTCAGACCGCGTGGCCTAATGGATAAGGCGTCTGACTTCGGATCAGAAGATTGAGGGTTCGAGTCCCTTCGTGGTCGTCTTTTGTTTTGACTCATACATTTTCTTTTTCGCCCTCACAAATAGCGATAGTTTCTTAAAACACATCAAGGTGACTAACAATAAGACAAATCGTCTCGATAAGTTAGCTCAAGTAGGAAACTGTTGTCACATAAATGAAAATTTTATACAACGTTATATGAGTCGTGCGGAGTTAAACGTAGCGGGGAAAAGAATCATCCTAACCATTTAGCAACCCATCACAACACACACGCACACATCATGCACGTCCCACAGGTCCTTTGTCTGTAGAAATAAACATAATGTTTGACTATGCAAGCGTCAAGCAGAGTGGCGCAGCGGAAGCGTGCTGGGCCCATAACCCAGAGGTCGATGGATCGAAACCATCCTCTGCTATTTTGAAGCGTTCATTTTTTTTTTTTTTTTAATTCCCTCGTTTCCGACTTCATGTGTACAAATTAGTTATTTTCTTTGGCTATGAAAAGAGTTGTTTCATCCACTAAGCTACAAAAAAAAAAAAAAAACGATGTAAGTAACGTAACATAACATAACGATTGTAACATAATAGGACTAAAGTAGCTAAATGTCATAAAATGTTTTGTTGCATGTTTAATTGATTGAAACTTGCAAATCCAGTGTTCCCCTTAGTTTAATTCCTCAGAAAGCTTAAGACAGTAGTTGACAAATAAAATATATGTAATAACACATAAACAACAGTACAAACTTAATCAAAATCTACTCGTCTGCTTTGCTTGATAGCTGACTGGATTTTCTTCTGTTTGAGCCGTTCCTTGTTCCTCTTCTCTAATCTGCAAAAAAACATTTCAAACATCATGTGAATGTATAAATATATATATATATTAGACATATATAATTGAGGTTGATTGATTGCTTGTTCTGCTGGTCATAAATACCTTGCTGCCCTTAGAGCTATGTCCTCAGCTGTTGGTTCATGTGGTTTCTCACTTGCCTCAGCTATAATGGCAGAGATCTTCTCTATACAATCGGTGAGGTTTCGTTGCTGACTCCTGCTCACCTCTGATGTCACCAGCAGCTCTCCCGCCTTATTGATGCGGTTTTTGTTCTGTGAAATATATTTTATTGATAAAAAAACAAACAAAGAAAAAGGATCAGATGTAAACAAGAAATAGAATCAGATGTAAACAAGTTTTCCTAATCTCACTGCATTTGAACACCAACCTTTTCAACTACTTTTTTTCGGACATCCTCTGGGATCCAGTCTGCTGTGTACACATGGAATCGGACTTCTGCTTTTGTGTTGACTGTGGATTGAGAATTGCAGAATTTCAAGACAATTTTTGGGCTGACGTAAATGAAGTGTCAACGTAAGTTACAAATAGTGACAAAAATTACAATTCCTTCACTGACCACTAGGGATAAGCTCCAAAACAGTGCAACTCTCCATTGACTCACGTGTTAAAAGTTTTTTTTGTGTGTGTGTCTGTCTGTGTTGCTGCTGCTGTGACACTACAATTTCCTTTATTGGATGAATTTAGTAATTTGCTTGATTGATTGATTGAAAGTGTTCAAGTCAGCTTTAAAGCTCTGCTTTTTCTGTTGTTTATCAACATGGCACTGTGAAGTACAAGGAAAAACAGGCTTCAAATCACTCTTTAGAAAACCTATGGATGATGTCACACAGAGTTTGTCCAGTTCATCTCATACAGTCTATGATGTAAATCAGACCTAAAACTTACCTATATATGCATAAAAAATATACCTTTGTTGACATGCTGACCGCCGGGACCACTACTTCTGCTGTAGGACACTGTCAGACGTTCTGCCACAGTAGAAATAATATACATTAAAGTAACGCAAAAAGCCAAATGGAGTATTTGTATTTTCATATTCACATTTAAAACATACAGTAGCCTGTGTGAGTGTAGACTTACCTACTGGAATATGCACTTGTGTGTCCTAGGGAAGTAAAATAATAATTATAACAACAATTCTGTCACTTTTTAAACGTGTGTTCTACTTTTATTTTATTAGTACAGACTTTTGTGAAATGGCCACAGACTGTATAAAAATATAGAGGCATTCCTCTAATCAAATTCAAACGAAGGTTTCAGGTAAATACTTTATGATAACTTACCTGTGTGGAGTCTTTCCCTCTGGTCCCATAACAAACCAGCGAGGAGAGAGTATTGTTAACTTGTGCTAAAATAACAGTCGTGAGTCTGACATTAGGTGGGATCGTTTTAATTCCTGCTGAACTGTAAAGAAAACAACAACGCCGTGCTATGCATGCCGCCATGTTGGAATGACGTTGGTCACGATGGAAGTGACATTCAGCGTCTTGTTACCGTACAATACTGCTTAGTGGTTACTTCAAATTGGCATACAGAACAGTTTTTTTTTGTTTTTTTTTAATTTTCAATTTATTTGATTAAATACGTTCAGAAAAAAGACTGGACGAATCAAAACATTAGGTTCCACCGAGATTTGAACTCGGATCGCTGGATTCAGAGTCCAGAGTGCTAACCATTACACCATGGAACCACATAGCGAAGCTCACGGAACCTAAATTTATAAAGTAAGAAGAAGACAAATGAACTCATATTTCGAATTGTGTAATGTTAGCGTCAAAAACCCTATTTAATCCCGGGCCATATCATCACCATAGTTAGCGTTAAACGGCCAGTTATTCTTTAAATTTTACTCTCCTAATTCCTTCGTTGTTAATAGCCTATATAAAAAATTTAATCTACTAATTTATACATAGAATAATAAAAATTCAAAGGGAAATTTTTCCCCCATAAAATAAACGACAACAACAACAACCACTGTAAAATACCAAATTTCACAATAAATACATATTTTTTCACAAGTGAATTTTTGCAATATAAAAATGTGCACACACACATATGTATATATAAATTCACACGTAAACAAAAAAATTATTTTGCAATATATATATAGTTATCAAATTATCGTCCACCCCTACCTAAGATGAAGGAAAGATTAATTTCACAAAAATTACTTATTTTGACAAATATTTGCAACTTTTTGTTGTGAAATCTTTTGCTAAATTTGACAAAATCCAACTGGGGTCTGTTTCACAAAGCGGGTTATGTGGAAAATCCGAGTATCTTGACCTGGAACTCAGGGAAACTCTGAGTTGTCTGTTTCACAAAGCGGGGTTACTTAACTCCGAGCCAGAGGGTTCAGTTGAGTCGGTTTCACAAAGTTAGGTAACTTGATACTCGGAGTCTGTTACTACGGCAACTGACTCCCTGAACTAAACCTGGTCAGGAGCAGTTTTACTTCAACATACCCCGGGTCTCTTTCTGTCTCCTCCCCTTTTTAAAGCCAAAATGGGTTCAGGTGAATCTGAAAACCTCTGATATAACGATCATTTTGGCGACGTCTGAACGATGAAATGTCGGAATTTGCATCAGTAAAGTGTGTTGATGATCCGAATAGATGGTTTAATAATTTAATACAGTCAAAGAGACTCTGACGTCCACTCGTATTGTTGGTTTTCCTTAGTTCTGCTTCATTCTTTATACTTTCTAATGATATAGGCCTATTGCAGTTTATTCCATCGTTATTGTGAAAACTAGCACTAGAGAGTCACTGATTAGGTATAGAAATACTGTGGGTGATATCTGTTGTCTAATACACGGAATTAATTTTTGTTTGTTTTTTTTTACAAAAAATGTGCGCGTAACGAGTAGACGTCAGACCTGCTTTGACCGTATTAAATTATTAAACTATATTCGGATCATCAACACATTTTACTGATGCAAAATCTGACATTTCATCGTTCAGACGTCGCCAAAATGATCGTTATATCAGAGGTTTTCAGATTCAGCTGAACCCATTTTGGCTTTAAAAAGGGGAGGAGACAGAAAGAGACCCGGGATATGTTGAAGTAAAACTGCTCCCGACCAGGTTTAGTTCAGGGAGTCAGTTGCCACAGCAACAGACTCCGAGTATCAGTTACCTCACTTTGTGAAACCAGTTCAACTGAACAGTCTGGCTCGGAGTTAAGTAAGTTAAAGTTTGTGAAATGAAAACTCAGAGTTTCCGAGTTCGGGGTCAAGATACTTGGAGTTTCCACATAACCCGCTTTGTGAAACGGACCCCAGTTATTCCACTGTTTGATGTCAGTACTGAATCAAACGGACACTAAATTTTCCTAAGAAATGTTCGAAGTACATTATTATCTTTGCACGGGCCAGATAAACTGAAGTAGGGATCCGGATTTTGCCCGCGGGCCTTGAGTTATAAACCTTATTAAATAGAGTCTACTGAATAGGGATTTAAACTTAATATTCTGGAAAGTTCTTCAACAAAACAAAACTCTGTCAAACTAATAATTATGTTTAAACATGCAATTAATTACTGCGATGGACTGGCGACCTGTCCAGGGTGGACCCCTGCCTTTCGCCCAAAGTGAGCTTGGATAGGCTCCAGCAGACCCCCGTGCATAGACATTATACATACTTTATAATGTCTATGCCCCCGTGACCCTGAACAGGAAATAGCGGGTATAGATGATGGATGGATGGATGGTATGCAACTAATTATATATTTACGCACGACGGAACCTTTGTTTTGCGATCTCTGTTGCAGTCAGGGCGCATTCGAGGGCGGATATTGCAACCGCTCGAGAAAAACAAAAGCTTAACATCAAATTTCTGGAAATCAATAGATAACAGTCTCATGTGTGGAGACCAGTGTTCACGTAGTACAAGCTAAAAAAAAAAAAGATCGCGAGGCTCACGCCTCCTAGGTTGATTTTTTTTTTTATGGCGCTTATTTAGCAGGATAGATCATGTTAGCTTTATTAACGTCCGGTTGATGGTCTTTAACAGCGTTCGTAAACATGTGTATATATAGATATAAAAAGGCCGACTTGGGTTGCTTTTTGTCGTGTTAATATGGATAATTCTCAACGTTAACTCTTGGGAAACCCAATATACGACAGTGGTCTTTATATGGTAGAAATAGTTCGGGAGATTCATGCAAGCGGGACATGTAAATTGGATCAGGAGAGAGTTGCTGTAGATGTAGCTTTGGTCGATGAAGTCATGACTGACGTGATGTGCATGTTGTTGCTCAAGAGAATCGAGCCCATGTTTTAGAGGAGAAAAGGTCCGGCTGCCGCCAGTGAGGGATTTCCGCCTGTTTATCTGCAAAAATGCCCGGAATGGTGGCGTTTGGGCGGCGGTGGGGGATCGCCAGTGATGACCTCGTCTTCCCCGGCTGCTTTGAGCTAGTGCTTCGTTGTCTCTGGTAAACAGTTTACTTACATCTAGAACTGTATGAGGATGTCTTCTTTTTAAAGCCGAACTCATCCGGGCCTGAACGAGTATTATCAATAATAACGATAACAGACTGAAAAGGAGAAGGGAGAACCCTACCCCTTCTCCACTCATTAATAATCATCTTTCTCATACTGTTGGAGTTTTACCAACAAAAATATGTAGTGCATACACATATACCAATTTATATATACATATATATATGTAACTACACACACAGAGCATTTGCAGTACTGTTTTATTGCTGTGTTTATCCCACCTAAAGTGTATTCATATTTGTACGTATTATTTATACTATCTTAACCATAGCATATTGCATCTTCTTTGCTTACATATCCCTCTGTATATATGTACATACTCTGCACTTTATTGCTTTTCCTTTTTTGTGAACTTCTAGTTAGATGCTAAACTGCATTTTGTTGTCTCAGAACTTCTCTGGACCCCTCCCTAATTTGACCAGTGATGACATGTACAGTCGCACATTGTCATTCAGTCGTTGGTTGTCACG
>JBAMYA010000011.1:92847-103445 GCA_037176975.1 Arrhamphus sclerolepis
GCAACACCATCAGTGGCAAGAAAAAACTCCCTCATGGGAAGAAACCTTGAGCAGAACCCGGCTCTTAGGGGGACCCTAAGAGCCTAACCCAGCTGGCCTTTGGCAGGAGGAAGTTGATAGGCCTCATCAGCCTCGATGAGGCCTATCAACACTGAAGGGTGATGGTGGGTCCTGAAACCAGACCAGTTGAGAACCGCTAGTATTTAGGATAGTCATAGAAATACAAAAACATGCAGTTACGTGCTCTGATATGTTTCTTCTTAAGTTTACAAACCTTTGATGTTGTAATTTATTTGGTCATTTTCAGGTATGGGCCGGGAGGTTGAACATCTGATCCACGAGAACGCCCAGCTCCTGGAAACCAAGTTAGTATTCATTAGAACAACTCAGTCTTAACAGTGAAGGAACTAATAAACTAAGATCAATAAATAAAAAGCCATTTATTTCATTTTATTTGTGCTAGGCTTCTTTTTCCAAACATGTTCTTTGTTTTTTGAATGAGGAAATTGCATCTATGTGCTAAAAGTTTCAAAGAGGTATTTTTAGGTTAGAAACAGTCCCTGGAAAGGAACATTTCTGTTCCTGCCATCACATTGAAAAGTATCCTTTTGGGGGGGGGTTACGCTGGGAAACTTTGAAAATACTCTCCTTTGGAATCAAATGGTGTATGTGGCATTGTTCTGTAGAGTGAGAAATACCTTGCATCATACACAGTTTGCCAAAAGAAAAATTGAAATATATTTGAATGATTACGGTGGTTTACAGTTGTTGTAGGTCTAATGTAAAAGATGAGCTCTCCTAAATCAGAACCTAAATCAAACTACAGCCTACATTCTTGTTTGGTGACAGAAGACGGGTTAGCAGAGGAAATGACATCACAGGATTTATCCATCTGGCGCTATGGCAACTTGCTTGTTCACTTATCAATGAAATGGTATTAACAAGCTTACATTTAGCATATCTGGTTTACTTGCCATCCTACTGCTATATACTCATTTTATATTTGATAAACCTTAATACCACAGATCAAATATATTTGACGGATTTCCTTTTGTTTTTTCTTTTATACAGTGAATTTTTTGCAGACCACAAAGATTTGACCACATCAGATTATGACTGCTTCTTTTTTATAACTGCTTGAATTATTTATCAGATCAGCTAGATTGGATTGTGGAACAAAATAAAACAAAATAAAACAGTTCAATTGAAGGAGATTATACATGAGATATTCCCGCTGCCTCCAGAACCTTAAAGATTCAGTGAGCGTTTGTCCGTCCTAAATGATTTGATCACAGGTGAACGACCTGAAATGGAGGCGTAACCACATTTTTACTTTTCTGTTCCATTTTTCAGACAGAGAAACGAGTGTTTAAAAATGTAAAAGAAGACTTGAGCTCATTAATTGAATTCGTATCCAGATAAAACCAACCTACGAGCTCCAGAGTTTTTAACTGTTCAGCAACTCTTGAGAAGCCTTTATAAATGCAGTCCACCTCACGTATGGATGAACACCTGTGCATTTGCTTGCAGAAATGCCCTGAATGTGGTCAAGAATGACCTGATCGCTAAGGTTGACGAGCTGTCGTGTGAGAGGGAGGTTCTGCAAGGAGAGCTTAACGCTGTAACTCAGGCCAAGACCAAACTGGAGGACAAGAACAAAGAGTTGGAAGACGAACTCAAGAGGTAAGTTGGCCTCAAAATCCAATTTCCACCTCTATGTTTGACATATGCTATATATGCGTCATGTTTGGGTTCTCTGCTGCAGAGTTAAAGCAGAACTGGAGGACACCAAACACAAGATCAAGAATGACAATGAGGATGATGTGAGTCCTCTATGCTCCAGTTTCTCTGGATGTGCAACTTTTATTTCAAGCACCTTCAAGTGAACGTTAGTTCAGTGCGTGGAGTCCTGACTCCTTTTTCTTGTTTTGTGCCCACAGAGCGATGTGCCTACAGCGCAGAGAAAGCGATTCACCAGGGTGGAGATGGCCAGAGTCTTGATGGAGAGGAACCAGTACAAGGAGAGGCTGATGGAGCTGCAGGAAGCTGTCAGATGGACAGAGATGATCCGGTAAGACTGCAGGAGACGCGCAGTGTGAGTTTCACGGTTCTCAGAAAAAAAGACTTTTCTTGAATCTTACCATCACAAATGAAATATTTATGAAGAGAAAATGAAAGATGTGTTTAACCCAGCAGAGCAGTAGGAGGTTTGAGGTATGACGGCTCAGGCGCTGTTTTAATAAAAGAAAAACTGCTCATTAGATTTTTATTCTTCCAGGGCTTCAAAGGAGAATCCAACCCTTCAAGAGAAGAAAAAGTCCAGCCTCTGGCAGTTGTAAGCCGCTCCTTTCTTTTCAGTTGACCTATTAAATAAAAACTGCATTGGGATTTATGTGTTTTTTGCTTTTCTTTTTTTTGTTCCATGATATACGGTTGTTTTCTCCAGGATGTAGGTAAATCTTGAATGACGTTTGAAGTTCTCATGTCAATACTAAAGGGAGAGCCAGTGCATAAGATATCGTTATTTCTTGACCAAAAAGAATATATATATACATATATATATCAAAAGGATGTTTGCTAATACAGCATGTATGTTGTGTTCATGCTCTTCTTTGTTTAGTTTCATAAGGAATGACTTTGGTTTGAAGATGGATGTGGTTTGGGGCTGGAGTGGAAACAGCATCTGATAAACCATCTCTGCTTTGTTTCTGTGTGCCCCTCAATCTGCCTGATGTTTGTCGTGATGTCTGTGTGCAGGAGGTGTGTTGAGGGTTTCTGTGGTGATGGGAGGGAGGGCAGGAATATGGGGGAACTTAGGTCGTAAAGATCGACTTGGCACTGCTCCTTTGCTGCTTTTAAAGAACAGACGTTGGTTGCCGCATGTGGCCCTTTCAGACCGACGGCGACATCCGCTCTCCAAGAGTCGTTCATTTTGATGGCTTGTTCACATGAGGCGTTCATTCAGGAACAGGAAGCAAGATGGATGAACAGCTTTCACAGATGGGTAACACAGATAGGGGCAGGTAGTACGAGCTTCAGTGGTCTTTGCAGCAAAAACAACCCTTATTCTGTCTTATTTTGTTACCAAACAGAATTATTTCTGTCTTGTTGTGATTGAAATGAAGGGAGCTTGATAGCATCCAGCTATTCACTTGCTCCAGAGTCATTTGGTGAAAGAGCTAAGTAAAGCTGTGTGTCATCTGCATAGCTGTGATTAGCAACATGGCTGTTACGTATGATCTGACTGAGGGGAAGCATGTCGAGGTTGAGTAACAGTCGTCCAAGCAGCTTTGATGTTTGTAGCTGTTGTCATTTTCTGAGTCTGGTTCAGGCTCAAACATGTTTGGAAAGATGGCACAGCTAAGATTAGGAATAAAAGAGCTGTGTTCTTCCCGTCGGTAAGCCTCCAGGAATTCAGCCAATCAAAAAGCACTTGGGCCAAATCTACTTGTTTTTTTGTCGATACTCTTTACAACCTTTGTTCTTCAGATTTATAAATTTGTTTTAGTTATGTCTGGTGTGAAACTGCTCTAAAGTTACCAGAGATACAAATTAGATGGCTGAAAATGAGCATAATGTGACTCTAATACAGCGTACAAACCAGAACCGAGCTGAAAGGTCGAAAACTCTTACCTATATCGCGGTGTCGGTGTGAAAGGGCGCTATTGTTGAAAAACGGGGGTTTTGTGGTCAGGCCTGTCCTGCTTTGTGTTGTTTACTAACGTTGTGGTTTGTGCATCATCATTAACCTGCTCCTGCTCTCAGATCATGGGGTCCGGATAAATCTATGTGCACCAGTATGAAAACTAGCCTTGTGCGTCAGCATGGGAGAGGAAAGCTTTTACCCTTAAATGTTGAATCCTTTCTCCGCTACTGGAGCTACCGCTTTTGTCCACCCTTCTATATGTTTGTCTGTTTGCTTTTTTCCCCCCTCCCCTCCCCCTTCTGCCTCCTTCCCTCCCACTTCCCCGTCCTTATACCTCTAGTTTCAGCCGTTTGTTTAGCTCGTCGGGCGGAGCAGGCAAGAAGCCAGCAGGAGAGGCTCCCGTCAACGTCAAGTACAACGCACCCACCTCTCAGATTCACCCATCCGTCAAGAAGAAGAGCAGCGCCCTCCAGCAGCTGCCCAGCGACAAGAGCAAAGCGTTTGATTTCCTCAATGAGGAGTAAGTCTGCTGGAGGAATCTCAACAATCGGTGGCTGCTTGATTGGTTTAGCTTTAATTAGTATTTTTTTGGCTTTTGTATCAACTTAAAGCAGCGCAGAGGCCCTTTTACATCACTGTTGAAAGATCACCTCCTTCAAAAGCACAATGGCTCATAGTCTCAGGATTGATCTGAGGTTTGAAAGCCAGTGCATTTACCAGTTGTCTTAACTGGTTTGAAAATATCGTAAAACAAATGGTTAAACATTAAGTAAAAGATGGAAAAAACCCACAAAAGTTAAAATAAGTGTTGACTAAAACTAATTTGCACAAATATTTGGTCCACATGGGGTCAGTTTTGATTTCAACTTTTGGATTTTTTTGCTTTAAAAGTGTGATGCAGCTGTCGTTTTTGTCCCACAGACCGCCAGCTGAAAGCACAAGATCCATCCGACAGCAGAAGAGGGCGCAGTACCAGCAGGTCAAAGCTCACGTCCAGAAGGAGGACGGCAGAGTGCAGGCGTACGGCTGGAGCTTACCTAAGAAGTACAAAGTAAGACGACCTCCGCCACGACGTTCATGGCTGTGCTCAGTTTGTGTTTTTGAAGTTAAAAATAAGTCATAACGCGGTGCTGCTGTAAATTTGACTTTTTAGGCCAATGGCGGTCCGTCAGAGAGCAAGATGAAGAATCTGCCGGTTCCTGTCTTCCTCAGACCTCTGGATGAGAAAGATCCTTCTATGAAGGTGCCTCCTCCAACTTTGTGTCTTATTTATCGCTCGTGTTATTTGACTGGAGCCCAGAAGATTTATGGGCCAGCTGTTATTAGACATTTCCTGATTTATTAATCCTGGAAATTAACATGTAGGATGAGAGAGGGATAAAAAGAAGATCCTTTAACAGTCCCTCCAGGAATTTGTGATCTTGTGATCGCAATAATTAATGAAAAATGCAAAAATAACAGCAAAAGACCATGCAAAACATTTGGTACTGTGGACGTAAATTCTTCTGTACAGCGTCGTGGTGGAACACGAACGAATTTTCACCGGCTAGCCACTTTTTTTTCTTTTTTTTTTAACAACAAAACATTTAAAAACTGCATCCATGACACAATGACAGACCCGCCTTACTGTCAGTAATAAATAAAGTAAATATATGTCAGAGTTGTGCTGTTAAACCAGTTTTGGTGATTCCTTTTTTGAAATAAATTTTTTTTTTTTTAATGTGATCTTATTATCTTGTGATAACTTATCAAACCTCCGCACAGTCTTTTGTTATGTAAACAGCCAGCATCGTAATTTTTTGGTACTTTGTACATTTTTTATTTTCGTATAATATTTCGCAAAATATTTCTGTTTGTTCTTGTTTAAAGACAATTGTGTCTTCTTGCTGTTGACCTTTTCAAAAAATAATAATAAAAATAATTTGCCTCCAAACTAGAAATTTTTAAGTTAAATACATGTTAATAATGGAGACTGTCTTGATTTTGTTTGCAATATATAAATGGCCTTAAATTGTAATTATTTTATTTTATTTTTAATGAAAAGTTGCTGCCACATCAGTAATTTTTGAAAGCAAAAATCCCCCCAAAAAATGTCTCCCAGCTCCAGAGTTACTGCTTTAAGCACAAGTGTTGAAAACTGCAAAGGTTGTCCAGCAGGGGGCAGTCTGCGAATACCTGTAGGCAGCACATTTGGAACTCATGGACAACTGTTTGTTTGTTTGTTTGTTTTATTTCTAGAAGGAATATTGCACCAAATAAAAATTCTCTACTAGTTTTTGCTCTAATATTTTATTGCACACAGTTGCTGATTAACCAGAAACGCCGCTTGGATTTCTCTAACATTGATAAATACATTAAGTCAACTGTTTTATAGATTTATAGTAAGCTTTCATTTAATTGTTGTTGTATGGATATAAAAAGAATGAATTGTATTTGACCGCTGCGACTGGGTGTCCATGTTTCAGCTGTGGTGTGCTGCTGGTGTGAATCTTTCTGGAGGCAAAACCAGAGACGGAGGTTCGATAGTGGGAGCTAGTGTGTTTTACAGTGACGTGTCAGGCCCAGAGAGCCCGAAACAGAAGATGGGGTCTCAGAGTAGCCTGGATAAACTGGATCAAGAGCTCAAGGTATCCACTCAACACTGTAATTCACCTGTTAGGGTTCAACTTCGGGGAAATCATCCCAAAAGCGCACTTGATAAAATTGTAAATGATTCAGTGTTTCTGTCTTTGCAGGAGCAGCAGAAGGAGCTGCGGCAGCAGGATGAGCTGTCGTCGCTGGTGTGGATCTGCACCAGCACGCTGTCCAACTCTAAAGTCGTCGTCATTGACGCCAACCAGCCTGGAAACATCCTGGAGAGCTTCTTCATTTGTGACTCGCATGTCCTCTGCATCGCCAGCGTACCAGGTGAGTCTATAATTGTGAATGCGTGCAGATGATTCCTTTGAGGAGCTAAATCTGTTCTTTTTGTTCAGGTGCGAGAGAGACAGACTACCCGGCTGGAGAGGAAGTGCCTCCAAGCTCTGAGGCTGGAACAGCGGGAGATGGCAGCTCATCAGAAACCAACAGCAGCTCAGCAGATGGTGGCGGCGTTCTTGGAGGCATCACGGTGGTTGGCTGCGAGGCAGAGGGAGGAACAGCTGTTCCTCGCACAGCAGAGGAACCAGGTAAGAGACCAGATACTAAAGGTCACAGCATCGTCTCCTGACTTCCCAATGATCAACGACGGTGCAATGGGTCCTCTGCAGAATCCAGGCCGGCGGAGGAGGCCACAGAAGCAACGGAGACCAGTGTAGGAACTGCAGACCGCCAGGAGAGCCTGAGAGGAGTCTACACTGAACATGTGTTTGCAGATCCACTGGGAGCTCAGCAGACAGGAGAGACCCCAGACAACTACATGCAGAAGTAATGTGAACTGTTATCATTCAGAGTCAGTTGCATCAGCGCAGCCACAAATGGAGTGTATTAATGTATGAGTGAATGTCAGTCCTGACCGTAGAGATCAAAGCCTCATTTTTCTTAGCTAAAACCAAAAAAAAGCCTCCCATGAAGACACTGATGCAGCCAGTCCCATAATTTGTGACTTCAATTGTCGCTTTCAGAGAGCTCCATATTTGTTTTTGAGAATTTGCTCTTTTTCTTCTTTTTTTTTGGAAATTATGATAAAATAGGAAATGAACAGCTTGTATTTGTAAGTGTAAGTGCTATGTTCTGTTTTGATTTGATCTTAGTTAATAGATCTTATAGATAGCTGGATCACATATTGTGATATTTTGATTATTGCGATTTCTTTTTTTAATATCAGTATCTGCATGTTGTGAGACCTCTGTTGACACGTGCACGTACAAACACATTTGTATTGTCCTCCATGAGCTGGGAGAGTGATCTGCTGAAAGACGGAGTAAGTTCGAACCCTAACCAGGAGGAGCAGGACCTCATGATGGAAGAGGCTCAGAAGATGAGCAGCGTTCAGCCCACCATGTGGCTGGGGGCCCAGAATGGATGGTTGGTTCTTACTCGCTCGTTAATGTTTCTAAATCCTCGTCACACCTGCATGCTATGTTTCTGGAAATCCTCTGTTTTCTAATAATACACACCTTCGATCTCAGTGTGTACGTCCATTCCTCTGTGGCTCACTGGAAGAAGTGCCTCCATTCAATAAAGCTGAAGGAGTCTGTGCTCGGCATCGTGTAAGCTTATTCACACAGATTTTTAATTTCCCTCTAACTACACGCGTGATTGAAACTGTTTTCTCCCACAGACATGTAAAAGGACGTGTCCTGGTCAGTCTGTCTGATGGCACATTAGCCATTTTCCACAGAGGAGTCGGTGAGAGAACCCTGACTTTACCCACTTCCCTTTAAAAATGCTTGTAGGGCATCTAAACTAATCGTATTTTAACTTTTCGTTGTCAGATGGACAGTGGGACCTGACCAACTACCACCTGTTGGACTTGGGGAGGCAGCATCACTCCATCCGCTGCATGACTGTCGTGCATGATAAGGTGTGGTGTGGCTACAGGAACAAGATCTATGTGGTGCAGCCCAAAGCCATGAAGATAGAGGTAACGTAAGATTTGCTACCTCACTGGTGGCGTTGACCTACATTCTCCTGAAGCTGTTTGTGTTTCCGTCTTCTGCAGAAATCATTTGACGCCCACCCACGTAAAGACAGCCAGGTACGTCAGCTGGCCTGGCATGGCGATGGGATCTGGGTGTCCATCAGACTGGACTCCACTCTCAGGCTGTTTCACGCTCACACCCACCAGCACCTCCAGGACGTCGACATCGAGCCCTACGTCAGCAAGATGCTCGGTCAGTCTGTTTGTTTTCAGGATTCCTGCTTTTTCCTCAGGGTGTGGGAGGACTGTGGTTTCATCATCTCGTTTCGTTACATGCGTTGATTGTCTCCAGGTACGGGAAAACTGGGCTTCTCATTCGTGAGGATCACAGCTCTGATGGTGTCATGCAACCGTTTGTGGGTTGGGACTGGTAATGGAGTCATCATCTCCATCCCTCTGACAGAGAGTAAGTTCAGCAGCTTTTTTTCTTTTAACTCATGTAAATGAAATATTGGCTTTTTGTTTTTGATCAATCTGCCCAGTCCCAGACTGGATCTCTGCAGAGGGAAACACACACACACGCGGTGCTGCAATACGCACGTCTCGTTATTCTCCATCGTGTATTACAGGAGGATGCAGCTTCACCACCTCGGGGCGTCCCAAGGGTTGGCTCCCACAGCTGATGGGTCATCAGTTTACACAGTACACACAAATTAACGTTAATTTGTATTTATGTGCAAGAGCAAACGTCCAGTAACAAACTTTATTCTGGATTAGATGGCTTACCTGAATACAACCTGCTTAGTAAACGGTTTAGTTTTTTGTAAGGACGTGTGTATTAGAGGAGTTGCAGACACTCATTATGTTAGAAGAAAAAAGGATGATAAAAACATTTTTCTAATTCCAGTGAACATTTAAATATTGAAAATTGAGAAAACATTGTTGGTACTGTGTGGCAGTACGACTTCTGTCCACGTAGAGGAGCTGATCTCAAAGTTTCAACTCCAAATACACCTGGGACGAAGCTCTGGACCGCCTCCTCTCATTACCACAGTATTGTCGACACAGCAGCTACATCTGGTCAAAAGTGGTATTGCTAGTGGCCTCTGTTGGACTTTGTTGCATATGGAGCAACTGCTCAACAGTTTGAGCCTCATGTCATCCCATTTCCGAGGAAAGATGAAAATTGGAAGTGTAGAGATAATCCAGTTACCTAGGCCACAGAGATGCTCCTTCACAGTAACATATGCACGTTTATGCTGTCCATTAACAAGCAGTGCAGTACATCCTGCTTTGCTCTCGTCACCCTGTATGTGTATCGACTGAAATACGTTTAGAAAGGTGTTGGGAGATGGACTATGTTTTGTTTTTTTGTTATTTTTTTCTTGAGCTAGGTCTTGATAAAACCCTTGATGTTGCATTTCCAATATTTCCACTCTGTCCTCATCACTTTTCCCATTGGGTCCTTGTCCATTGTATTTAGTGGTAATCTCAAGTTCCCCATGATGATAGAGAAGAGAGGATTTAAAAGCACCCTTCCTCTCTGTTTGGCTGCTTCCCCGTATGTCTCCTCTTCAGCTGTCTGGAGTTGTGTCCCTGTTTCAGGCATTTATGCTTGAAAAAGCTCAATAAGCTGCTCAAACGTGTAAACTACTGTCCTGCTGTTGTTGTAAAAGTCATTTAAGCAACACAGAATCCAAACCACTGTAGAAAAAGGCTTAAAAAATATCAAATAAATCTGATTAAGAAGAAGAAAGTCTTCTGGAAAAATCTTAGTTCCATTACTTTCAGTTGATAAGATCTGTTGATAAGCTGTGAAATTCAGGTGCAATGTCTTAAAAAAAAAAAAAAAAAGCAAACTACACTAAACATCAGTTATTTTTGAGGGCTTTTTTTGTTTTTTGATGCACTTCTTTCATGTATTTTCTTAGCAACCAACAAGGTAACCAAGGGGACGGGGAGCCAACCTGGAGGGGTGGTCCGCGTGTACGGAGACGACAGCGGCGACAAAGTGACAGCCGGGACTTTTGTCCCTTACTGCTCCATGGCTCATGCTCAGCTTTGTTTCCATGGTCACCGGGATGCTGTCAAGTTCTTCACTGCAGTTCCAGGTAAGTGAACGAGGACGATCGTGATCTTCGGGGACTCCCAGTCTGTATGTTTGTGGCCACGCAGATGACTTGTAACTGAGCCGACTGGGTCTCTGCCATGGAGACACCACACTGATGCAGAATGAAATATGTGTGTGTGTGTGTGTGTGTGTATATATAGATAGATGTACATGTATATACTTTATATTATTAATTCTTCTTTAGCATATTTATCATAGTAACATATTTCTCCACCAAAGTGGTTCCAGTGATGTGGTTCCAGTGTTCGGAGCTGTTCCCA
>JBAMYA010000011.1:103545-157505 GCA_037176975.1 Arrhamphus sclerolepis
TCAGGACCATCCAGTTCAGCAGGCTCCCCCTTCGGATGCAGATAGCAAAGGCGACGGGCCTCCACTCCCCCGACCTGGCAGAACCTGGGCCGGCCAGAATCCCGGGAGGGCAACAGTCAGCAGGGCCGCAATACACCTGCCGCGCTGAGGACACAGCATGGGGCCGGGCAGGGGCCTCAGTCCCACACCGGCACCACCACTCCATAGAGGGCAATGTACGGCCCTGGAGCCGATCCACAGGACGGAACCAAGGACCAGGCCACCAGCAACAGGGGTTGCCACACCTAGGGATCCATTATGGATCCCCTCCGGGATGCTAGGTGTCATGCGAGAGCCACCCAAGCATGCCCACAGCACCTCCCCCACCATAGCAAAGCCATCCCCTGCAGCACCACTGAGTCTCGATGCCAACCACCACAGCTCCCCAAGAAATGGGGCCGCCACAGGGCGAAGCCATTTCAGTTCAACAGGAATCCAAAGAGGTGGACAAAGTAGCCAAGGTCACCAACGTGGAGCTGGTGAAGACTGAGGCCGGGGAATAAAGAAATCAAGTGTATTCTGCCTTCAATTTGTATTCATCCTCATAACAATGTATCTCTGCAGTTGAAGATTCTGTTTAGGAAGTCTGGGCCTCGCATAAGTCCCTTAAGGCTAAAATGGACACCTGGGGATGGGATGAGGTTTCCTTACACAGGTTGGCTAACCCCAACACTGTTTTTGAGGGGGCTGGTCTCAAACCTCAGATTGCCCCAAAACCACGTCCATGGTGTAGCTGGGGTCCAGCTAGGGTGACAATACGATTTGGAATCCAGTGTCTCATTGGTATGACAATGTTAAATAAAAATGCTTGGACGGCAAGCTCGGCGGGAGGATGTGCCAGTGATCGCGAGACTAGAGACCCCCAGTGCAAGAAATCCAAGAAAGCAGCTTGCTGCTAGAATATACACACAAGTTAAAATAATTTCTTAAAAACTTTGAGAAATATCCACCTTCTCATCGCATAACTGTTCAACAGCCAAACACATCACCCTGGAAGATTTGGAGGATTACATCGATGCATACTTTAACCGATCCTGCGCTACGACCGACATGGACACAGTGAGCGATATGGAGAAAGTCAAGCCCACAGCAACCAAGAGGAGCAGGAAAGCAGATTCCACCTACAGCTCTCTGGAAAAAGCCACCTGCTCTGAGGTCAGTGACATCTTACTCTCAATTAACGAGAAGCTCTCCGGCTTGGACTCCAGGATCACGCTGATTGTGCATTATTTCAAAGAGTTCCAGCAGCTACGCAAAAGTTTGGAATTCAGCCAAGAACAGATCGCTACGCTGACTAGAGAAAACAATTCTCTACGCAACTCCATTTCATCTCTGACAGACAAACTTGAAACTGTTACTGAGGAAAATAAGGAGATGAAAGAATCCATTCTGGACTTAGTCGCGCAGCATGAGGGACAACCTCATCTTCTCCAGCATTCTGGAGCAAACAAAAGACGAGAATCCTGAAAAGCTGATCAGACTTCATGGTATCGCAGTTAAAAATCTCCGCGGACACCGTTAAGGAGATCAGCTTCCATCAAGTTCATCGTATCGGTTACAAAAATCCAGCGAGCAAACACCCGCGTCCAATTGTGGCAAAATTTGAACATACAACGCCATGGGAGAAACCTGAGTGGATCGCACAACGGCCTGAATGACCAGTATCCTCGTGAAATCCTGAACAGACGGAAAGTTCTTTTCCAGATCAGGAAACAATACATGAAAGAAGGAAAAAGGGCTGTAGTTGCGATAGACAAACTTTACATTGATTAACAGATGTTCCGTGATAAGGACATCACCCCTTGGCTCTTCTAACTTCACACAACACGTCTAAATGAAAGCTTCAAATCTATCTATAGATATGATTGATTTATAGAATTGCACATGGGTTACTATGACTACACTTTTTTTTTCCTCCCAGCCCCCTTTTATTTTATTCATGTTTTAGTTTTCCTTCTGTGTTTATTGTATGTGCTCCAATGTTTTCTGTTTTGTCTATATGTCTCTCTCCACCTTGTTTCTCATTTTTCTTTTTTCCCTTCTAATGCACTGATTCAGACAAACAAAACACCACAAACTAACTCACGTACATGTTCTACATCCACACCGTCACCTGTCGATATCTTCTGACAAACGGATTCTCAGGCCTTTATAAACATCTTCAGCACATTGAACCAGACTACAAAATTCAAACATTTGTAAGTTGGAACATTCAAGGAATAAACTCACATGTAAAAAAAAACAAAACAAACAAAAGTATTTGATTGTATAAATAATTTACAGGCTGACGTATGATCAAACATTAAAGACCTCACAATTCAGCAATATTTTTATGGCTAATTTTAATTCAAGACAAAGGGAAGTAGCAATTTTAATTCACAAAAAAGTCTTGTTTACTTATAATGATACAATCACGGATCCTGAGGGACGATTTATAATTATTAATATCACAGTAAACAGCAGCCCAGTAACAATAGCCAGCGTTTATGGGCCAAACAATGATGACTTGTCTTTCTTTCATACCTTCTTTACAACTATTTCTAATTTATCTAGTTCGCCAATAATTATAGGTGGAGACTTTAATACAGTTCTCAACCCTGAGCTTGATAAATCTAATCACTTGACAGTTTGTTTTTCCTCTATTTTCTTTCAGCCATCCTGCAGCTTCTGTTCAGTTGTCTGATTACATCATCTCTCCACAGCTGTGTAGACTTTGTTGCTCCAACAAAGATGAAAAATGTAAAAACTGAGTCCAGGCTTGACTTGGGTTTCTTTGTTAAAATTGTCAAAGATAAAATCCCAGGAAGCAGGTACAATAACTGGAGTCGTGTGTAAAATTTCAGACACTCCGTATTCACAAAGCATGTGGTGGGCTATCGCTGTCAAACCTAAGAGAATATTATGCTGCCCAAATGAGATGCACAGTTTAGTGGTGCTAGATGAAACTGTTTAAGTGAATATGGACCAGTCTCATCCCCAGACTAGGCTTAATGGAAATGATTATCAAAAGGGGGATAATTGTAGATAATTGTAGTTTATACTTTGAAAATACGGCAGGAGATTGTTTAAACAAAAAGAAAAAACATAAATTGGAAAGAAATGACAAACTCCTCATGTGGTCCCAAGTTTAGACCTGTACTGACTGACATCACATCTGCAAGATGGAGAAACGGGGTATCTTTATGTGTCCTGGTAGAACCTCCACTGTCTCCTGCCACAGGTACCAACCACAGTCCCTGCTGAGATGGTGTAGAGCTAACTGGCACCTTTGGTTTAGCTCCCAGTTGTGTTTAGGTGACATCAGCTGTGGTAAAGCCCCAGTGAGGATGGCGCTCCGTTGAAACCGCTGCCCCAACCAAGGCCAGATGGGTGGCAGCCGTGGAGACGTTGGTCCTGGTGGTAATAAAGGGGCAGAGACGTTGAATATTTGAGCAGAGGTTACGTCTGGTCTTGCTGGACCAAAAATGATGTCATCCATCAACTTCTCAGCTTCATGAATCTGGAAGAGTTTGTGAATTCTGTTTTCTAGTTCTACCATCTGGAAGAGTTCTACCTTGACATACAAGGTGGAGCAGTTGGCTTAGAGGTAAGTGGTGTCCTTTATTATTAGTTCATGAAAGCTTCAGCTAAAAGGTTTTGAAGAGGCACCAATGTGTTAGCATTGTTTCCAGCAGGTTTAGCCACCTCTCCTGCCCCAGTGTTTAATTGAAATTGACTATTTCTACAGGATTCTTTTTGCCAGTTGATGAAACAAATCAAAGATATGCTAAACTCCAAAGAAAACAAAATGGTAGAAAAATAAATGACTTTATTAAAGGGCTCGAGCTTTTACTATACTAATACTAACTACATCTGTTTGTATCATAGATTTGTGTTAAAATTAGATTTTGCCAAAATTGCTAGGACTCTTCCAGTTAATGGATTCCATATTGAATAACATGAGAAAGAAGCTGAAAAAGGTTTTTAAAAACCCAGATGGTGATTATAAGCAGCTTCATAATTAAAGATGCATAATGAGCCAAACTTGCTAACTGAATTTGAAAACCAAAATACTTTTGAATTTAAATTCAAATTTATATTGCCTTTCGGTTCAACTAGAAGCCAATAATGTGGACAAGGTGGCCTCCGTTGCAGTGGTGGTGCCTGAGCCAACTGCAGCCTCCATGTTGTGAATACAGAAATTTTATATGCATTCAACCCTAGATTTGAACTCTTCCAGATAAGAGGAATGTGTCTTGGTGTGGTAAAAACATTTGCTCAGGAATGAATTTTTACACCCAGAAGAGGAAAACAGTTGCTTGCAAGCTGATAGCCTGACCTGTTGCCTCACTGGTATCCAGTTCATCCATCCATCCATCCATTATCTATACCCACTATGTCCTGTGCAGGGTCTCGGGGGTCTGCTGGAGTCTATCCCAGCTCACTTCAGGCGAAAGGCAGGGGTCCACCCTGGACAGGTCGCCAGTCCATCGCAGGGCGTATCGAGTTCAGTTACCGTGAATTCCCAAGGTCTTGCAGCTGCAAAAAAATCCCCAGATTCATTGTAGTGTTTTATGATGATGCTGTAGGTAACTGGTAGCCAGTGTACTATAATAACTGAGCTATAGCTATCAAAAACATCAAGATTCAAATAACTTTACAGTAAGGGTCTTACCACAGCTGTTTTAAAGAGGGATGATCCCTGTCTGAAGAGGGCAATGAACAGTTTTTAAAAGCTCACCCTCAAAGGATTCATAAAAAGGTTTTCCAAACGAAAAAGGATCTAAATAAACCATAAGACCTCTGGACAGCAGAGACCAAAGTGGAGCTGTTTGACTTCACTTCCCGGTGCCATGTTTGGTAAAACCCAGACTCAGCTCCTACCCACTGTCAAGTACAGAAGTGGACGGTTGTTTTGCAGCCCACAGGACCAGAGCAACCTGATGAGACAACCATGAACTCCTGTGAACCAGAGTATCCCAGGGAAACAATGAGACCATCTGTCTGACAGCTTAAACGTCATACGACAGAACAGTGGTCCAAATCATGGAAACAAGTCTACATCAGAATGGCTAAGGAAAAATAAAATGAAGGTGCTGGAATAGCCTTGTCAAGGTCAAGACCTCAGCTGAACTAAAAAGCATCAATGAACTGAAGCAATGTTTTAAATTAAAAATTGGCCAAAATTCCTCTACATCGCCATGAAGGACTGATTAATTCATACAGGAAACAAATATTCATTTATTAAGGAACAAATTTATAAGTTATGGGGAATCACAGTTTGAAACATGCAACTACTAGAAAATATATATATATATATATATATATATATATATATACATATTCAAAAATAAATGAAGAAATGAAATTGCTGCTTGTTTTCATCGTGTTTTGTTGTTTCTGCACAACAAAACATATTAAAGTGACGGGTACTGACTGTATTTGCCAATTATAGTCATGAGCGATGTTTGCCGAGCTGTCAGGAAGCATTGAGAAACACTTTGGCACGTTCTGAATGAAGCGTTGTAAGAAAAACAAGAACACAAGGAGCTTCTTGCTTTGTCACTGTTTTGTAAAGGTGGTTTTTAATCTTCCGTAATCTTCAATTTTGGTTCAGGTGCCTGCAGCATAAACTGCTGGGACAAGTCAGCAGATATCCAGAGCCAAACCCTCCCGTCATTCTAAACACTTTTGCCCATGGGCCACCGAAGAGCTCTCATTCATCTCAAACAATCTCGGTTTTGGCATGTCAGAGGAACAGACAGGGTGGGCAGATTATCAGTCATTTGGGAAAGCATTGAGAAATGCTAACTGCAGTTTGTCAGCATGGGGGGCAAGAGACATCTTGCTGAAAGAATCTGAGGCAACCACCGCGTCTTTGCGCTTTTTCAGTTGTGTTTTACTGAAATATTTGGACAACGCTGTAATTGTTTTTCTTATTTTAGCTTTATACCAAAAATATTTCTGGCAACACCTCAACGAGCAGTGAAAGAAGCATTCAGTGCATGTGAAAGAGACCATTGTTAAGCTGCAAAAGCAAAACCCTGTAGATGTGTGAGAAACCACATCAGAGAAATTAATTCAATGCAATCAAAGGAAATTTTAAACAAATGAGTTTTTAACCTTGACTTAAAAGAACTGAGAGTTTCTGCAGTTTTCTGAGTTTGTTTCAGATGTTTGGAGCATAAAAGCTGAATTCTGATTCTGGGAACACAGAGTAGACCTGGTCCAGAAAACCTGAGTGGCCTAGATGGTTGCTACAGTAACAACAAGACTCTAATGTATTTTGGCCCAAACCCATTCAGAGTTTTATGAACTAATAGAAGTCTTTTAAAGTCTGTCTGAGACACAGGGAGCTATGCTAGTTGAAGCATATAGATGTTAAACATTAGAGGCCCCAAGTTGGAGCCGTGGAGAACTCCGCATGCCATTTTTTTCAGCTCAGATGTAAACTTGCCGTGGACACAAAGTAATCCCTGTCCTTTAAGTAAGACTCATCCAGTACTGTCCCAGAAAGTTAAACCCAGTTCAGTCAAGTAATATACTGTGGTCCACCAAATCACATGCAGAACTGAGGTCCAATAATATCAACATCTGTTTAATCGTGGGTACGAATATTAAGAATAGTATGTGCAATTTGAATGAATGTAAGATTTACCGTCCTGTTTCTTTAATGCAAATAGATGAAAGTTTTAGCAAACCAATTAGACAATGTAATTACATCATTGATCCATAACGACCAAGTGGGATTTATTTATGGTCGTAGCTCCTCCGATAATATTAGACGCCTTATTGATGTTATGTGGCCAGTGACTGATGTCTTGTCCCCAGTTGCAGCAATTTATTTGGACGCTAAAAAGGCTTTTGACATGGTGGAATGGGGCTATCTATTCAAAATTTTAGAAGAGTTTGGATTTGGTATGACCTTTAGAAAGTGGATTCATGGATTATGTAAGCACCAAGATGCAGCAGTGCAGACTAATGGGCTTCTCTGATTTTTTTGCTTTTTTGTTTAGCTATTGAGCCCCTTGCAGCAGCTACGTGGAGCAACGGATTCCCCGGGTGTTACAGTAGGTAGGATGGTACATAAACTGATGCTTTACGCAGATGATATTTTATTACTGGTGTCCGACCCCAACAGATCAGTACCAGGTCTTTTTTATTGGCCCTTCACTGCCTTCCATCCAGGGACGTTTCAGTGGCCTCAACAAGGTATCGTGTATTTGGGTATCCGATTTCCTAGACAATTGAAAGATGTAGTCAAAGTCAATTTTGACCCATTATTATAAAAAATTTCTTGTGATGTTGAGAGATGGGCAACTCTTCATTTATCTATGAAAGGCAAAGTGTGTTCCCAAACTTAATTATCTCATACATACCTCCAAAAAGGGCCCCCGATAGTACTGTATGGAACAAGCTGTAACGCCCCTCTATCACCCACACAAGTCTTGTCTACTAAATTAATTAAAAAAGCAAAGACACATCCAGTAATCTCTCATCTTAAATTAATTTGGACTAAGGTTGCTTGAATATTTAAATTTGACCCCTTTCTAAATGTCTCTTTAAATATTTGGTTAAGTCCTAAATTACGAATTGGCAAATTCCCCATTTATTGGAAAATGTGGCAGGAGAATGGCGTGGTTATATTGGGGCTCTGTATTGTGATGGTTCCTTCAAATCTTTTGGGGATCTGATACGACAGTTCAATATCCCTACGTCTCACGTTTTTAGGTACCTACAACTTTGACAAATGCTGGTGGGGATCTCTGGGTCTGCTACGGCGGTTCCCCAAAGTGCAGAATTTCTAGATTAAATTATACAGAGTTATGGAAAGGGACACGAGGCGGCTGCCTATTATTCCATGATGATTCAGACTCTTGGCAACGGGCCCATTTCAGCTTTACAGAAGGCATTGGATAGGGATCTGAACCTGACATTCAGCGATGAAGATTGGAACAGAATTTATAGAAGTGTTGAAGTTTCAAGGGATGCAAGAATTCGTCTTATTCAATTCAAAATTGTATATCGTTTTGTATTGTACTCCTTCCAGATTATCTAGATTAGGGCTATTACTCACATCAGATTGTCGACAATGTAAATCTGAGGAAGGTAATTTAGTTCATGTTTTATGGTCATGTGATAAAGTCCAGCAATACTGGATCAATATTTATGATAATGTGTGTGAGATCACAGAGATACAAATGCCGTTTAGCCCCAGATTATTTATTCTGGCTGATGATTCATTCCTGGTAGGAGAGGATAAACATATCAAATACTATGTCCAAACCAGTATTATGATTGGCAGACAAATTATCAGAGGATGGAGGACAGAGGGGGTGTCCTCCCTTCAAGAGTGGGCTGTGGAGACGGCACGAATCGCAGCATTTGAAAAAATGTCATTTAAACATCTGGATAGATTGGATCTATATGAAGCAAAGTGGGGAAAATACGTTAAATTCTGTTACTATTGTATTGTTGAATTAATGAAAATAAAAATGTTAATCACAAAAAAAGAATGGTATGTGCAGACTGTGCGACGATAAGCTAACTTGAATCATAAGCTACAATAAAATAAGATTATAAAATTATATTAGTATTTACTGACATTAAACAAACATGCCACAATAAACCACTCCGTTGTTACAGCATGTGGCATTTATTTCTCAGACAGTAGTAACATGGTGCTGCACAATCCTGTAAAATAGGTACCATGAAATTTATACAAAGAATTTAAAACGTAAATGCTTAAGATAGATGGATGAGCTTCATTGTCTGTCACAAGAGACATAAATTTGTCTTTGGCATCAAAAACACCTTTTAAACAAAGGTTTAAAAAACAACAATCAGTGTAACAACTGATCATAGCAGGCCTTTGTCTCGCTAAAATACTTGAAGGAATAAAAACGTCCTCAGATGCTTTATGAAAGCATCAACAGGCTAATGACTGTCAGGAAAGGACCTGTCTCCTCGAGTCCTGAAAGAAACCATGATCAGGTTCTTATCTGACGACCTCAGACTGCCAGAGCAGTTATAAGTCTGGATCAGCATATGGAGGACCAGGGACGGACCTGAAAGTCAGGACCAGAACTTTAAAGTTGATTAGATACTTAACTGGAAGCCAGGGGGGGAAATGACGCAGCAAAAGAGAAGAATGTGGTTATGGTAATAATTAGGGATAAGAGGAATACTTGGGATTCTTATTTTGGAATGGTGCTTGGTCGCATTAATTAATATATAATGTCAAATTGCATTTTAATTGGCTAGCGAGTACACAGAGTTGTAGGATTTCAGAACATTTTATGAGGTAGACATCGCAGGACGAAGGACAGCCGTTATGTGGGGGACATATCCCCACAATTCTGTCACCTACAACAATTTATAATTTGCGACAGTCCAAAATCATACATGGTGGTATAGTTGCCCATTACTGTTATCATTAGTAAATAGTGACTGAGAACATTTTTCTGTGTGACAACTGACCAGAAGTTTCATCGGCAACATAGTTCCTAATGTCCATTGTCCTTTTCTTCTCTCCACAGACACTGACACACCTGAGGACTGAACTTCGTCTTGGCAGTTGGCTCATTTAGCACATTTTCTTTTCCTGTCCAAAATGATTGGGAGAGGCAACCCAGCAGTGGCTGGATACTGGCAGGAGCTCACCTCTAGCATCCCTACCATCTCGGTGTGAGCTGGGGTTGGGTCACCTCTGGCCCCTTTCCTCCTCGCTGCTCTGTGTGGGGCGTGAGGGGCGCCCTCCTGTGGTGGTTCCAGGAACCCTGTAATGTAATAATATTTGACCTATATGAGTGTGAACGATACAGAACTGTCCAACATCTGAGACCTCCTGATCTTCAGGCACCACTTCCACTGCAGTCATATTACAGTTTCTGATCGTAACAACACCATTATGTAGGACATCTGAAGAAGTTGGGAACAGCATAAGATCCCTCAGGTCACTTGACTGAGAGCACACTCTAGTGGACGACTGGAGTCATTACATAATAAATTACATGGAGATCCTCCTCTGATGATGGACCAGGGATTTGCATTGTCTCACAGCAACAAGGTTCCACATTCAAATCCCAGTTGAGTTTGCATGTCCTCCCCACTCCTGAGTAGAGTCAAAAAGTGGTGGCCATGAAGTTGTTTCTGTGTGGAACAGTACAAATCAATGACCATCTATTTGATTGTACATGATGAAAAAAGTCTAAATCTTCTCCAAGTCATGATGTACCAGTAGAAAGAGTTTTGTAAATCATAGAGTTAGATATTCTGACTTTTGACCTACAAAAATGAGTTGATTTTAAAACACTGCCCCCCACATTACTCCTTATGAATCGTGGTTTATGTTTCCGAGGACTGATGTGACATCATCCAAACCCTAACTATAATGTCATGTTTTAGGACATAAAAAAACAGCACTTTCACAGTAAAAACAGAGTAAATAATCTTAAAGGAGCCAGTGTGTGCATATCAATCTGGAAATAGTTATCAAATTGTTTACAAACTATGGATTTCAATGATCTATTGTACGACTATTAGATTATTCCTAAATTCAGATTATTCAATCTTCCCAGAAGTGAACTGGCCCCAAGGTCTGACTGTGCAACATGTTGAATCCTACGGGCCCCACTGAGCGTGTTAAAGTCCATGACAGCACAGAAGACTGAACAGAATGACTTTTCTTGTTTCGTTTTGTGTTTTCAGGCATTTCCAACCAGGACAGAGGTCAGACCCAGGACATGCTGAAGAGGTTCTCTGTATTCCCCCAGCTGAGACAGAGGAGGTGGCTGGGAGGGCTGTCTGGGTCTCTGCGTAGCCTGCTTCCTCCGTGACCTGAATGGATGAAAGGGTTGCCAAGAGAACGTCTGTTCTTGCTAAAATGAACATGAAGTTCATAAATCTGCATCTGAACAAACAAGATTTCTTCTCAATGTCCTATGGACGGATGAGAACAAACTGGAGATGTTGGCAAGTTTTTCCAAACCAAAACACTCAATTCTAACAAAAACATCTCATACCTACTGTCAAGCACGGCGGTGGAGGAGTGATGGTTGTGTTGTGGCCACAGGACCTGGGCACCTTGTAGTCACTGAAGGTGCATTTCTAGTGGTGGTTCAGGGGTGAAACTAGGAGGCTGGAATTTTAACAGGTCAACTTCCTCCTGAGTCCTTTCAGCCGTTGCGTCTCCTCTTACATTGACAGGGCTGTTTGCATGTGAACTACCATTCCAAACCACATGGTGGCGGTAGTGCACCACTTTCTCTCTGTCAACCATCGAAAAAGAGAAGATGTCGGCAAAAACCAAGAGGCAACCACCTCACTTCCGAATTGAAGCCATGTCAGGAATTACGTTTTGTTGCAGTTCCTTCACTGACCACTAGGTGCTGGCTTCAAACCAGAGCAAATTCCCATTGACCTTCATGTTAAAAATACTGACTTTGCAGCAGAATTAGACGTATTTACAGCCTGGTACAAATCGGTTTTGGTCTCTATAGTTAGATGTTATATCCATTACAACAGTACAGGCAGTGATTTTTTTCTTTTTGTACCACATCAGATACATTTATATTAAGCAATAAAACTATCCAATCAGATGCATGGATTAATTTGACGTGCTTTAAAGAGAGTCAGCTATTGGCTCTGACAGCTTTGTCCCGCCTCTGTTCAATATGGCACCAGGCAGTTTGAGGAATCCACTGGAAACCAGTGGATGATGTCATTCCTGGTTCATCCATCTGTATATGTCTATGGCAAAAATCAAAGAAGAAAAACAACCATATTGGAGGAGCTAAAGATGACTGCCGTGTTTGTTTGCTGTTTGTATGTTTAATGGTGGCGCTGGATGAGAAAATACGGCTCGTACGTGAAGCCAACAAATTGAGTCTTGATACAGGACAAACATGCCACCAGTTCTTAAAAATCAAAATTGTTCAACAATAAAATAATCAAAGTTTGGGAATCCAGAGATCTTCAGGTCTGTCCAATCCACATTTTCCCATTTTTCTGCCACCAGCTAAAACAAAGCTTTATCTGTTACTTTGTTTTTTGACTACAAGCGGCACTATCACCACTTATTGAGGCAAAGGATAACATGCTTTATCTCGTAAATCAAGTTCCTTCATGAGACTTTTACAACTACGTGAAATTCAGTTGGTGTCACAATTCACAAATCACTATGGAGACCAACATCTTTAAATTAAATTTGAGTCTCATGTCAACCCCATAGTTTCATGACAGCACACAAATACTGTTCTTTCGTTCTTTTTTTAATAAAGGCAATAGGCTTATTCATATTTTGGTAGTACATAATTCAAGTTTTTATAGATTTGGTTCACAGAAGAATCACATATTTAACTGAAAAAATTTCCCTACATGAGACAATTCTTTAAAAGTAACTTAAATAATAGTACAGTACAAAAATAAGTGGGTTTATCACAAAAGTGTATGTTTTTTTTTCTTATGAAGAAGGTACAGTGGCACAGTATTTATAGAAAAAAATAAAATAAAAAAATCCTTTTTGTTTTGCAGCAAACAGCCGATTAGAAAAATGATACATTCACAGACTTCACCCCGCTGGCAGAAGGCACTAGAGCAGACCTGGGTCAAGCAGCATTTGCACATATGGCTTTTTCTTCTTAGATGCCAGAGAGATGGTGGTGGGGGGGGGGGGGGAAACAAGTGTCTGGATGTCCTCTTTGTAAATGCTAGTTGACCCATGTCTGCAGAAGAATCCAGGATTCATTCAAAACTAGGAATTAAAAAAACAAAACAAAACAAAAAAAAAAACCAAGTGCACGTGAAAAGTTCCAGGTTTAAAACAAAGTCTGACTGCAGTAAACTCGAGCCTGGGATGTAACGTGGGGGCAAAAAGGCAGCTCTACTGGGCCAGGCCTGCATCCTTGGCCATGCCGTAGAAGACTCCTCTCTGGGATATGAGGTTTGTGGGAGTATCAAACTCTGCTACCTGTCCCTTGTCCAACACCAGCACTCTGCGAGACGAGAGAACAAGAGGACAGTTTGTTCAGAAACGGTGACAGATGTCATCACGCTGCAAACATTACAGGAAAATTCTACTGAATATTTCAGCTATACTACAACTCAAACTAGTAAACAAGCAGGATGTTCTTGCTGCTGATGTATGCTTCTGCGTAGCAGCTACACATGTAGCCCCGACGCCGTCTCTGGTGCTTTATACTTGCAGCCTTTTTTTTTTGCCGTGCGTTACTCTGTAATTACACCACCAGCCCCTAGGTGGCAGCATGGGTTCTTTTACGTAGTGAAATAGCAACGGAGAAAATAAATGTATATTTTACAGGAGCTGGATATGGATAAATGCTGATAAATGCTGAGCATTGGTTGCAGCAAACCTCTGCTCTAACAGACTTTGCAGTGACGGAGAAGAAATATGGGCGGGAAATTTAAAAGTACAAATCTACCAATCACGTTTCTTGCGGGACACAAAGTTAGATTTGAAGATCATCCAGTAGTAGCTTGGTCTTGTGCACACAGACATCTCTCTAGTTCTGAAACAGTTCAGAATTTGTAGATGCAGGTTTTTTGCAGACTGGTGAACTTCTGCCCATCTTTACTTCTAACAATCACTGACCTGATGCCAGTTAACCTGATTAGATGCTAGAAGGAGACAGTATATATTCTTACATCTCTCTGCATTTCTGCTGGCTCTGCTACAGCAGTTCAGAGGTGTGGCACTAATTGTCTCATTTGCCGCAGCTGTGAAGCTGAGCTATGGTTTTATATATGGTGCGGCTCATAGAGGGAGCTGCTGCTGGTTTGGTCCCTGATTTTAGCACCAAACCGCTAACTTTCTAGACTCCTGTGTTCAGTCTCTGTTTTATGTTGTGGTCCTTGATCTGGGTTGTAACAATATAAATGTAGAACAGACAAAAGATATGTGTGATACATGTGCAATTAAAGAATGTAATTTTGCTAAGTTGTGATTAATCCTAACAGGAGGTGACAGTTTAAGGACATGAATGTTTTCATTCTGGACACAAGACAGAATTGAATTCAGCTGGCAAATATGAAGATTAGAAAGTACAATAGCAGCAGACTTATAGCTGTTTGTGACTTATTTATTTAAATCTCATTCTGCACCATGAGGTTAAAGAAATGTTTCATGTGCACACTGGTGACAGTCATGTCTGGAGGTGATATGATGCATCGTTGTTGGTCTGAGGCTGAACTGGTGTCCATCTCTGAGCTGAGACATCCATGTTGGTGCAGGAGCATCTACATCTGAACAACTAATGTCTGCTGTTTGTTCTTTCACAACCGAGTTAAATACGGTTAAAGCCACTCTATGTAGCACTAACACTTATGACCACGTGGGGGCAGCATGCCAAAAGAGGGTTTCATAGACTGTGCAAGAACAACTGGACAAACCCTCAGTGACATCACCCACTGGTTTTCAGTTTGAAGCCTAAATTTTCAAGATTTTGACTCCAGCTGATCCAACATCCTTACTGTACTTACTTCAAGTTAGCTACTTTAGCACAGATTATGCTAAACTATGACGCTAGCTAACTTTATATTACATAGATCATGAGCAAATCTAACCAAATCCTCATTTCCAGTGTTACCACTGAAACAAAATCTGAAACAATGTTTCAAACTCTGCCAGGGCCATTTAATTAATTAATTAATAATTTAAAATAAAAATAAATAAATAGAATGTTAAAATTGATCTGCTGTGGCGGTTTTAAAGCACTTGTTATGCTATGGTCATGAGGCAGCCTGAGCAACTGACTGATCAACCAATCAGCTGTGTTTCCCTCCTTCAAGTTCTGTTAGTGTCGTTAAAATCACTCTCAACTACCATACGAGGGTACGCAACCAAAAATACAACGTTTTGTCCTTAAATCACAAACTTCTGTTGGAAAAAAACATGAATTTTAATATTATAGTTTGGGGGGATTTTCTTTTCATGAAATCAAAACTTTTTATTGTAAATCAGTTTTGTTGTTTGTTTTTTTTTAAAAAAAGATAATTTTTCTTGTAAAATTGTAAATACAAATATTGACTTTTGTTGTAAAATCATGACACTTGACGCACTGACACAAACATAAACGGCAGTAGATCATTTTAAGAGGTGGTGGATTTAAAGCTAAAGATGACTAACCTTGTGTAGTCCATGATAGTGTTGAGTCTGTGTGCGATGGTGAAGACGGTGCAGCCTTCAAACTGAGTCCTTATGGTGGACTGGATGAGATCATCCGTCTCCAGGTCGATGGCAGCGGTGGCTTCATCCAGGATGAGGATCCTTGTCTTCCTCAGGAGAGCTCGAGCCAAACACACCAGCTGCCTCTGACCCACACTGGAGACACAACGGAGAACGTATAAAAGAAATCTTACAAAGAACCGTTGCTGGCGGCCATTCTCGTCTCCTTTTACGCACCTGAGATTCTCCCCTCCTTCTGAGCACTCCAGCTCCAGCTTTGCCGGCTGGTTGCTGACGAACCTCTGGAGGTGAGAATGCTCCAGAGCTTTCCACACCTCTTCGTCACTGTACTTGTCAAACGGGTCCAGGTTCATCCTCAGTGTCCCAGAGAACAGGACAGGCTCCTGTGGAGGACAGTTTACTGTGAGGACGCTGACGGATAATCTGAGCAGAGCTGCTGTGTTAACCTTCATCAAAAGAGCAGCTGATGATTCAACTGGTGATTAATGGAAGCTGGAGTTGAGTCTGACTCTACTCCCTGAAAGTGTACATCTATAGCATCGAGAGCAAAATACATCACAGGCATCTCATTGATACTTCAACAAATTATGTCGACTTGTGATCATTATCTTATTATTATAACATCAACCTTGTGTAGAAAAAGGAAACAGGCAGTCGCACTAAAAATTACTCAGAAGTGTTCTAGTTTGAGTTTATGATCGTTTGTGCAAGCTCCTGCCGGATTTGGCCCGCGGGCCTCAAGTCTGACGCCCCCAACTTGAATGATTCATTGTGAAAAATAACCTGTGGAATGATGGTCAGTTTGGACCGCAGGTCGTGAAGGCCGATCTCTGATATCTTCACCCCGTCGATGTCGATCTCTCCTGCAGCGGCTTCCAGCAGTCTGAAGAGGCAGAGCGTCATGGACGACTTGCCCGCCCCTGTGCGACCCACGATCCCAATCTTCTCTCCTCCCTTGACGTTCAGAGTGATGTTCCTCAGGACGAGGTCCAGACCCTCTCGATACCGAACGCTGTAGCCGTGGAACGCCACGTTCCCCTCCATGGGCCATTCGGGAGGAGGCTTCTTGTCCTCCACCTCCCAGGGAGCCTGCGAGCACAAAACAACTTTCCTTACAGAGAAAGTACTCTGACATTTGGCCGTGAGCAGAGCTGATTTGTTTGTTTACTACACTAGTGGGAAGTCTAAACAAATGCTCTCAATAACAGTCTCACAGGTAGCGCACCAACATGAGCACACAGTGTGACTCCTGCTGAAATGGTACACTGTGTGAAGTACAAAATGCCCCGTTTGTCTTCAGTAAAGCGGGTAATCCAACATTTCTGGATTAAGTTACAATTTATAGGTCTCGTGTTGTTTGAGCTGATCGGTGGGGTCGTTTAATGGAATGTGGGTAAATTCCTACATTTTAAGTGCAGCCCAGAGCCAACTCTGCCTTAAAAACAAACTCATGTGAGGTCCAACTCTGGCTCCTGTAGAGCATGAGGAGAAGTGGACACTTCCTGCATGCGCACACACACACACACACACAACACACCTCCGTTTTGGTCTCTGAGTATTCCTTCACTCTCTCCACAGCTACGATGTTGTTCTCCAGATCTGAAGTCATGCGCACCATCCAGTTCAGAGACATGGTCACCTGTTGGGACAAAAGTCACCGGGGTCTTTTCACCTCTGCATGTGTCTGTTGTGGTGCAGCAGGTAGCATCACATAGCAGCAGCTGAGTTACCTGCAGAGCGTAGGACACTGACAGACCCACGAGGCCGGGGTTCAGGCTCTCCTTCCCTGTCACAGCGAACAAAGCGGCAAATAACACAATGCAGTTCCCGATGAACTCGATACGCACCCCAAGCCACCTGTGAGACAGCAGGCTGTTAGTAGAAGTCCCACCTGATGGAGATGTGAGGAACTCAAGTTGCTAAACCACATTTAGATACAATGGCATAAAGAATTAACTAGTGTTTAGCATGAATTTGATCTTCACCTGAGTCACAATGACAGACACTGGGCCTCATGTAGGAACCTCTCGTACAAACAGATTTGCTCTTAAGTGGTACGAGTGATTTAAGAGAACTTGCCACATTCACCAATTTTCTCATATTTTGAGTTTTCATTCAGGTACGAACAGAATTTACGAGCGATCCAGACTGTGCTTCTGCAATGAGCTTTCTAAAAAAACAACTCCAGAGAGGAACACGCTGACCAAACCCAATTCCACCACACATCCAGGTCCTCACCACATTTGGGTTTTGGCCACGGGAACCTTTCAGAGGGAGACAGATGAGCGCTCTGTGAGCCGAGCGCTCCCCTTGGTCATCAAAGCTCTCATCAGTTTATCCCCCACGTACATCACATTCCCAAACACCGTCCAACAAATTAACAGGGGCTTTCCTGCCATGGCAGGACTCCCAAACGTAATCAAAGCAACAGACTGCACACATATACGCATCAACGCACCTTCACCTGTTCCTCAGTCTCAAACAGTACCACTCCATCAACGTCCAAATTATATAAACCTTTTAAATGTCATTGCTTGATGGACAGGTGGAGCGCACGACTACTTTGTGCTGCAAAATAGTGCAGCTGGCACGCGTCTTGTGCAAGGCCTGCATGGTGATGGCTGTCTGATAAGTGACTTGTCTGATTGTTAATATCCACCATTCAAACTTCATCAGATTATTTACCTAAAATTCCCTATTTTCTCCAGGTGATGGAGGCTATGCTTTAGCCCCCTGCTATTCACACCCTTAGTCAGCCCTGTAACCACGCAGGAGCGCTGGTACAACGAGGGTCATACGCACACCCATGTGGAGCGCACTATTGGTGTGCTGAGGGCCAGGGGTCTGGTTCCAGCAGGGGCCAAACTGCTGTATGGTCCAGGGAAGAACCATACGAGACGGGGAAGGGAAGGACGTGCGTTTGGCATAATATCGCCATGAACGAGGGTCTCTTACTACCTGAACCATCCCAGAAGACCCCCTCATGGACCGTCCCATTAAGGTGCCATCATGAGGCAACAGCTAATTGCACAGCTTAAGGGTAGGCTAACATGCTGTAATTAACTGAAAATAATTAAGAGCTTGACTTAGAAAGGCTTTTGTCTCTTTATTTCGGTGACAGTTCGAACCACAGATGACATGGAATTAACAGCACTGTAATTGTTTGCATTGCTTCGCTTTAGCAGGTCCCGTAGCTCTACTGCTGACTCTGCTAAACATGATGGATTTTCCTTTTTGGATCTGAGAGCAGGACTTCGATCTCAGAGCCCGTAAAGTTTTTCTTTTTGCACCTTGATGCCATTCTCATGAACACTTCCTGGTACAGGACATAGGAAGCGTAGCCTTGAATTGCCTATTTTGGGAGTCGAGTATGTAAATTTACTTTACACGAGTGCTTCAACGCCGTCAGGTGGCGTCCATGAGGTCGCTTTTCTGGAGTTAAGAGCGTTTGTTGAATCTGACGTGACCATGCAAAAAAAGAGAGCGAGATTTAGAATAAGAATATGAAAATGTTCTGGCACAAGGTCCAATGTGCTGAACCTGGTAACACAGTGGATTCACAAAGTAAGTGAACCCTTGGATTTGTCTGGTCGTACGTCCTCCTTGTTAATTTATCGACTGATTTCACATTGCGCAGTGTGATTTGAATTACCTTTGAACCTCATGGCAACCTTATAACCAAACCACAAACCTTTCCTTGCCACTGCATTAACAGACCTTTCCATGGCTGTTTGTTTTCTGCAACCAAAGAAAGCTGGTTCCAGGAACAGCAGTGCTCTAACCAGTCATAACCGGTGAAGAAGTGGTAGATTTGTGTTACTTAATGCTGAAAACGCTGTTCAGCTTAGTGACGCTAACGCTAAATTTAGATTAGTGAGCATGTGGACTGTGCAGCAGATGCAGTTATTGGACGTTTTATGTGAGCATCTTCCAAACGAGGTCTGGTCTTTCTATAGTTCACATTTGATTAGTCATTTGGGAAACGTTTCACTTTTGGGTCGACAGGTTTGGGTATTTGAGAAGACAAACGGTTGATTAGCTGTTTCATCAATCCAAGTCTTTCCATTTTTCGTCGAAGATATACGGTCATTTTAGAAAAGGAAAACGGTACGCCTTCAGGATAAAACAGAAAAAAAAATCTGGTCCTTAACAGGTATTGTAATTAAGTAAACAGAATATATAATGGTTGGTAAGATGTGTCAAATTACATGAAAACGAAGCCAATAGGCAGAAGGAATGTGTGAAAAAACAAACTCTGATTTTTAGAAGGAATTCGGAGGGTAGGGAGCAGCCAGGTGCTGCTAATCTAATGCACTTCATTTATTGATCATTAGCAAAAGGGACGACCTTTATAAAAGCTTTGGCAGTTTGCTGTTCTGGAGCATTAACATAATGCAAAACAGAAACGTCATCAGCAATGATCTTAGAGAGGCAGTTGTTGTTATTATCAATCAGGAAAAAGGGCCATAGGGTTGTTTCCAAACTATCTAGAGTTTATCGATCGAGACAAAAAAAAAAGATTATTTATAAATGGAAAACTTTCAAGGCAGTCTTCCCAGGAGTGGACAATGCAATACTGATTAGAAACTGTAGATGGAAAACAAAACAAAAAAATAACAGGAGCCACATTTCAAACTCGACGGGCCTTAATTAGCATGTTAACTGTTAAAGTCAATGGGCCTCATTCACGAATATGTGCGTGGAAATGTTCCTATTTCCGGCAAAAAATAAGCGCGAGTGCAAAATCACCGTGGGATTCATGAAACCTGTGTACCGACCAGTTTTGTTCTTACCACTGTGAATGTTTGTGAATCAGACTTGTTCTAAATACACAGGCGCGTGCTCGCAGTTTGTGATTAGCATACTGCTACGCCCCATTTCTCCAAATAAGGAAGCTGCCTGCCTCGAGTTGATTCATGAATAAATGAAGCAGTTACCGAGGAAACACGTACATTTCACAGTTTGTTAGAAGAGATGGAACCAAAAGGTGAAATAAGAACTTTACAACCACAGAAATTGAAACAGTTGTGTTCAATTGGGTCGAAGCCAGAAAATATACATTTTCCCAGTGTCTCATCGGTATGAATAAAAAATAAAAGTAAAAAATGAATAAATAAACAAATAAAAATTCTTGGATGCATTACCGCAATAACGGGGCTGTTAACGTAGAATCCCCAGAGCAGCGCTCTGTGGCCCAGATAAGTGAAAATAACAGTTGATGCCAAGATGAAAAAAACCAAAACACATTCCTGCTGTACTGTTGAACTGTGGGTGCTTCATGGCCAGCGGGGACGGCGTTAAGGACATGACACAGATCATCTGCACCTTGATGGAGTTTTGTTTTCTGTTCATGTTCTGTGTTGAATCAATCGATGGAGCTTTGATTAGAGCTGTAGTCGGGTCTTAAAAGTCGGCCCGATACCACTCATTAACACAAGCTGGAGCGCAGCTAGAGGCCGTGGAAATGATTGAAATTAAGCCCGAACCCGTGGGATCCTGTCGGGTTTGGAAAAAGATCTTCAGCTTTAGCTTTGGCAACTGGAAACGGTTGATAAGCAATTCCTAATTTTCCTTAATTATTTTAAGTATTTTAGAGAACTGTTCATTAAATTTCTTTAATGAATGTGGTTTTATATACTCTGCATATTCCTAAAAGCTCCGTATTTGCTTTTTCTGAGATTGAAGTTGAGTTTAACTCTTATTGGATGACACCACGTGTGGGGAGCCAATCGCAGCATAGCAGCACCTCAGACTGACTGTCAAGCACGGTAGTGGGGGGCGATGATGTGGGCTTGTTTTGTTGCATGGCTTGGCTCTGCACTGAGCTGACCCAATATTATTTATGTGTTATAAAGTATTATAGAGTCTAGTGTGAGGCCATCTGTTTAATGGATAAAGCACATCCAAAAGATAAGGACTGAAAGCACACCAGAATCAAAGGTTTTGCAATGACTCAATAAAAATCCAGACCTCAGCCTGATTTAAAAAATAACTGGATAAAAGAAAAATGGCGAAAACTTTAATGAACAGAAGCAACATTGTAGAGAAGAGTGGGTCTAAACTGGCCCGATAAGGTCATATAAAAATAAAAATCTATTACTTCCAAGCTGTTGCTGCTGAAGTGGTTCTGAAAGCTACTGACTCATGGAGTTTCCTTCGTCAGTTTTCACTCAGAAACTCTGCTTTTTGTCCTGGCTTTTGTTACATAAATAACGGTGATGTAATATGTCATGTGTTGTCGTTCATCTGAGGTTGTGTTTATCTAAATTTATGACCTGATAAGCACCCAGTGACTTTCTTTTTTCTCTCTCTCTCTCTCTATTATGTCTTGATAGAATTTAAATGGCATGTACTTTCTCTTTCACATGACTGTAAAACACTGATGTCTGTATCCACTGATATGAATCTGGGAGCCAACAACAACTTTCATTCATTACTGCTGCTGGCCTTGAGAAAGCAACATGATGATGGAAGATCAAAAATGTCTCTGATTAAATAAGCCCCTCTCTTTTTCTTTTTAAATTTTAAAATCAATCTGGAACACAGAGCTGCTGTTCAGCTGAGCTCAGGCAGGACACTTACCTGTTGGACACTATACCAGGGTAGTAACTCTTTTGGTTCTCATCCACTTTCATATCACTCATCAGAACAAAGGCAGAGTTTCTGCCATAGGCTCGGATTACGCTAGAGCCAGTGATGGTCTCAGAGAAATGGGAGTATATGGGAGAGCGGCTGACCGACTCCAGACGCTTAAGCTGCCGAGACGTGGCAACGTAAAATCTCTACAGGCGGTGAGGGGAGAGAAACAAACACAACATTAAAACCTTCACGCATGCTCAGAAATTTCAAAACAATTATGTTGCACATAGATGAGCCCACACACATACGCACTCGCACGCACACAGAGTAATAAAGGAAGCATGTACGAACAAAACACCTGCAGAGAACATTCGATATTCCAATTTTCAGATTGTTGAGAAGGTGCCAACTAATGTTCCCAGACCGTCTTCATGGGCCTCAGGAATGTTGTACACCCCACGCTGCATGTAAACACTTTAATCAAGTCGCTGGTGCAATGTAATGTTGTAATAACGACTTAGACCTCACGCTCTGCAGGGCTGCCAGCACTGAGGATTCTTAGCTGCAGGTGTTTTGTTTTTCACTGCATATTTAACTCCATTAAAATCACATTTATGGTCTAATAAAGGCGATTTCTTTAAGAATTAGAAGTCTGAAGCAACAGTTTTGTTTCCCCACTTAGCACCAACAATGTCCTCATGTTGTTAATTTTAATGTGCATCAGTCAAACTGATCAGACATGCAGCAAAGGGACAGTCATGCAGGGTAGATGCCATGACAAAGCAGCAGGAATAACATGTTTCTGTGTTAGGACAGCTGGTTTTAATCACTCGGGGGTCCAGTTAGAAAGACAGTGAGCACGCTGACCCTCCTTCTCATGATCACCTGTGATCAGATTTCAGCTTGGTTTGGATGTCAAGCAAACTTGCAAAAGGTCACGTAAAGGAGAGTGTTGTGATCACAAGATCAAAACTGCTATTAAAATACTTTTGAAGGGGTTTCATAAAGAAGAAAGGAAATCTCAACATGACGCATCAACCAAAAAACCCAAAACAAATTATTCATTAACTTATCCACTCGTGAGTCCAAATTATCCAAGTTATTGATAATTAATCTACTTCTGCAGTTTTCTAGATGATTGATAAAAGCAAAAGTAAATGATTATTGCAGTGACTAACACCACACATACAATCACTACTAAATATTGTTTTCTGTCTAGCACAACCACTAGTCTATTCGACAGAGCTGCTCCTGATGCAGAAATATTATCAATCTGGCACTTTAAGAACAGCTCTGGAAGGACAACAGAACTATATAAAGGGAAAAAGGTCTGATAATAACCCACAAAATTCACAAATTTATGTCCACCATCAATCCCTGTGACGGTTTTGTTCAGTCTTTAAGTCAGTCTAGAATTCAGGGTAATGGATCCAGTGGATCCATCACTTGGATCCACTGGAATGTTTCCCTTTTCTCCACCTCCCAGTGCTAAACTGACAATTGAGACAGTTCTTAAAGCGACCCTTGATAAGACTGTGCTCTTTAGCACCCCCCTCTGGTTGAGAAGCACAATTGTCTGTTGCCACCATTGTAAATATTGATATTGATTAGCAGCACGGCTATCTGTCCAGAAACCTTCAGCTTCTCTCAGCTCACACCAGCCTCCTCACTTTCTGTGCTGCCTCTGCCTTGACGTTCGTAGTGATCATGTATGTTAGATAGCTTCATCTAATAGTTAGCGTCTGACTAACTCCACGTCGTAAACACTGTGATGAGTCATAAAACTAGTTGTACAGCTTGATTGACAGCTGGGATTCGTGTCTTACAGGAATTGGGTTATACAGCCCTGGTGGAGAAGACTAACATGCCCTCGTGGAAATACGATTTGTCTCGTTATAACTTGAACTGTTGCTACAATAATTTTAGAAACTTTTTTTCCCGTTGTGCTGCTTGAAGTGAATGTTTTGTACAAATGGAAGCAAACAGCATGTCTGATACCAGATGAAGTTATTTCTGCCGTCAGAGCAGCTCTGACTGAAATTTAATTCAGAATGGTCGGTTACGTAGAGGTAATCTCAGAGTAAAGCCCCAAAGAGTTTACTTCTGTAACCAGCTGGAGCGAGCGGTGCTGCTACTTCACCTCTTCCCCTAAAGAGCCACTACATGAAGTCTACTGAATCAAATCACACTAAAACACTAGGATAGCAATGATCACTGCTTCAAACACATGCAACAGTCTACCGGCGCACTCACTCAACAACACTCTCAGCCATGCTTGTTGTATTAATGAGTTAGCAGACTTGTTTCCTATTTACCTGAACCCACCAATAGAACACCATTAACGGGGCTATGACTATGAGGAACATTGGGGTGAGGGCAGAGCATATGAGCAGCACATTCAGTGTGTACCAGAAAGTGCGCATCCATATGTCAATATTGTCTGGGATGTGGGAGTCTATAGCATCGATGTCTTTGCTGAAGCGGTTTAGTAACCGCCCAGTCGGGGTGCTCTCGAAGAAGGCCTGCGGAGCCCGCAGGACCCCCTGAAGCATGTTGTAGTGCGTGAGCTTGGCTGCCCGCAGCATACTGTAGGCCCGGCACAGCAGGCAATTAGCCAAAATCAGCAAACCTGCGAGAAGAGGGGGTGGGAGGGGGTCAAGTGTGACAACACAACAACACCTGGGTTAAATGGGTAAAGACCTGCTCCTCATTTCTAAAGAAACAGCAGCTTCCTTCAACTTAAACAGATGGATTGTGGGTTTTTAAAGATCCATTAAACTGTTCTAATGTTGATTAACTGCCTATGTCCAGTTAGGAGTTCAAATCACACAATTAATATCAAATAAAGCCTTGAGCGTGATATAGACATGCTTTAGATTCATCTGATGGTACAGGTGTGGATTTGCATCACTGACGGTTTCTAATCTAACAGATTTCATTTGCAGACACATTATGGACAATGACAGTCTTTAGGATTTTCAGCATGGTACACCACCATGGATTTGAAGTCAAACAATCCAGATGTGATCAAAGTTTAGACTTCCAGCTTGAATTTAGGAGGCTTCACAAAAATGTGGAATTTACCATTTAGGAAAACCACGTTTTTAGGCGAAGTTCTTCCATTTTCAGAAGGTTAAAGGTATTTGGACGAAGTGACATCATTGTTAAAGTAACCATCATTTTCAATACTTGGAAAAATATGGTTAGAGTGAAGTCCAGAGAACATGGAGAAGGTCTTTCTATCTCCATTAACTGAAAAGCTGCTCCATTGGGGTGAGATCAGGCAAGTGACCTGACCACTGAAAAAAAAATCCATTTCCTTTCCTTCAAACAGTCCTGAGTTGCTTTCACAGCACGTTTAGGGTCATTATCCATCAGTTTTGTAGCAGTCAGCTGAATGTGAGCTCATCTGACTCATCCTGCTACCTCGGTCATCAGCCCATGCCATAATACTGCCTCCACCGTGTCTGACACATTGTGTTTGTGTCAAAAGATGTTCCTTTCTGTCTCCATACTTTTCTTTTTCCATCATTCTGATACAAGTTCATGTTGGTTTTATCCAAAGAATCTACATTCAAGAAGATGCCTCTTGATTTCAGATTTCAACAATGACACATTAATGTTCTCTAACGTATTCTTGAGTTCTGTTTATGACGTTAAAAGGATTTTCTTCACCAATTTAGTTATCTTGTCTGGACCCTTTGCTGTTTTTGATGTCTCTCTTTTAGATATATGTTATACTATGACTAAAGATGGCGTTTCCTCCTTCCTTTGTTTCTGTTGCTTTTGTTTTAATTCTATTTTCCAGCCTAAAGATGGCCTCCGACACTTCTACTGAGACTTCCTTGGTCTTCATATTAGTAGCTTTATTTGTTGTAAAGTTATAAGGGAATGGGCCGGACTTCAGTCAATTTTCCAACTACGTTTGAGCACCTTACAATAAAACGATGTTCAAATCATTTTCAAATTAACACTGAAAGTATGAACTGTGTTTACTGTTTGATTTCAAATCCACTGTGGTAGTGTATAATGCAAAATTATAAATATATATAATATGTATGTACACATACTGTACATATGTAGTTTTATATATAAAATGATATGTAAAATCATGTCATTGTCCAAAGGTTTTGAACCTGACTGTGTTTTCTGTAGAGAAAATAGATGGGAACAAAATATTAAATTAAGTCTAAAACACATAAAACAAGATGAAACAAAATCAGAAGGGGGCTGCAGGACATTTTTAACTGGTCAAAATTAACTTACTGGGTTGATAGCTTGGCCAAAAGTTTTTAGTTACACTGTTATTTAATTTTTACTTTCAAATAAATATAAACCTGTGACAAAAACAGGGCTGATGACATTAGAAATACAATAGATTTGGGGTTTTGATTAGCAGTTTAAGGATTATCTAGAGTTATGACATTAAATTACATTAAAATTCCCAGTTCAAAAAAATACTATCAAAATGGGAGATGAGCTGATGATAGATGATTCAAAAATCAGACCTGAGGCAGACTATAAGTCTCCTTATTTCATACTAGTCTGATCATTTATTCACTTTTTGATGTATTTTTGACCTCCATTTAGAGAAAACTGTTTAAATATAACTGAAATAAATAGATTCCAATTAAGGATTTAACTGCTCTTAAACAGAGGAAAACAGATACTCCTTTTATCTAATCAACCAACTGCTATTATTACATCTGAGAACTAAGATGCTTCATGTTTCCATGACAACAGTTTTTCCCACATGCACAGATCACACATTGCACAACAGTAGTGACATAACCATCTCCACAGACATACTTTATGTAATCACTACAAATCCTGACACCCTGAGACTGGTCCCACTGGCCTACAATGAACCGTTACGTTAAATAAACTGACTTGTAGTACCACTGGTAGGCCACTAGAGGGAGATTATCCACCATTTAAGATCTTTACATTTGATTTCCTCAACAGCATGGTAGCTTTCAGATCAGGTTCTATGTCAAAGTGTGTTGTGAAAGGGTGCAGATGTTTGCTGCGGGTGCAACAGGAAGCATTGTAGCTGTGGAGAGAGCAAAGTGAATCCAGGGGTGAGAAATCAAAGCAGAAGTCATTCATCGCCTGCATCTCAGTCTACGGAGAATCAGAAGCCACAACTGGAGGTTACACAATTTGCTGCGCCAAATGTGCATGCTTGCATGCAGCTCTCGGAAAAGGAAGAGTCAAATGTTTGCAAAGAGAAGGACAGAGAGGATCATCTGGCACACAGAAGAGAAACGCGATCGACATCCCCATGCCCAAAAGTACCTGAACAAAGATGTATAAGAAAGCCAAGGGTGCTATGACGACAGCAAAAATGGGTGTGCTGCTAATGATAACTATCATGGTGGAGAGAGAAACAAAGAAGGTGCCCAGGAACATGAGCACAGTTGACGGCAGCGCCTCATCGATGACGTAGATGTCCTTGGAGAAGCGGTTGATGATGCGTCCTATAGGTGTGGTGTCAAAGAAAGACTGGGGTGTGTGGAATTTGTTGATGAGCAGGCTAAAGTGCAGCTTCTTGGCTGCACCGATGTTTCCCATGGCTAGAGTGAAGGAAGAAATCATGACGAGGATACCTGGGAGTGGGTTAAACCGCAGGAGAGGGACAAGAGGAAAAAGATATCGGAGAGGAAGGTGTTACTGTGGAATGAAAAGGCAACGCCGACACCGACAGCATCTGTCCTGAGTATAAAAAGGTGAAAGTTATGGTTCACTAGAACAGGGGAAAAAAAAGAGTCAAATATTGTGTTTCATTTTCACAACCTCCCTTAAACTGAAGAACATCAAATATCAACGTTTTATACTGATTTCTAGATTTAATGCCCTTGCATTTTTGTTTGTGTCAAAGCTGTTTTTGGCTCAGAGCGTCTTTCTAATGAGCTAACGTTTGAACTGCAAATCAGCAAGAAGCTGTACGAGTAGAAGTGACATGCTGAGTAAAAGAAGCTCCTCCAGTATGAACATCATGATGACGCAGCACAGAGCCCCTGAAGCACAGCTTCTAGGTCGTTTTGTACAACTTGTACGTTTAACTATGGAGTTCAGCATGTTTTCTTACCTTGTGCAATGCCCAGTGCCGCGTACACCCCCACCCTCATGTGAACATTCTCCTTGGTTTGATTTCTTGAGGCATCATTGGTCCAGTGGCTGAGCCAGATGTTTGCTCCGATGGCGGCGGCGCTCTGACAGCCATACAGCAGACAGATGATCACTGAAAGCAGCGGCCCCACCGCCTTGGCGTACTCCAGGTACACTTTGGTTTTTACCTGGTTAGGAGAGAAGAGTCCAGTTAACAGAATTCAGTCAGACCTCAACTTTCATGACTTTTTTTTTTATTAATCTCATGAAATGCGACCTAATCCTATACTTCTCAATATAGAGAACTACCATCATCAGTGGATCCCACCGAACCCGACACGGTAACGCAGGCACACTGGCTGAACAAAACCAAGGAGGAGGTTGACGTTTATTTTATTTTTTTACAACTTCAGCCTCCTAAATTTAACCCCGGACCCTGAATTAAGACCATTCTTTGATGTCTGTGTCACTTTGAGACACTAAAAGATGAGGGGAGAACAGAGAGATCAGATCAGATCGTGTGGGACTGACCCGGCCGGTCTCCGCCGTCTCTGCCTGGATGAGTTTCTCCACTTCTTTTGGTTTCTTCTTCTCTTGAGGCTCTGAATGCTTCCTTTGGCTGCATCCGTGTCTCCTCACCGAGCGACACCTGGGGTTCTCGCCATCAGTTGAAATGATGCTGATCTGCCTGAAAAAAGAGAGAAAACAACACACTCGTGTCAACATTTACTGACATCCGTTGTGCTAATGAGATTTTCCTTTTTCACTTTTCAAACATTTCCAGTACCTCATAAAACTCTTCTTAGCTTCATTCATCACCGGTTCATTGTCCACCATGTCCATGTGGTGGTTGCTAAGTGCGTCATCAGGGAATAATTCCTCCTCCTCTATCAACTCCTCTGTGACACATTGAGAAAGACAAACAATCTCATCCATCTATCTTCTCTGATGGAACATAAGTGGCCATAAAAAAACAACAAGAAGGGAGTGTCGCTCTACCGGTGGCCTCGTCCTCCTCAACAATGTCTTCCAGCGCGTAGTTCCTGAGAAACTCCGCGAAGGCTCCGTTCTGTTTGAGCAGCTCCTGATAGGAACCCATCTCTGACACGCGGCCGTCCACCATCACCACGATGTTGTCCACCTGAGGCAGGAAGCTGATGCCGTGGGTCACCAGGATGCGTGTCTGGAGTCAAACAACGTAACAAACCTTTGAGTTTCTGCTGGATTACAAATGAAATGCAAACATTAACGCGCCTTTTACCGCACCCTCACATCTGATGCTCTTTCCCATCAGAGTGCATCGTGAGAAGTAAAGCGACCCTTATCAGATACCGAGCCTCAAGTTTACAACGGTTATAAAAACCATAAAAGCTGATATAACTTCCTCTTCACTTAAAAGATGATTCAACTTCCATCTCCTTGAATAAGACTGAGACCATATACAGAGATTTTAATAAACACTGTTAGATTGTCATGAAGATTCATCTTCTTGAGGAGAAGTAAAGTTTGCTCCTCCAATCGTCCATTTGCTGTTTTTCTCAGGTCAAATTCAAGCACTTTTCAAGCACATTCATTTTTTTTTTTGTTTTTAATTCTAACACTTTACTTAAGCTGGGGTCACTTACATATTTATATAATTACATGTCCTCATAACGATTAAATATATAATTTTATAGTTACCACCATTACTAGACTAGATACACATGATCTTAAGAACCAGATGGGATCATTTGTTCTCATACAGATGGATTCATAGTCGGACTGAAGCTGCCAAAAACATTTAATGGATTCAGTACTGTGCAAATGTCTGTGACTTGGTCCATTAATCATTTGGGTGGATGCCATGAAACTGTCAGTCTAAAAAAACCACACACAAGACTGGAGGTGTCAGGACTTCTGGACAGTAATTTATGGCCAGATTGGTGGTTTAAAAGCTCTGCTTAAATAAACTACCATTCTCATTATGGTTAGATTTATTCTGTCATGACGCACAAATAACTTTGCCAAACCACGCTGACAAAGCACCAGTGCTACAAATGAATCAGACTTGTGAATTTTGCTGTTTGTGAATCATCTCTTCTGATTCTGTGCGTGCTCCCACAGCTGAAGACACACTTCCTGACAGAGATAACCACTTCCGCACCTATATTAATAGTCCATTTGCAGAAATAAACCACATTATACTTTTATGCGTTTGCAATCTGCTGTTTCCTGAGTTTTAAAGTGTTTTACTTATGTAGCATCTGTTTACAGCATCAGCATCTTTAGATGCTTCACCCAGAGCATGAGCCCCGAGCTGAACAGTGGCAAGAAGAGACTCTCTTGGGAAGGAAACCTTGAGCTCAATTATAGCAGGGACCTGCAGAAAGAAAGCCGGGTAAAGGAAGAAAAGAGGAGGGACACGGGACAGAAAGAATCTAGCGTCAACTTGTTGCTGTCGTTCTCTGACTGTTTTTGGTGATGCGTGAAAATACGGCGGCGCATGAAAGAACCCAGGGGAAGCCTTTTTAAATTTAGGCTTTCCAAAATATTTCATGGATTCATCCAAATAAGTTAAAGGAGACATATAATCAAAATCCGTCTTTACTTGTCTTTGCTGAGTAATGATAGTCTACCTGCATTCGAAAACATACGAAAACTCCTTGAAATTTCTGAACATCTCCGTTTCATTGAAATTCCTCCTTTAGAAATTTCTTGAGAAATTGGGCCAATCTGAATAACGGATACAAGTGACGTAAAATGTATCTCACTCCCCCCTCCTGTTCTGTCCAAACCCGTTTGGGACAGGTATCAAGCCTTGATTTCCCACCACTTTTGCCAGGTCAACTCGGGCTCGATATACTGGCATATACCTTTTTTAATAGTTTTTTTTATTTTACACAAAGCTATGGCATAATGATCACAACACAGCAAATAGTTTGAATTCTCGATACCCGACCCGAACTTGGGCCGGGCCGGGTCAACATACAGGAAATCGTGTTGCGACGGATGTTTTGGGCACCATTCTGAACTCTGCGTTGGCCATTGCTGTAGAAAGTTGCTCTGTCCATTTTCTGAAGCCAGCAAAGGCAGCCAATCAGCATCAAGCGCTTGCATTTCACCAGTTAAGCTCAAAAGCACCCAAATAGGTGCAAAAGTACACCTTTTAAACCCCCTATTTAATAAAGCTTTCTGAAAGAGGTTTTTAGGAAACTTCTGAGGCATTAAGATAAGATAAGATAAGATAAGATTGCATGACATACAAAGGAACTGAAATTGTGTTTCCCACTATCCCATGCAGACAAGTGTCAATAAAAGACAGGACAAGACAAACAGTAAAGTGCACAGGTACAATAGAACAATAGTCTCTAAAATTAAAAATAAGGTGCAATTAGCCTCAGGCTCATACTTTGACTGGTCAAAGTATTATGGTATTATATGGTATTATTATGGTATTATATGGTCAAAGTATTAATGGTCATTACAGACAAAACCAACATTTTGTTGTTTATATATCACCTCATAGAACAAGGATAAATGCCCTGTTCAACCATTCTGTCACCTTTCAGTATTCAGTTGGACAGCGACTTGTTGAGATTGAAAATAGTCAAAATATCAAGAGTTTTCAAGCACTTTTCAAAGCTTGAAAACACAAAATTAAAAGTTAAGCCTTAAGATTTGAAGCCCCCGAATGACCTCTGTTGATTGCAGGAGCTGTTTCTGCTACTAATGCTGCATTCCATTTGTACTGGGAAGTCGGGATTTCTGAATTCTAAGTGGGAAATTTCATCTGGAACGCTCCCAGAAATTGTAATTCTGAGTTTGAAAGTCGGAGAATCCTCACTACCCCCAAGTTGACAATTGAAGATGGCTGGCCCGGGTGTAAACAGAAGAGGCTCCTGTAATATGTTTATTAACACTTCTGACTAGAGTTTGTGGCACTAAATCAGCCACATTTCACTGTCCCATTTACCCGCACTGAGCTGGGAAAAAGGTCTTTTTGTCTTCTCTGCCGCTTTTACATGGAACCTGTTGCAAAAGGACTGGAAATTAATGGAACTTATCTCACTGAATGACTTCAAATCCAGCAGCCTCCTTAACTTGTAGCTGTTATATCTAATTTGGATGTCATTTTAATTGTCTTGAAACTGTAATTTTTTGATGCCTCTTGGCCAAAACGAGGGATATTCCTGGTTAAATATAGGTTAAATAAAATAATAAGTACATACATAGTATTGTTTTACTTATACATATGAAAATGCTGCTATAGTGTTATTTACATGTTTTCATGTGGTACATGCGAACTACAACGCAGGCATGCTAACAATAGCTAACAATAGTCTCATAGTTGCTTACATTTGGACAAAGCAAGCATGAGAATAGCTTTTGTAGACACTGCCATCTTGTATTCCATCATTTTCTTCCTGTTTAATGGTGGGTGGCAACTTTTTTCCGACTTTGTAACTGGACTGCTGATAACTCAGCTGTGACATCATTCCCAGGTCCGACTTCCGAGGTAACTAGAATGCATCATTAACGGCCACCTTTGGGGTAAATTCCAGAAATCCCCTCACCTTGCCCTTCAGCACCCCCTCTGGACCAATGAGGTTGTCAAAGATGTGCTTGGACACGTGGGCGTCCACCGCAGACAGAGGGTCGTCCAGCAGGTAGACGTCAGCGTCGCTGTACAGAGCTCGAGCCAGGCTCACCCGCTGTCTCTGACCACCGGAGAGGTTGATGCCCTGCAGGACGAAAACAGGCCTTTTCATAACTGTGGCAAGTCTGGCATGGGACTTTATTATCTGGGGTTCATCAGAACAAAAATTATGATCGAATTAAGAAAAATATGCAACAAACTCAATGGATGAAGGGAGACGAGAGTCAAAACATGTTGAAAGGAAACAAGTTAAAACAAAAGTGCCTCTTTTTCTTTTCTTCTGTTTTTTACCTTCTCTCCTATCTCAGTCATGTCTCCTCCAGGAAGTACTTCTAGATCTGGCGTGAGGGCACAGGCGTCCATGACGCAGCGGTATTTCTGCTCATTGTAGGTTCTCCCAAACAGAATGTTGTCCCGCAGCGTAGCATTCTGTATCCAGGCCTGCTGAGGTACGTAAGCCACCGAGCCCTGAGGACACGGACACAGAATATACTAGAATATACTATTTCACACTTCCAATAATTCCAGCTGAAGTAGAACCTTTTTCAGACTGAGGGGGCCTGAATTTAGCGTTGAGAAGGTCTCCCTGAACGCTCACATATTGTGATTAGTGGTAATCCCCTTTTAAACATGCTGAGTCTGAATCACAGCTGTTGTGATCAGCTCGTGCGGTAACTGTGTGACGGATCACACTCAAATAATTACCACAACTCATCAGAGCACTCATCTAGGAATGTAACAAATTTGGAACAAGAGGTGACAGGAAGCGGGAATCCCGACAGAATGAAGGAACTGCCGGCTGCTCGAGCAGGTTAGTGGCGCCGACGCAGTCATCTGCTAAACTATGACACTGCTGAAACACTTGACGGAGCCATCTGGAGAAGCTACGAGCCAGAAGCTAGCATCTGCTACGAGCCAGAAATTGTTGTTTATTATGTTCTGTGTATTAGAAACTAAAAAGCACAGGCAGTCGTCTATGAAACGTGCTGAATGACTGTAAGAGAGAGTTAACGGAGCAGGAGTGACTGGAATAAATAATCAACAAGAGCGAATCTCTCAAATAATAACAAAAAAGTTTAACAGAAATAGAATGCATTTGATATACTGCTGCTTGGTGATGTCCTGTTTTTCATGTTTTGTGGAAATATGGAGGGAATGCTAAGAAAACAAATATAGACATAGCTATTAGAATAATTAATAAGGTTGGATATTATGAATCAACTGATGAATTATTCATTCCATATAAGACTTTAAAATTGAGGGATATTAAAGAAGAGCCTTCCATCTGCATTCAGGAATTCTTGACACTAAGAGCAAGTTGCTTTGATTTGAGAACTTTATTTATTTTTGAAAATGTGACAAAAGAACTAAAGTGAGATTAAGATGTGCTGCAGCTCTGGCTGTGAAATTGTGGAAAGTGATCAGTTTAAACAGTGTGCTTCTTTAAAAAGGTTTAAAAAATATTTAAATGGTAAAATGATCAATGATGGTCACATAAACTGTGTGTAAATATGTAGAGATATATTTTATATTGTTGATTTATGCATAAGTTGCATTGAGAGCTGATTTTTAAATAAATGATGTTTGAATCTTCTATCTATCTATAATAGCTATAATTATAGATTAAAATAATAAAATAATATGTTTGCATAGACAAATGCAGATTTAGCCTCTAAAATGAGAAGATTCTGGCTCAGATTTGTAAAAACAATCGTGATTAAAAAGAAAAAACTGTGATTGTGACAGAAATGTGGTGCACATGTGGTGAGCAGATCTGCACAAAAACTGAAATTTAAAAATGTGATATTTATCAGACCTTGTTCAAAGAGTTCACCGCAGCTCAACTGGTCGCTTTTTGATTTACGAAACAAAATGCTGAACAAGGACTAAAGGGGTGACACATCCATGAAATGAACGTACCCGCACAGAAACTTCGCCCTCCACCTTCTCCATGTCACCCAGCAGCGCCGAGATCAGGGAGGACTTCCCGCAGCCGACGTGGCCCACCACAGCCAGCAGAGAGCCCTGCGGCACCATCACGTTAATGCTGCAGACACACGGACAACGATTGAATCACTCAAAACTAAAGAAACACACACACACACACACACACACACACACACACACACACACACACACACACACACACACACACACACACACTACTCTACGTGGGGCGTCGCATGACGTACTTGTGGAGGACAGGGGGGTCTTCTTTAGCCCATGTGAACTTCCCATTCACGACCGTCACTGAAAACTCTGTTGAGCAACAACATGACAAATTGATCTTTTCTTTTCTTCTTTTTTTTTTCTTCTGAAAAACTATTAGACAAAGAAAAGCAAACAAGTTCAGGCTCACTGGGTGAAAGGTGAGCAGTGACTTTGCATTACTGGTTTGCATTTCAGGATATAACATATTTAGCCTCAAGCACATCTGGCCGAGCCCACCATGTGGTTTTATGTGGACCCCCATGAGGTCTTCGCGCGTGTACTAATGTCTTGATTTACGATAAAAGTTGAGAATTTTTTTTTTTTTTTTAAATCGACAAAAATGTTCTTTTTCCCTAAAAAGTACATAGTAGTGGTACAAGTCTTTTTACATAAAGTCATAATTTTTTATGAAAAGGGATGTCGATATGTTAGGACAAAAATTTTACTTGTTAAATAAAAAGGTCACAATTTTGCAAAATTTGTAGGACAAATTTCAAGTTATACAGTTTTTAATAACCAAAGATTTGTGATTTTATAGGAAAAACTGGACTTAAACAGGACTTAAATTGTAGTTTTAAGTCTATATTTTTGCAAAAATTTAACTTCAAACTTTTGCTTCCTTAAAAAAAAAAGTCTTGATTGTGAAGTTACGTTTACAACAGTCACCCCTGATCACCATGACGACCTAAAGATGATGGTGCACTTTCACAAAACTGTCTTTGTTACCCGTGGCGGTGTTCTTCCGGTCGACTGAGTTTGGGTCCAGCTCATCGTGACTCAGGAAAGTCTGGATCCGCTTCAGTGACACACTCGCCTGAGAGGGAGAATAAACACACGGGTCATTAATCAAACCTGCTAAGCAAGCGTGCAAAGGGAAAGGAAATGACTAAAAGGCGAGGGAGGAAGAAATGCACCTGGACGATGCTGCTGATCACTTGGGGAAGCATGTTGAGAGGAAATCTGAGGATGTTGAAGAGCGAGAGCGACACGAAGGCTTTCTCTGCGTCCAGGACGTTCTTCTCGTCCACTGTCACATACACAGCGAACGATGTCAAGGCAACCTAAACATAAATAGACAAGATAGGCAGCGGTTTAATGTGGAGACGAATGGCTGACTGAGGTACATTTAGTTTATAAACACTGATGTACGCCTACTTTTAAGGTGGTTTAGCGTGCACTTATTTCACATTGAAGCCGTTTAGGCAGCAGCTGAAGCAACAAAAACGTTGCGCCCGTATTTCTGTGGTTGTCATGGCACGTGCAGGCACTCCTCTACTTTGCTTTAAGCAATCACTCTCCCTGCGGTTGCGCTTCAGCTCAGTAGACAGGCAGTCAGCTGATGTTGCTATGGTAGCTTTACTCAAAGTCCCAACTCATCTCTGCAGTCCCACGGTTCAGAGAGCAACCCGCCATGACGACAGTAAATAATCTCTTATGTCATTTCTGAAATTCTGCAACAACCCATGACTGTCGGACCACGCAGCTGCGCCATGGGGCCCAAGATCATATATACACTAGATTCCTTTGGTCTGCACTGCAGCGAGCCAATCAGAGTTACTTCTGCTCATCCAGGGGGCAGCACCTCCTCTAACACTCACATACCAGGTTTTACCACACCTCACGGCGCTGATCCTTCGAGCTTCTCGAAGCCGTCTGACTGATATGTGGCACATTTAAATAAGATGCCGACTACTGCCACGTGTGGTTCGCCAACAGGGCTTTCAGACTTGACGAAGCCAAACAGCAACACCACAGGAATCACACACTTCATTTCATCACATTACTCTGAAATCTCTGCATTTAGGACCTTTTCACTACACAATACGGAGAAAAAAAGAAGAAGAGTTTTTAAAGGTGCATGCATGTCCTTTAGGGTTACAGCTCCCAGTCTGGATGCGGTTTTTAAGCTGCGAGCACAGACGATGCATGTTAGAATTACAGAGCTCTAATTGTGCTCATTCGTGTCGCATCACACGTCAGAAGAATGCTGCACTCTCAGACAGTGAGCCTGCAGAGACAGGACGTATCAGGTCATGTCAATTTATTGACAAATACAGTATTAGCTGTTAATCCACTCTGCATAGATAAAAGTTAGGTGTCTCTACTTGCTCTATAAGTGTACCAAATTTCACACCTGTTATAGCCTAATTTTGAAGATTGTCTTTTATCTATTTTACTGGGACATTTGCATATTTGTTCTAGTTATGGTACAACGTTTCAAGCCCGATGGTAGCTGCAGCTCACAATAAAATAAAATAATGATGAACAGACCTGTTTAAACTGGCTTATACAGTCCAAAAAAAGGTTAATTGGTAACTAAATGGCCCATAGCAGTGATTGTGAGGGTGTGACCCAGGTCTCCTTTGTAAAAGAGATCATTGGTCTCAATGGGACTAACCTAGTTAAATACTGTTAATAAATTAATGGATAAATACGTAAAATATCATTTTGGTCTCTCTAACATGTGGATTAATTGCAACACATCTTGACAGACATGGTCTGATGATACCTGCTGGGATTTATGACAACTGGACAAGTGTCCAGCGAGTTGATGGATTAACATCGTTTCCTACTGGGGACTGATGGAGTTTACTGAACTGAATTGAATTATCGCCAGTGTCCATTAGCCACCACTAGAGATGGAGCGAATTTTCAAACCAGATTCAGATTTTCTTAAAACGCTGACCAAACGTTTCTGATTTTGGCTAATTACATTTTTTTCTTCATTTTTTCTAATTGTAAATGTTATTACACAACAACCAAGTAACATGACTGAAATATGACTTATAAAATTGACCTAAATCTTCTTTTCCTAATGAAGCTTGTGCACAAAGGAGTTCTTTATCACCTTGTTACTAAAATAGTTTCCAATAAAGCTCCTTTGTGCAATCTGGGCGATCAGAACACTTAATGAATTGTATTTACAGCAGTAAAACGTGACTTGTGACCTTAAGAAATCTGCCTAAAGTCACGGAAACACTAAGTGCAGAATATAAAGATGTCCTGTACGTTTAAGAGACCCTTCCTGACACGAGGGCTGAGCTTACAAGGAAAGGGGCGCTGGTCCAGGCCATGGTGGACAGCGCTCCCAGGTAGGCGGTTTTACGCAGCACGTTGAGCTCCTTCTGCCGGATGGCCAGGACCTTGTCTTTGAAGGAGTTCTCCCAGGCGTACAGCTTGAGGACTTTGATGCCGTTCAGGATCTCGTTCATCAGCTTGATGCGCGAGTCTTTGTGCTGCATCTGCTCCACCTGAGGATGACAAGCTGTTGAGGTGGAGCCAGCCAGGCGTCAAAAGGAATTCAATGCAATGAGGACAGCAAATTCAGAAACATCCCTCTCATCAACATCTTCAGCTTTTTATTCCCATCAGGTTTTCACTCTCTCCTGTACATCTGCCTTCATGATCTTCTCTTGGATCACCTGTTACTTCATCTTTCTGTCATGCCAACCAACTAAACATCCTCTGCGATTGCCATCCGTCCACTTAATATGCGTCCACATCATCTTACTCTAGCCTCTCTCACTTCATCTCCAGAACATCTAACTCTGGTCCTCTGGCGTGCTCACGTACCTGGTATGCCCGTGTCTTCATGGCAATGACGGCATTAAAAGGGATGAGCATGATCATCACGGCCACTCCAGCCAGCACAGATGGACCGAGGTTCTGGAAAGCACAAAAAAGTATTGATATCTAATTTACACTGCGAAGATTGCAGTGAAACACTGCAGCTGTCAGTATGTTTGATTTATCCACCAATTCCACAGAAACAGACACACAGATTAACTATAGATTCTCAAAAACTGTTCTTTGGTTCAGCAGTGGAAAGTCTGGGATGAATTTGCTGTTTGCGGTCATGCACGTCCTCCATAATAATCAACACATGACATGCAATATCCACTTGGACACTAGAGGCGCTAGTGTCACAGAGCTCTTGGTTGGTCGTGTTGAACTGTGAGAAGTATGAACTGTATGTTTTTTTTATTCACCTTAACTTTGGTTACGTTTTTATTGATTGATTTAATTGAATTATGGCAGCAGCCCAACAGCAGCAATACGTTGACAAACATTGCAAAGTACGAATGAAAAATACTGTCGGTATTTCTCAGCAATTTCCCACATCGATAAAACGAGACGAACAAACTCCGACCCCGACGGCACTGATTTCACGGTCTAACACAGTGGTTCTTTTCTGCAACAAACAACAAATCCAATGGGTCAAGACTGAGATACGCGTCACCTTTTTTTCTTTTATTGGATTTTTTGAGAGATCGTCATCGGCTGACGTCTTATTTGTTTACTTTCCTTTTCACACCATCAGTTTACTTGTCCATTCTCCAAACCAGCAACTGTCTTCTTTAGTCAGTGGTAGTGAAACTGTTGTACGAACGTCCTTTTTTTTCTTTTGTAATTTGAGAAAAGACTAATAAACATTTCAGATGCAAAATCCAGTTTGTCTTAAAGCTAAGAGGCTACCTGCTAAGCTGGATCAGTGAGGTCAGTGTTTTAATGTGCTAATCTGCTTGTTTGAAGACGTATTTCTTGTCATGGTGCCAGATCCCTCTTCTTCTTCCTCTTCTTTTTTTTTTAATTTTTAACAAAAAGATGCACACAAATTTACAGCATCATGTACATGTACATGAAATTCACGAATACCACTACTGAGAGGTGACAACAGTGAAACCCCCGTATCCTTTCCTAACCCCCGTCATGGCGACTCCCTTTGAACCTCCCCCCCCGGATCGCTCCCCCCAATGACAGATTAGATAAAAGCATCAAAGTCAGCTACAGTGCACCTATTCTGAACTAGCTCATGTGTGCCTCCCACGCCTGGCCTCATGTCTACGGGCTACGGACCCGTCCATCAGGACAATCTCAAGGAAAGAGTCGGCCCACTGCCGCCAAGATCTGGTCTGTGGCGGTTTCCACCTGAGAGGCAGCATTTTCTAAGACCAGCTGATAGAATGTGTCGACACTGCAGGGATAAGTCATCATCACGGATGGGAATCGAAAACCGCTTCTTGTTGAGAACTGGTTCCCAGTGTTTCAGTTCCTGGGAATTGTTTGCCAAATGTAAACGATTCCCTTATCGATTCCAGAGGGCACAAATGACGTTGTGTAAGCTACACAACATGAGTCCAATGCAGCCCAGAGTCAATAGTAAACATGCCGCCCAAACGGCACAAACGCTCAAAAGTCTGGTTACACTTCACTACAAAAGACGACAACACGGCAACTTGCAATACTTGCAAAGTGGATATTTCATCAAAGGGAGGAAATACTACCAACATGCAGAAACATTTGTGCCCACAGCAGGAAGTAACTTTTAATGAATGTTGCCTTTTCGATCCGTTCCAGACTAACGTTAGTGATTCATCTGATTTGACTGACATAGTTTTTATTTATTTATTTTTTATAGAGTGCTCAGCTCATATTTCCTTTTAAAAGGAGAATTTTAATTTCCATTACAAAACTGTTGGACATTCTTGTGGAATTGCCGCAGAATAATTTATGTCTTATTTTGTTAATTTCTACAAAAGAATATTTATTTTATTATCATTAAAATTTTATATTGGTGATGCTAATTGACCAGTTTGTTGTCCTTTCTTTCCTAATGAAAATCGATAAGGGAATCAATAAAGAACCGAATCGTTAAACAGAATCGAAAATGGAATTGGAATCGAAAAAATCTTGGTCCATGGTTGCTGTAAAAGAGTAAAATTAAATTATTTTCTTTCTTAACTATCTATGTTTACAAAAAAGACGAGAAATCACATTTTTCTTGTATAATCACAAGTTTAATTTTTTTTTTTTTTAAATTTTGTAACGTCACTTTTGTTTGACATAAAATATCAATTCTTACAAAACCTTGACCTTTTTCATAAAATTTATACTCTTTTACTAAAATGACATATTTAAACAAAAATAATTTATAATAATTTTTGTTGTCAAAATTGCAATTTTTTTTTAAATTGAGACTTTTTATCATAGAATCTTAACTTAAAATGATTTTCTTTGTTGGAAAATATCAACTTTTTGCAACATTCTGACAAAATATCATAAGTTGTAAAAATTGCAAAATTTTCAACTTTTTGTGATAAAATAATGAACTTTTGATGCAGTAACAATTCTAAAAAAGAGCAACTTTTTGCAGTAACATTTTTCTCAAATGTTCCTGATCCTGATTTTCTGAGATAAACCAACTGTTCTCCACCTCAGTTATTTGACTTTTTGATGTCAGTGTTGAATCAAACATAGAAGGTCTGTCCCAATTCAGCGGCCGCGTCCTCCGAAGGACCCGTCCTACGTAGTCTACGTAGGCCACCTCCAAAGGCCGGGTAGGCCGGAAGTCAGCGGCTGTGAATTGGGACGGTGTGGCCTTCAGATTTACCCCCGCCCTTACCTCAGCTGTTGCCTAGCAACTGTGACAGCGCTGAACCGCAGAGAGAATGGAGATCAAAATTTTGTTAAGTTTTTTTTATTACTTTTTTAATTTTAGAACTACAACAGCGCCCACGAAGAGTCGACTGCTCTGTTTTCTCAGCTTAATAAAAAGCTTAATAAAAGCGGCAATAGCTACGGGACCCGCTGTACGTGCTCATTTGCTGTCTTGATGATTTCTGTCAAAATAAAATACAAAAAAATGTCTACACAAATGACAAAAGCCGATCACCATAACTGCTTTAGGCTTTTAATTTTTGCGTACACAGCTCTGTTCCCGGGCTACAATAGAATTTTCTGGTACACCTGCAATGCATCTGAGGATAGGGCGGACCGAGAAGGATACACCGGACCCGTCCTTCAAATTGGGGAAAAGAAGGACGCATTTGTGGACCGCATTTGAAGGACCTTTTGAATTGGGACAGCCTTCAGGGCGTCGCTGTGACGTAATCGGCCTTCAAATGCGGCCTTCGAAGGATGCGGCCGCTGGATTGGGACACAGCTACAGTCACATTGAAGTTTCCTCAGAAATGTTCTAATTGGAAGTTTATCATTGTCTTTCCTCGCTCTTACGGGCCAGATTTGGCCTACGGACCTTGAGTTTGACACGTCTGGTTTATAGGGCCTAGAAACAAATGTGTAAAGTTCAGAAACCATCGTCCACCTGGGTCCTACAGATGGATGGATGGATGGATGGATGGATCGATCGATAGATAGATAGATGGATAGATGATGGATAGAACTCATAAGTTGCGATATAACTCATAAGTTACATAAAGAGTGGTTGAAATCTTATCTGAAACCCTCCACCTTCGACCTTCACAGGTTAATGTGATGACGAGGTCACAGCCCGCTCATGGTGATTTATTTTACATGTTGATTGCATTTGTGATGCCAGTCTTGTTCCTAACTTCCTGCCAGCGCGAACTGCAGTGTTTTAAATTGATGTGGCTTATCAGTGGTTGAGCTCCAGAAAAGACTCCTCCTGTCATCTGTGTGTCATGTACCTGCCAGAGGAAATACAGCGCCAGCATGATCTGCAGGGGAGCAGACCACAGCATGTTGAGGAAGGTGGTGAGGTCCATGAACCTCTGTGCATCCACAGACATCAGATTCACGATTTCTCCCACCGTGGATGAACGCTTGGCAGCGTTAGTTATCACCAGTGCCTAAAGGAAAAGGATTCAGAGATGGAAAACTTTATCCAAACCCATTTTAATTCTTTAATTCAAACAGAGAAGTGCAGAAAGCAGTGAGGGTGGTGTTTCAGGCGTACCTTCCTGTAGATAGCTCCTATGAGAGCCGTGCGGACATTCATGCCGGTGACAAAACAGTACTGAAAGTGACGGTGGAGGATGAGGGTCTGCAGCAGGGCTGTGAAGAACATGAGGAAGGCCAACGCGTAGCCCCACCAATCAGGAGCACCTTTCTGTTTCGTAAACGAGATCAACATCCTGGAAAAGTGAGGAGAAGGAAAAACACGTGTGTTGATGAAGACACGAAGCTCCTGCAGTGGACCAGACAGAGTTAGCAAACGCAGGCCTGGGTCTACCACACCACACAATACACCAGTAGGCTCATGGAACGACTGGTGCTCATGGAAGACTTTCACCAAACAGCTGGAGTAGCCTACAGAAACATCTGCGCTTGTGTGGTCTGGAAGTCTGAAATCCAGATGTGAGATACCAATCCAAGATTGGAAGAGAAGAAAAGGAACAGATGCAGACTGGTAAACTGGTACTGATGGTTACGGTGGTGCACAAACTCTAGCAAAACTGTAGATGTAGAGATGAACCTGCTTGAAGCCCAGCAGTGTTTAACTTATTTAAAGAGTTGGACAATATAGATGTTTAATTTTTCTACGGTTTTTGCTTTTTTATTGGGAATATTTAACATGAACAGCCCCCCTTTACTGGGACCACCAACGCACACCTGATAGAAATACGTGGTGGTCCTAACTGGCCTAAAACAGGATTGTTTTATACATTTTTTTATTCTGATTGAATGTCAGAAATTCTGGTTTTCAAATGTGAAAATCACAGAGTGCAAATAAAATGTGTGCAGTAAAATTTTGGAGTTTTTAAAGATATAAAGAAAAAAGCATATAATAAAAATCCTCACTGACTGAAAAAAACAAAAATCCTGCAAAGCTTTAAATACAGCGCAAAGACATTGGTCTGGTATTCCACAAATGAGGTGAAGCCGAGTTTAAAAGATCAGGGGCTAGATTAATAATCTAATCTACAAACTAAAACATCAGATTAATGTGTGCATTTCCTGATCAGACATGGTTGAAATAAAAAGCAAAGAAAGAAAATCAGCCTACTGATGAGCTGTCAACTAGAAAAACCAGTGGGACCACATTTTAAGCCAGAGATGGTTGGGACAGATACGAGTCTTCAGGTCGACCTGCGTTATCGTGCACCTGCACATGAACGAGCAGGAAAGAGAATCCGTGTCCTTCAGCTGCCCTAAAAGCTTCATGCACTTTTTTGTATAACTTGTTGCGGTTTAGATAAGCGGTGTCCAACATGAGCTTCACGGTGGCCCTCAAGGGGCCAGTCATGACTGTGAGACTGTCTAAACTAACTACTGCTGGACGCAGTATTACTACTTACTACTGCTGTATTGATCTGATTCAATCAACACAAATATTGTCAGGATCATGTTTACTTTTGGGGGCCGATGATCAAGCAAACTGGAAAGAAGACACTGATTTAAAAAGTTGTATTTTTTTTGGTTAAAATTGAGAATTCTTGAAGTAAAATAATGACTTTTGCAATATCACAACATTTTGACATGAAAATACAATTTAAAGTCATAAAATTGTAAGTCTTTGTCAGTAAATCACAAGTTGTTGGTGCATTAAAACTTTGTAACTTAATATTGCAACTTTTTGTTGTAATTGTTGTGGAAAATGATCCCGACTTTTTAGTTTACATGTAAAGTTGCTGAGTGTCTCCTGCTTTGTGTCCACACATAAAACCAGGAGAAAAGAAGACGGAAGCCTTCGAGACCCAGTCTGTCGTGTCAAACTCACACGTTTGACTGTGCTGATCTGTTTCCATCAGCCGTCTTTGCTCACATGAAAACTATGTGGTCAGCACATACTGATGCTTTATCTCACTCATGAAACTTGTTATCAGTAAATTTTCACCCTGAACTATTATAAATATAAACAGGAACAATATTTAAATCCTGAACAAAAGCAGTATTCATTTTAAATAAACAGAGATGTCAGACTTTGGTTAGAGCAGACCGGGATGCAAACACAACGCAAACAGAAGGACTGAAAGTAAAACTTTACAGCCGTGACGCGGAGCTGCAGAGAAATGTTCTCTACCTGAGCAGCTGAGGGTTGACGAAGGTGATGGCGTCCTGCAGCAGCTTGAAGGCTGAGCCGATCAAGAAGTAGGGCCCAAAAGCTTTGAGGAGGGCACGCAAGAACGACGGCTGGTGGGCAGCAACTTTCTGACTGGACAGCAGAACCTCCACCTCCTCCGGGCTGGTCTCAGGGCCCCCAGATCCTCCTGCGATGTGGTTGGTGGTGGATGGGGGGGGCTTGGCGTACATAGCTTGGCTGGACAGATGCTCTTCGCTGTGGTGTTGTCGGTTACATGTTTAGGGTAGAAAAGGGACTGATTTAAAAACAGGACAATGCTGATTTCTGACACATTTAAAGCTGAACCTGGTGACTCCATGAACACGTCCTCAGAAACAGCTGGTATAAAGCTAAATATTAGTTCAGAGATTCACAGGAAACACAAGCATTTCTCAGGTTATTGGCTCACGTTTCTAAAGACTTGTAGAAACCTTTTCTAAACTAATATAAGAACGAATTAGATAAAAGTTTCTGAATACTTTTATTTGGAAAAGAAAGTGCAGTGTTCCAAATGCATTTGCATCTTTTAAAATAAGATCTATTATGATTCATTTTGAGCGTTATTTAAGCACTACTGAGTCCACGCTAGCGTTTACTGCTGCAGTCGCATTTGCTCTGTTGACCAGGAACAGTTTCTCTCAGACTTTAATGTAACCATGGAAATGTCCACACTTCCATGAGCAACATGCTTCAAAAGACAAGTTCAACTGTTTTCTTTTGTCCACATTCGAACGGCCCTAAATTATTAATCTCTTGGGCATAAATGGAATCTTTAACATGTAAGTGGAACAATATGAGAGTTCTGTCGCTTTAATGGGTAAAGAAGTATTAAAGGACAAATATTGTGACTTTGTTATGACCCTGATTTGGCAAATATATCACAGAGATGCAGAACAAAAGCCGCTTTTTCAAGCATCTCTGTGCAGCTCTGTTCATAGCAGCCACGCATCATGTGCCTTCTTTGAAACTGGTGTTAAAGATTTCTGCTACTTGAGAGTAACAGCAAATGGGAGGATATGAAGATGTGGCAGGTGGATCATTCTACTCTCAGTACCCTGCAGATCTGATTGCTGAATGAGAAGATTTTGCAGCTTAAAGGAAAGACTGTCAGTGTTTTCACGTAATTTTACACTTCAGAGACTCAAGAACAGAAAAGGACATAAATGCATTCAAAAGGATGTTAGTCAGTGGGTGAAACAGGAAATAACTGAAACCCTGTTGAAAGAAACTGCATGAAATCTATTCCAAACGAGCTTAATTAGCAGGAGTCAGGTTGCAGGAGTGAAGAAACTGGTGGCTGGATTTTAACAAGTTAGCTGAACGGCTGAAAGGCCTCGTCACCATGTTACATATCACTTTACAAGTTTCTCTCACACAGTGAACCTCCAGCTCACAGTGAGGAAACAGTCTGACCAAGAGTTCATCAAACATGGTTTTTGTGGGGTTTTTTGCTGGAGCAGAACAATATGGTGTCAAACTTCTGTTCCTGTGAAAATGATGCTATTTCAGCAGTATTTAGCTGAACACACGTTCACTGTAACCAAATGTCAGGCACACTAGAAAAGCAATCCATGTTGCAGAGAGCTCAGGTGACTAATTTAATCCAGAGGTTCGTGCACTCTTGTCTTCCATCTCTTTAGATGAGACGCTGCTGCAGCCTCTTTTTCATTTAGTTTAAATTGACCTGCTGATACTGTACGCAGAGCTGCAGAGCTGCTACAAAAGTTACATAAAATGTGGTTTCACTTGTGCAAAAGGAGGTTGTACAGAAGTGCACACACTCACACACTCACTAACTCACACACACACACACACACACACACCCAGAGCACCCAGCCCTCTGAAACAACATCCTCTCTTTTCTCTCCTTTTCTGCAGTTTAACACGGAGGGAATAAAAGCGGATTCGCCGGATTTGCTCATTTTAAAGCAAAGCCCTGCCTGTATTCTCATTCCTTGATAATTTACTCTGAATAGAAAATATACTGAAAAATCCGTATAAAGGCACTTCTATAGAGGCTTCTACACACTGAAGGAAGAAACTATAGAGCGCAGTTGCTCTGGAAGCATCATATGTCAGTAATAAACTTAAAGTAAGCCAGGCTTAGTTCACGAGATGTCAACAAATAGATGTGATTATCGACCTGGTCTGCCTTTTAAAGTATCCCGGCTACAACAGCGCTCAGATTTCCAGCTTTAATCAAATTTCCGTTTTAGTATGAAAACATAGCAACTGTGTCAGTTTTGCGAAACAGATGGCGAAGAAAAGGCAAACGTCTCGTATGACGGACAGACGTCCCCTCCGGTACCTCCTGGCCTTGGACTGCTCCTTCTCCCACTCTTTCAGCAGTCTGGGCACCATCACGTTGGAGCTGTCGCGTTTGTTCAGAGACCACAGGTCTTTGGCCTCCAGAGGCATTTTGTAGCCTTTAATGGCCAAACTGGGAGGAAAAAAAGGAAAAAAAGAAAGAAAGAAAGAGAGAAACGGGAACAGCAACTTAATTCAATCTGGCACATAAAGTGATTTCAACACGAACAAATGTAATTAGTGTATACAAATGAGACCTGACCAGACCCTGAGCCGTATTAGTTCTTCTATCTGCTGCGCTGATTCATTAAATGACTAAATAACGGCTGCAGATCTAAAAACCTCTTATCTCAGAGTCGTCCCAGTACAAACAAGACAAAACAAAACAAAACAAAGCGCTAGATTGAGTTTTCCAGATTTGTTAATCGTCATTAAGTACCTCTTGATTGGATTTCACCGGAAATTGATGTTTCCAAGACACAAGGAGGGATATTGTCTTACAGCAAACTTACATTAGGACAAAAACAACAGCTTATTGTCTCAGGAGCAAGGAAGAGACAATTACACAGTTCTGCAGCAGCCTCAAAGTAAATAATAAGATAAATAAATAAATAAATAAGTGTCCTCCTGATACACCATAAAGAAATAAGAGAGCTGATAAAGCTTAAAAATGATATAAATGATTACAGCTAAATGTTTTAACAGCTATTTTCAGTCCGAGGTTTTTTTCTACATTATTCATTTTTTTAAATAAAATCTATTCATTACATTATTTTTCTTCTAAATCTTTCACGTGCAAAGGTGTCATTCTGTTTCATAGTGTAACTATTAAATATCCCTCCAGCCCATCAAACTGGTCGCTTCACTCTAAACCAGTGCACAGATAGTTGAATAGTTCTGCTGTTTCTTTCTATGCTCGGCTCTCTGTCTGTGAAAACCAGGCTCATAACTGTAATTTGCACCGTTCGGTTGTGTATTTCAAAGCATTTGCCGACTAGTGAAGCAAATTCGGGCTTCTTTAGATGCGCGGCGACGTCGAACCCACCTTGTGAACCACCAGAAAGTCACGGTGGAGAGAAAGCCTGCTGTGGTTTCAGGGCAGGGATTCTGGGAGGAGATTGTAAGAATGTACAGAAAAACAGGTCAGGCAGGTTAAACCAGGACAAAAGCAAATGTCTGTAAGCGGCGAGCAACACTGAATTCTTTGTGTTTGTGCAGAGCGGCCACCCGTGCACTCTCAAGACCTTCAACCGCTCACGACATTAAATATACAGCGCCTGCATGTGCGCACAAGATCTTCAGTGATGCTCAGGCTTGATTCGTGTGCGACTCACGGGGTCGGTGACAACGTTGGAGAAAAGGGGAGGTTTCTCATTGAAGCAGCTGAGGATCAGCTCACAGACCACCAGGCCGAAGTAGAAGTAAAACGTGGTGAACCTCAGTGTGTCCGTCACTTCGCTCTGAAACATGAAACAAGAAAGTTTCAGACAGTAACACTTACATCTGGAATTAGATATCACACATCCCAGTCAGTCACTGGTTCTCTAATGGGAGCTGCCTGAGCCCCCCCCAACCCCCCACTGATGTGAGGACTAAAGCACGACTGTAATACAAGGTATCATTATCATCAGGGTGTAAGACCCAAAGAGATTTGACTGACGTGCGCACAACAAACGAGTCTTTTCATACTTTGCATGCAAACATGTTTAGGCCAGAGTCCAGCGTTCATTTGAATCCTCACGCGGAGAGAAACTGCTCACTCTTTTTGCCGGGATCATGTGGACACATTTATAAAGTTTCACTTCACTTATTTTTCTGAATCATATCTGCACTTGAGCTGATTTGCTGGATTAGCGTGATTAAAGCAGCACAAGCTGAGCGAAATACACGGCAGCTCTCTGCTTCTGACTGGCCGGGAGAAAAATATTCTTAGGATGCTGAAAAACATCCTTTTTTCTTTTTAAAACGTGTCCTGTCCGGCATTGTGGCGCTCAGAATTTTGTCTGCGTGTCAAGGTGAAGCCCAGCAGGTTTACTTTCAAAAGCGGAGCATTATGGGTCGGCCATGATGCTCCACTAGATATATAAACAAAACTTTATGAGAACTTTGAATTTGAAGAATTCTTTGAAGCCCTGTGATGGACTGGCGACCTGTCCAGGGTGGACCCCTGCCTTTCGCCCTAAGTGAGCTGGGATAGGCTCCAGCCGACCCCCGTGACCCTGAACAGGAAATAGCGGGTATAGAAAATGGATGGATGGATGAATTCTTTGAAGAACTAGAATTTGCTGTGGGTTTGATTATGATGTGATGAACAGAAAGAGACTAAAGGGAAAAGAGAAAGGAAAGAGAAGTGGGGAAAAGGTTTAAAGGGAAAGAAGGAGATAAGAGTAGAGAAGAGAGAGGCATAGAGAGGACACAAGTCAACACCCTTCAAGTCTGCCTCTAGACCTGCGGAAAGAAACCGAGAAACCACGACAACAAACAACATCTGCATATATAATAATAACAGTTATAACATCACTGGAAAGTTCACGGTGCCAGATGGATTTAGGTGTTTATCTGAATATAAACACCTGTGTGTGAATTTGTGTGTTGAGTCTGTTGGGTTTTTCCATAAGAATGTTCAATAGTGGGTGTGGGGACACACAGATCCCCCAGAGGACATGAGGACATGCTCCCGAATACTGACATTCACACACACCCGTCCAACATAATCACACACATGATGGACGTCCTATACACACTTGTACCCCACATTCACACTCTACACACCCAGAAAGAGTCCACGCGGTCCCCACGCTGCAATCCATCCTTATCGAGCCACATCCAATACGAGAGCTTTTATTATTACACTTTGTATTCTTTTTCAGATTCCAGTCTATTGTATATTTGATTTTTGTTTGTAATAAATGCTGTAAGTCTTGAGAGGATTGTGTGTGTGTGTGTGTTTTGTCTCTTTACAGCAAAAATAGATTATTTCTAACTATTTCATCCTGGGCCACATCATCACCATGGCTACCGTTAAAGGGCCAGTCATTCTTTACTTTCTCAACCAGATGTGTTGACAGAGTTCCTGTTGGTCCCTGGACAGAAAAAATAAAATCAAAAGAATTTTAAAAAGTTAATTTTTGTCATAAAAGCTCAGATTTAGCAAAATTTGCAACTTTTGTAACGCTGTAAGATAAACTTTAAAAAAATCACACATTTTTCTTGTATATTTGTGCATTTCTTTGTCACATCACATTTTTTCTCTCAAATCACAAATTTAAAAAAACACCAAATTTGGATGTAAAATTACAAACTTTTTATTATAGAAAATGTCACTTTTTGCAACATTTTGACATAAAATTATAAAACCGCAAATTTGGTATAATTTCAACTTTGTGCTAAAATCACAAATTTAAAGAGTTAATTTTATGAGTTTTCAGTTGTAAAATCTTTTGAAAATGCTCTCACGGGCAGAATAAAATGAAGAGGCCACACTTGGCCCGCAAGTAAAATAATGTTTTATTACTTCCACCAAGGAGTTTGTTTTGCCAGCGTTGGTTTGTCTGTTTGTTTGTTTGTTTGCAACATAACTCAAAAAGGTATGGACAGATTTTCATGAACATTTCAGGACATGTCCAAACTGGGACGGCAAACAAATGATTCAATTTTGGAGGTGATCCGGACCACTGCCTGGATCCAGGAACCTTTTAAAGGATTCTTTATCATTGTGAGATTGGGCCATTTTCAGGATACGTGTATAAATCTCCACAATAAAAGCTCTGAATGTTTGGCAAAAAAAATACAGGACATGGTCATGACAGCATCAGTAATGTGTAAAAGTCTGATCCAGATCCTGGAATATTCTGGATACTAAGATCCGGAACATGAAAAAAGTCGGGGGTTATCATCTTTTTCAACACTGTGAGGTAACAAAGGAAAATACAGACGTGCAACTAAATTGTAGTTGACAGTCTGCTGAAAAAGAAGAATGTTAACAGATTTGACGTATCTATAATAGTTATGGAGCGAGATCATTACGAAAATGTTGATTTTCGCGAATAACTGTTAACTAATAATGAAATCAATGTGATTCCAATTGCTAAGTGTATGTTTACATAAAACAGATAAAGCACATGTAGGATTATTATTTTTAGCTGTAAGATACAATATTGGGGGGAACTGTGCTGCTTGGCGGAGGTCTGCGCTCTCAGAGTGCTTTTCTAGTTTGTAAATGTCATCTAAAATATAGTTAGTAAAAATACAGCATTTAACTTTTTCAACAGGTCCTGCTGTCCAACAATGGTAAAGGTCTTATTTCTATCATCAACGCAGCTGATAGGAATTCTGATAATCTTTGTTTTCAAGGCAGTTTAGCATCAACAAAGACAGCTTTGAACAAAAGAGCACAATTCCATCCATCATGTCAACAAAGAGACTGGAAAACAAAAGCAACGGTACTGTGGGAACAGTGGGACGCACCTTTCTGCACCCTGACATGTCTGCAGAAAGGTGAAGTCTGTGAAGCAGGTCAGGGGTGAATGCAGGGTAGTCTGCCTTTAGAACATGTTTGACGGATCCAGCGCGCGTGTAGACGTCCTCGCGGGTCCCTGATAAATGTGGATTATCCTCCATACATTAAACATGAACCTACATAAACAGATTAGCTGCAGGTTCCTTACTCAGATTACGAACCCTAATCTGATACTTAACTTCAAAGCTTTTAACAAAGTGGTCAGTTATTACGAATATTTTCTTGCAGTGATGTAACAAATATTGCAAGATATGAAATATGCTTCTGCTTTTGGCCACAGTTTCCTTTCAGAAGTGCGATCGAGGCCTCCTAAAACTCCTCGAACCCCTGAAGGGCAGATGTACAATGAGTAGTATAAAAGAAAAAGAAAGTGAGAGCGTGCAAAGATGATCATTTATTTATAACTGGAACATTTCAATGCAGCTGCATGTTTGATTCAGCACTGACATGAAAAAGTGGAATAGTTGAGGTGGCGAGCAGCTGGTTTATGTTAAAAAGTCAGACTTTATGACAAAATGTTGCTAATTCTCAACAAAAAGTTGAAATTATGAAATGTTTGCATTTTTCTGTAATTTCAAAATGTTGCAATTTTTGGTCATTTTAAATAAAAAAGCCAAACTTTTGTGACATTTGTAATGTAGGATAAAAATTCCTGATCTTTCACATTTTAAATTTTACAACTGAATTTGCTGTTTTACAAAAAAATATCAACACTTTTTAAATTTGTAATTTTTACAAGAAACAAAATTGAGATTTTATGACAATTGTTTTGTTTTTTTTTTACATTTTTATTCAAAACAGATCAATTTTTCATAGATTTTTATTGATTTTTACAAAAAGAGTCAATCATGCAAAGTTTTTTTTGTTTTGTTTTGTTTTGAAAAACTGGTGATTTTAGAAGAAAAATTGCAATTTTAGTACAAAAGTCTCAATTTTATGACAAAGGTCTCAACTTTTGTGAAATTTAAGGACAAGAATTCCCTTATCGATTAAAAAGATGTGTTACTGCAAAATTTGTAATTTTACAACAAAAGTTTTTTTTAATTTGCAGGTATACAAGTCACAGTAATAAGTCACAGATTTTGTGAAATTTGACATTTTATGACAAAAATTCTCCTTTTTTAACACAACAAGTCCAGCATCTAACAGGAAATCTGACAACATGACAACAACTGGTGGAGAAAGTAAAGAATAACTGGCCCTTTAACCGTAACCGTGGTGATGATGTAGCTCAGGATGAAAGAGTTTGACACCTCTGGGATAAAAAAACTTGCTACCAACTGCTCAAGACAGCTAAGAGGACTTTAACAATGAAGGATAATAAAGTACGAGTGCCTGGACAAGGTCAAAAATACCGTGTTCAACTTTCCATAATACTAAATAAAAAATGTCACATGTCACTAATCACCTGTAATTAGAACAATCATTTCCACACAGATCAAGCTCTGATCAAAATCTGGTTTTAACTGTTTTCACACGAAGAAATTACAAAGGAATGCATTTGAGATCAACCTTTCTGTCTGAAAGCAACACGTTTTAGCCTTTGAAGTAAAAATGTTTAGTTGGTTCCCAATCCCTTTTTCTCCCAAAACACGAAGGGATTTCTTTTGTAATTCCTGCAAATTACAGTTCTAAAAGCCAGAAACTTGAGCACTCAGCCAAGCAGTTACCTTCCTTGGTGGTGTTTATCAAAGACTATACTAAACCGGTCAGCATGTTTTAAGTCTGAAATGCTGCATGTCTTTCATTTTATTCCAGTTTTTCACAGCCATCCGTTTGTGTTTTCTTTCCCTTCGCCGTGACACACGTCTTGCCTTGCAGCCTGCAGGGACTGCTGTGTTTGCTGCAGCTCAGTTGCTGAAGCGTGCACGCTGTAAGTAAGATAAGTATGTTATGAACAAGAGGCCTACTATTCCCTCTGCTGTTTGCTTTGTGGTGACCTGGCCTGACTCCTCCAGAACATGTACTTACTGCAAACTCCAAAACCAACTCCTGAGACGACAAAACCGTGGAAAGACACAGAAAACACTGAAGAATGAAGTAACCTTAAAAGCAGAGAACACTCAGCAGTCCTGAGAGGCAGGCATAGTGCAGATTTTATAAATCACAAATGAGGTCAAGAGGCGAGAACCTGGGGGGGGGGGCTTTAACGGCCAGGAGAGGATGATGACAGACATGTGAAAGACATTTGAGGGCTACCGTGCGTTCTCACCTTGTTGTAGGCCTTCAGGATCTTGGAGCGGAAAGGCACGATGGCACACAGCACAGACAGGAACCAGAAGATGAAGAGGACCCCTGAGGACTGAACCCCGCGTAACCTCTCAAACTGGATCAAAAATGTGGCCAGCAGCTAAGAGGAAGAGGAAGAAAAAAAAGACAGGGGGACAGAGGGAAAAAACTTAGTTAGACTAGCCAGGACAGAATGACTGAGGCCATGCAAGGAGAGCCAGACTCTGGCAGGCTCCAGCTGTCATATGTATATGTATGTATGTGCGTGTATACATGTATATCTATATCTATATCTATATATATATACATATACATATATATA
>JBAMYA010000011.1:157605-169566 GCA_037176975.1 Arrhamphus sclerolepis
TCAAACTGCTGATCAGAGATCAGATCATTTACCAAAAGAGCTTTAGAGGAAAGAGATCTGATATTTAACAAACCACATTTGATCACCGTGTTTCTGTCCTCAGTCAATTTACTGATTTTTTTAAAAATTCGGATGGTCGTATTGATTTGGGCGGTCTAGAGGCAGACGCAGTACTAACGGGGTAGTGGGTGTGTGACAGGTCTAACTGAAGCACAGAGAAGAGTTTAGGACCACAATAGGTTGACCTGCTAAAGGAACTGAAGTGGTTCCATCCATTTTATTTATTTAATTGCCACAGAATCTGAGGGAGCATGTGTAAACACTCCCAAACAACAAGAACAGTATGAATTCACTGCACATTTAATCACAGCATTGGGCCAAACAGCTGTCAGTTCAAAGAGCCACTGAGTGAGTCTGAGTGGGATTGTGGAGATCTGGTTTAGTGGTTTAGGTGCAGTGGCTGAGTCACACAGATATGGTCAAAGGCTTTTACAAACTGAAGGAAAAAGTAAAGAAATCCATGGAGGTGACCACAAAATCTTTTGTAGGACTCGCTAAGTGTTGGTGTGATTTGGCTTTCACAGTGGATATTACAAAGTACCTCTCAGAGCTGAGCTCCCAGTCAGCTTCTCAACCCTTTTCTTTCAAGTGTGAAATAATTTCAAAAGAAATCAAAGCTGTAGTGAGCTGAAATGAAAAGTGGGAACTCTGTGGATCTCACTGCTCTACAAAAGCTTACCAAGATGTTACTTTACGCAAATAAAGTAAACAAAAGGGACTTAACTTGGAGCACCATTTTATGTGTAGCCAGCACGATCTCCTTTAGCTGGAAAGCAACGATGAGCCCAGAGCTGGGTACAATAAGGAATTAAACTTGATTACACTCCAGACTGACTGACTGACCCACCTTTAGTAAACTAGTAGTCTTGAGTAACATCATCACATCACACGTCATTCCAGCCGTCACTGAGATTAGTGTGATCCAGGCCTATGTGTTTAATAATCTTCTCTGTCCCTTAAGGAAAGACCCTTGATAAGGGTCCTGCTTTAGGAGCCATAAGTCACATCACCTTAACAAAGACTGCACTCCAGGGGCCAAAGGTTGTAACAAGCAGCTGTCTCATTTGTCTCGTCTGTGTCAAGGGAGATGTGAAGGGTTACCTCAGAAGCTGCAGGTCTAACGAGACCATCACCCCAGAGCCATTGTTTCTCCAGAGGATGGCCTGTGACATCGCATCAGGACTCTTGCATCTGCACAAACACAACTTTACACACAGGTAGTTACTGATTTCTGAATGCAAAGAGCACTCATCCATCCAGATTCCAGAAATCACCCCTACAGTCTTAGTTTGAAACTTGCTTCTTGGTAGCTTCCTGAAACAATATCCTGGTGCTGCCCGAGTGCTGCTTATAGACTCCAGCATCAGTGATTTTGTTGCAGGCAGTCACTCCTCCTCTCCAGAACAAGAAACTTGTTTTCCACAGACAAACGGAGAACCAGCCCAAAGGTAACATCGAAGGTTTCATCTTGTCATATAAGTCAGGGTTGTGCATGTTGAGCTTCTAAACACCCTAATATATATGACATTTCTAAGTTCCTTTAGTGTTTTGTTTTTGTTTAAATCTTTTAATTGTGTTAGATGTGCATCTCACCATCTCTTCCCCTCCTCTGTCATAAAGTGACCTGGCCCTGAGGAACTGCCTGCTGACTGCTAACGTCTCAGTGAAGATCGGGGATTACGGTCTGGGGCACGCCAAATACAAGGTAGCTCTGGGGCACCAGACAGACTCAGACTTATGGTTTTACTTATATGTGATGCAAGAAAGTCATGCGACCTTTCAAACCCTGTTGAGCTGCTGGCGAAGGTATTTTTGAGGAAACAGCAGTAGTTGTCAAGCTCGCCAGGTAAAGGTCATTTTGACACCAGTCCTCACAAATACTGATCACCTCTGAATTTACTTAAACCTTCCTTTAAATCAGTATTTAAGTAGCTTCTCTGATACAAGTGTGACCCCCACAAAGTAATTATAATATTTATCCTCACTTGATGCCTGAAGCTTCATTTAGAACCTTGCTTCTAATTAAATACCAACAGAATAACACGTATTAATTTTGATTTGATTTATTAATTACATAGTGCAGCAACACACACACTCATAACTTTGGGAATATTAATTTCAGGCCAGTAATTATATCCAATTTTTAGATTCTTTCCTCTCTGGTTAATTGTGACCCATGCCACATGAATTAATAAACCATCAATGTGCAACATTAGCTTTTGATTTTTGATTGATCTGCTTGGACCTGATCCCTGCAGAGGGAGACCACACACACACAGTCCTGCAATATGCAAGTGTCATGTACTTTAGCTTAACACAGAGTATATACTGCGAGTATAGACAGTCCTTGAGGTGGTCCTAAAGATTTTAGACAGGTGGTAGTTCATCTGTTACCTAATACACACAAATTAATTTATATATATATATATATATATATATATATGATGCATGGGCAGCGATGTACTACTACAGACATCCAGTAACCAAGTTTGTCTTTGACAGCAGCTTACCAACAATGCACTTTTTTTGTAAGAACGTAAGGAATGAGTCATGAGTGTGCATTATTCCACAATGCAGCTGGAATCTAATTTCATGTCTTGTCAGTCTGTGAAAAGTGTAGCTGCATTTCAAAGGTTGTGATTCAAGTTTGGACCAAGTGCTTGGTCAGATGGTTGAGATGAAGTCATGGCTCTGGCTCAAACTTCATTAAATGTACATTATAGCAAGTACCAGGTACTAGGGTTTGAAGACAGGGCAAAGTGCACCACAATATGGTGTTTTCTTCTGGTTTTAGTTTGCTTGCACACACAAGCAGTATCTCAGTCAGTTGCAGTCCCTGGAGTCAGCATGATTCTGCTTAAATAGAGGGACACTGATTGGCACATGCAGCTCAGGTGTGCCAATCGCTCCCCCACAGGTGCTGTCTCCACAGCTGCTGGATCACATCTGTGTGTGTTACCTGTAAATAATCCATGCAACTCTCCCGTCAGGATGATTACTATGTGACATCAGACCAAACCTATGTGCCACTTCGCTGGATTGCTCCAGAACTGGTGGATGAGGTTCATGGAAACCTAGTGGTAGCTGACCAGACCCTGCAAAGCAATATCTGGTAAGTGCAATATTAGTGTCATATAGTTGATTGGTCTGCTCCATCCTAGATTGGATCTTTGCAGAGACCACACACTCACTGAAAAGCAAGTCTCATTTATTTTAGGCCATCACAAACATTTTCACAGGAGAGCCAAGGATTGGTTTCCTGTTGATAGTTTATCAGTTTACCTAATGCACACAAAATAGTTTGTATTTATGATGCAAGAGCAGAGAAAAAGAAGATGAATGCTTCTGATTAAGGACACACATCTTTGCAAAATGATGCTCCTCTTTTATTTGTACGTTCTCTTTGGAGATGCTTTGATATACATAGTGGAGAAAATTACAATTCACACAGACCAGATTAAATTAGGAGAAAGTCTGAAAAATTTACTTCTGACCTGACAGAGAAACATTCATTTTGTTTTGTTTGGTTTCATTTTCTTTGTTTCTTAAAATTGAGATTAGTGTCTCGTGTATGATATTTTAAATACAACTTCAATTCATTCACCCTTAAAACAAATGTCAGCGCCTACAGTTTTCAGGTTGGATTTAGTAAAAACTGTTAGTGTCCTCAACAGTGCCAGTAAGTTTCTCAGCTTCCAGCTGAGCACTTTCAGCACAGTTGGCTGACAATACAGACCCGTAATATCAGAGTAAGGTTACAAGTACATTAACTCATCGCCTGTATACAACTGAATGCTGCCTCTCAATGTGGTATAGATTTTCTGGTGTTTGGCCACACCCCCAAACAACACTTCTGCTTATTTGTTTGTTTCAGTTTGTTTCCAATTAGATCTCGTCTCAAGACCAAGTTCCAGCTTTTTCCTGCCTCTTTGGTAGTTTACTGTTGCTGAGTTTTAAGAATTCAATTATTATCTATTAAACATTGACCAGTTATTATAAGTCAATTCAATCTATTTTAAGTGTTTGCAAGTGCAATATGGGATTTTTTTTAAAAAGTATATGAGGAGGACTTATGTGGGAGGAAAAGGTTCCACTACTAACAAATGACCAATGTTTAGAAGTTCAGATTTCTGTGGCTGCTCTGCAACAACCAGCACCTTCCAGCCGCTGCTGCATATTTCATCCCTCTTTCCTCAGTAACCCTGTTCTCATGGCAGCGTTGTGGAAGATCAATAAACACAGATCCTTGACGTACAGCCCATATGCACACAGATAATTGTAGCATACATCCCTAACTGTAACTCATTGTGTCCTACTAGAGAGGTCTGAGGACGTCCGTGCATGTATTTTCTGAAATATTCAACAGTATGCTTGTAGGTCCATAGTTACTGACTTCAAGACAGTCCCCAGATTTAAGGATGAAATGTTTTCAGTCAGTCAGGAAAAGTCTGTGTGTCATTAAGCGATTAATTAAATGAGTCACGGGGCAGTTGGACAGTCTGAATGCTATTTAAATGAGGATAAAAACAGATTTGTGAGCATCTCTTCAGCATTATTTAGGGACCAATTTAAATTATGAAACTGCCCTTTATAAATTAGATGTAGATCAAATCAGTGCCTAGAGTATTGGTAGCGACAGCACACAGATCTCTTTTCCTAACTCCTCGACTGACTCAAGGAAAAATTAATTAAGGTAGAGGCTGTTGTGAAGTTGTTTTCAGTCTGCTTCCTCTTGACTTGAAGCTGGAGATCTCCTGAGGGGGATTATTATTTTTCCACATTTCTTTGCTATTTCGTTTTTCTTTATTCAAAACTTGGAGATAGAAATGTGATTTGCATTGTATGAATTCTTTAATAACTTTGCTCCTCAGGCTTCTTCCAGACTTAACAGAGTTCTTTAAGGTTGATCCTCTCTTCATGAGCTGACGTAGGCTTTCACCAAACCTGGGTACATTGGCTCTATGTTTGTTATTCTCCTGTGCATTAACAGTGAACTTATCTGTGAGAGAACTGACTGGCATCAATGTTCAGATACTCACATCATCCCATAATAGATAAATAATCTAAAACATGTCAAACACAGGGATTATATTCTACTGTGTCTTGTTTTGGGAGACTTCAGTGGCAGAGTCACAAAACAACAAACTAATCGTCAGCATGCATATTATTGTGTGTTTCAGGTCTCTTGGTGTGACTATCTGGGAGTTGTTTGAGCTGGGAAACCAGCCCTATAGCCACTACTCTGACAGACAAGTACTGACATATGCTGTGAAGGAGCAGCAGCTGCGACTGCCCAGACCTCTGCTCAATCTGCCGCTGGCTGAGCGCTGGTGAGTCAAAGGCACCGTCAAACCAGCAGCTCCATGAAGACCAAAGACCAAAGCATTTCCTTCACAACAGAAGTTAGCACTGAAATATCTGCTACTATACAACTACTGAATATCTGAAGTATGACTGTTCTCCAAAACATACCCCATCGATATAAACCATGTTGGTTTGATCCACTGTAGGTCAAACTACGATATTTCCAGATCTGTTCAATTTGATAGTTCATAATTTTTGTTAAATATTATAAATATGTCAAATCTAATTATAGGCAGGAACTCACTCTGAACCATTGCAACTTGATAATCATCTGAATCAGCTGGTCTACTGTGTTTGACTGTATCTCCTGTTTTGTATCTGCCTCATTTTTGGACTCCCTCAGGTATGAGGTGATGCAATTCTGCTGGTTCCAGCCTAATCAGAGACCCAATGCAGAGGAAGTCCACATGTTGCTCAGTTACTTGTGTGCCAAGGGGGCTAGTGAGGCAGAGGAGGACTTTGAGAGGCGTTGGAACTCCCTTCGCCCCAATAATGGATGCATCAGCGACCATGGCACCTTGGCAAGGTCTCGAGATCACTCTTCATCAATCTCCTCTTCATTTCCTCTACTAGAACAGTTTTCAGCTGGTGATGGGTACCACTCAGAGCCTGGAGATGATGTACTAACAGTAACAGAGACCAGTCATGGCCTGAACTTTGAGTACAAGTGGGAGCAAGCCAGAGCAGATCAGCCATACACAGATCCAGATCCCTCTGGTACTTTGGACCAGGCCAGTCATCACTGTCAGGAAGCATTTTACCCACCTGGGAGCATTGTTGGAGAGTGCCCCATGGAAAGGGTCATCCATGGAGTCTCTCCATCTTACTATCAAACAAATCACTTACATGCTCCGAGTGTTCTCCCCGTCCTGAGTGCCCATAGCCCTTCAGTGGGAAACGAATATTACATTCGCATTGAGGAGCCAGTGGACCCCAATATTCATCCAGATTACACCATGTACTCATACAGCCCAGATTATCCAGGGAACAGCGGGAGCTTCCTGACTGGCAGCACAGACTCGGGTGAGTGCACAACTTGTCCAGCACAGGTTAAAAAGATGGGCCCCTACTGGTCTGCAGACATTCACAAATTTGATGTGTACGATTCCACTGACTCAAGTCCAGCTATCTCCCTGACAATGGAGCCTCTTATAGGGCCAGTATCAGACAGCAGCCCTTTGAGACCCTGGGAGTCTAGTCACTATGTGTCCTATAAAGATAGAGATGGGGGTTACTATTATGAGAATTCCCCATCTTTAGGAGTAGATCATTATCGTATTGGGAGTGAGCGTCATCAGGAAAGCTGGGGTTCGAGAAGCCTTCGTCAGGCTTTGGGTGAGTTGGAGAACCCACTGGGAATTTCCCCGTCTGTACACAGTCCACCTCAACCAGGTCACAGAGATTCATACCTTGACACAAGTCAGACGTCCATCTTAGGAAAGAAAGTAGCTGGAGGCTACTATGACATGATGGGCTCTCTGAGGAAGACTATGCCTAGCTACACAAGGCACAACAGCCACTCTGTTAGTATTAACATGGAAAACGAAGGAGCTCTCTTCAGTGGACACAGAGACAGTGATACAGAGGAGGAAGAAGAGGACATCTTTGTTGAGAGACACACTTGCAACACTTGGCCTTCAAACCACCGTCACAGTCATGTGTGCCATCCTAGACATGCAAGCAACAGCTGCAGACAGGACATCTACGATGATTTTCACCACACAATGCCAAGTATAGATGTTGAAGATTCATGGACTGAAGAGCACAACTTGGCCTTCCATTCTCTGCCCAAACCCATTGGCTATCATAAGTCACTACAGGCCAAAGACAACAGTGCCTGCCTCATTCAGGGCACACATCACATGATTGTGCCCTCAGACAGCTCCAATGCCTACATCTTTCTGTGCCATCAGGGTGAGACTCAGATGCCAGTATCTGGAGAATGCTGCCACTCACACTTTGTTGATCCACTTACTGGCTTGCTCGTGAGAAACAACAGCTATTGTCACAGCTACAGTCACAGCAACTGCATTAGAGATAAGGCCATTGACATCCCAAGAAATGAAGAGATCATCAACCTATCACCAGCTCCAGGAGGACCCATTGTGTCCAAGCCTGCTTTGAAAAATTCTGAGGACTTTAAAGAGCATTATGTTGATTTCACAGCTAATGAAACTACAATCAAAGAGAAGAGGGAAGAGCCAATCAAAGAAAATCCAATCATGCAGAGACCTCCACAGCCTAGGATAGAGGAGCTAACCCTGACTATGACTAAAGCCACTCCACCTCCTCCTGACAACATGCATGTGATGGTGACCATCACAGACCCACAATCAGAGCCGAGTCACAACGCTGACAGTGACTTGGACTGTGGTGGTTCCACTGTAAGTCTTGCTGACATCCTTAACTGCAGCGATGAAGAGAATGATGTTGCAGACAGAACCACTGACATTACTGCTGACGAGTCCAATGAGCTGAGTGCCTCTCCTGCCTTCAAACTACTTCAGAAGCAGGTAGGAACTCCTGAGTCCATGGATTCAATGGACCTTCCATCTGCAGCTGGATCTTGTGAAGGGCTCAGCCCTGCTTTGTCCCACCCTTCTAGCTCACCTAAAGCCATGGACAGTGGTTATGATACAGAGAATAATGAGAGTCCAGAGTTTGTCCTCAAAGAGTCTTATGAACCCCGGTCACACCCTCAGGGAAATCCTACCCTTGACGCAAGGCTGGAGGAAGATAAAGGAAAGTATGAAAAGAAGGATGAAGTGCTTCCTTCAAATCCATTGTTGGGTAAAGATTTTGCAGAGGACACCTCACAAACAGGAGACGATGATCTTTTACCGTTGAGTGATGAGACTCCATACAGAGACTCTGCCTACTTTTCAGATTATGAGAATGAAAAGCAAAATAAGCAAGAGGAGGAAGAACTCCACTATGGAGAAGCAGATGAACAAAATAATCAAAATGATGGCATGGAACAGCACATTGAAGAAAAGCAGTCAGATGAAATGAAGGAAGAAGAGGAGGAAGACGGAAAAGTTGCTGCAGTGAGAAAAGACTTTGAAGCAGAACAAATACTAAAATGCACAACAGAAACCTGTCCTCCTCCAGAGAACGAGGAGGTCTGTCAGGATGAGCCTCCTTGGGAGCCCACTGACACCGTTTCAAAAATGGAGGAGGTACTTTATGAATGGCCAATGCAGGAAGAGCGCTCATCCCTGGGAGACTGGGCAGCTGAAGTTGTGGGTGCCATGGAAGAAGCTATTGGTGCCCTGAACGGAAACTGTGCCTCCAATTTTAAGCCAGTCGAGGAGGAAACGGAGGACTTGAAAGGTTCTGTTCAAATTTCAGAGACAACAGAGTCAGCAGCAATAACAATAATGCAAAACAGACCATCGGGGATATCCAGTGCACTTTTGCACACCTTACCAAAAGATGAGGTGGCCTTACAGCACACAGGAAACCCCAGAAGGCTCTCTTCTTCCTCACTTCCAACCACCTTCCCGTCTCCACTCCCTGAAACAGAAGGCCCAGTGTCCCCAGTTGATGGAGATGAAGCTGATGAGGAGTATGTAGAAACTGACGACAGCGACGAGTCAGGCGAGGAGCTGCAAACCTACAGCGTGCAGGAGCAGAGTGGAGGAGAGGAAAGCGAGGATGAGTGCTATCCAGTTCCCATTGTGGTGAGCGACACCAGTGAGGCATACAAACTGCGGAGCCTTCTCAGGATGCCGACCCTGACGACGGCAGAGAGCCTCGAGGAGGAGATGAAATGCAAGAAGAAGACTGTGTCTTTTTTTGATGATGTTACCCTCTATCTATTTGATCAGGTGAGGAACAAAGATTATTATTATTATTATTATCATCATATCATTATTAATAAACAAAACACAGCATGTGACAGGGTCATCTGAGGTGCTAAAATGATGAAAAATATAATGCTGTGGATTTATGAGTCCTTATTCCCTATGTAAGTAATCACTTTGGTGGTTCTGTATCTGTGGCACATGGCCACCTCACTTAACCTCCCAAAGACAATAATTTATAGCAGTCTCATAAAATACTTAGTCAGGCCAGACATTAGAAAGAAGTGATGTGACAAGATTTATGAGGTAAAGAAATACGTTCCAGAGAATTTGTGCCAATCATGAGGCCCTGCAGTGACCCTGTCCAGGGTCTACCAAGAAACTCATCGCTTTGGTTGTTCTGATTTATCTTTCTGATCATCACCACTCAGAACCCAAAGGTGAGAGTCACAGAGGTAATCAATGTGTTCACACTTATCTCAAACAGAGCTCCATCCTGAGTCAGAGTTTAATCATTCATTTGGTCCAGTCGATCTTCTCAATCAAATTTGTTCTTCCAAGCAGATCAGAAACTGTGGGACCAGTTGTCAATGAACTGACTTGAAGTTTCAGAGAGACATTTCATTATGCCCTGCTTGCAAATGTTAGAACTTTATATCTTATAGCACAGTAAGTAGTGATATTTGCTCTCTGAGAACAGCAGACGCTAGTCATTACACTTCTCACAAACTGGCTACGGCTCAGTTCTGGCTTTCATTCTTCTCTGTCTGTTAAATGGGCGTCTTGGTGGTTAGCATAGTTGCCTCACAGCAAGAAGGTTCCTGGTTTGAGTCCCCACGGTGTGAAGTTTGTATGTTCTCTCCGGGTACTCCGGCTTCCTCCCGGTCTACAAACATGCTAGTCCGGTTAGCTGGTGTTTGTGCACACGCGTGTGCTTGTTTGTCTGCACATGGCTCTGCAGAGGCCTTCTGTCCAAAAAGAGCTGGGAGGAGCTCCAGCAGACCCCATGAACCTGCAGGCATATAGATAATGGACAGATGTGTCTATGATTTATTTAATCCCAATGTTTTTTTTAATTAATAAATATTTTGAAATGAATTTATATGAAGTGTATACTATTATTGATACGTCGGTGGCTGTCTGTCTGCTAGCTGTGATAATTTTTTTCTTTCTTCTACAAAATCCCTTTTCACTGATTTGAAAATCTTTTTTCTTTTATCATCACATCTGCCAGGAGAGCCCAACTAAAGAGCTGGCAGAGGATGACTTCCCATCACAGACAAAGTGTCAGAGCGCAGAAAGGACGTCCCAGCAGAGGCTTAACGGCGCTGACGATTCTTCAGATGGAAACATGTCAGAGGAGGGTGAGTTTACAATTTTAAAAATCTAAATGCTCCTAAATTGTATTTTCATTTAGATAACATCAAGACATGACCACTGACTATCTTCTCTCAGGCGCTGGATTCGAGTGGGAGGACGACTTTTCCCTCCTGCCTCTGCCAACGTCCTCAGTGGTATCTGACTCTCCTGTGTCCCAGTCCATTATCAAAGCCCCAGAGTCCAAACCAGCTGTGCAGTACTCCCGCTTCTCCGTCTCTCCGTCCAGCATGTTTCGCTTCTCCATCACTCAAGTCTCCGACTCTGATGTGGACTCAGCAGGAGGTTGGTCACTTCAACATTTTCAAACAGCTAGTCATGTCTTTTTTGTTTTTGTTGCAACTGCTGAAAAAAAAAGCTTGAAATTCTCTAAAAAAAAAGGGAAAATGGACAAATACAAGTGGGTTCATAAATTAAGACTCAAGATTTTTTTTTTTTTACTTTTTCATCTTTTAAAGCACATTATTTAATGAACCTGCTGTCAGAACTATCATTGTCCAAACAATCTATTTCTCACCCTCCTAAGAAGCTATAAAACCTGACATAAAAAATGTTTTAGAGCTTAAACCTCTACCTTTGACTGCAATTTATCTCAATAGCAAAAACCATCTTTTCATGGTGTTAATCATGATATAAATGATAATCAGCATAAAAACATTGTCACCCTTAGAGAGTAATGCTGACGTAAGTTACAAATGAGTCAGAGTGGCTTCAGCTGTGGGTTGCCCACCTCTGCTACGCCTCTGCTCCAGTCTATTCCATCTCTGCTCCATCTCTATTCCATCTCTGCTCCACCTCGTACCTGCAGACATCTTGAAGTGGGTACAGAAAACAACTGAATCAGTTCCAGTTTCTGGAAGCCAAAGTAAATTATACCCGACTTGAACGCTTTTCTTTGACATTAGTGGAAATGATCATAAAGGTCAGGAAAAGGGAATCCTTAGGGAAAAGACAACCACATGGTCTGAGTATTCTTACCTCGAGCTGTGAAGCTCAGCCTTCTGAAGAGGAATTAAACAAAAGGGGAAAAAAAGCTTTTAGTGCTTTAGTTTCTTGATTCCCAGTGGGACTGCGAGGTACACTGGCTTTTTATAACTGTATTTTCTCAAATGAGAAATAAATCAATTAATATAATTTGTACAGATATATGAAGCCCTCTGTTCCTCCTGTGAGGGCATGTCGGGTCAGTTAAACTACTTAATCTGGCTTAATAGCTGCTGCTCAACTAAACTGTGCATGTAAACATACGGAGTGAATATACTGAATATAGAGTTGAATAGGGGCACGGTGGCGCAGCGGGTAGCGCGATCGCCTCACAGCTAGAAGGTCCTGGGTTCAACTCCCACAAGGGGAT
>JBAMYA010000011.1:169666-185219 GCA_037176975.1 Arrhamphus sclerolepis
ACTTACTACATTTTGGGTTTTCGTATTTTTTCCAAAAGATGCACCTTGAAAAAAGAAAAAAAGGGGGGGGGGGGATCATTCTGTCTCATTTTGGGTCAATACAATAACTCTCTTGTGGGGATTAAATGTTGTATGATTCAATACAAACTGGACTGTTTCATAAAAGTCCTTGTGAGTGATGAATAACTGTTCCTTATCTCTGATAAAAAGAGAACTGATATGTAATCTCCCTCCTTTGTTCTGTTGTCTATGGCCTACTCGGCTCCTTTGATTGTTTTTGCATTGTTTTCATTTTCAGATGTTACTAAACGTCACTAAAAGTCAGATGATTTAACCTTGTGCACAAGGTCAGACCAGAAGCCTTTTCCCGTCCAGAAGCACAGATGTCACAGATTCATGAGTGAAATATGGCTGGAAAATGTTTGCTTGCATGCAGACCACAAAAGCAAAACAGGTGCACAATACGTCCTTTCATGCAACAAACCATCCCATTTTATCATTCCACCTTAAGAAAAAGCATGGACAGGCTGCAACGCTTTGTTGGACTGCTGTGGCGGAGCTAAGGCTTTTCTAAGCAAGGGACCACGGAGGGGCAACGTTTTACACACAATCCCCGTTTTGTTAAGGTGTGTATACGTTTCAGCCATTGCTCCTTATTCAAGTGCAGAAACAAAGACGAGAACGGTCTGTTGACCCAACACACTCTCATCGTATCCATGAACAAACGGCCACTGACGAGCTACAGGGGCAACCTCAATCACACACACGATTACGCTAATCGAGTCCAGCCAGAGGGGGAACTGAGAACTTCATCTTATACAAAGACGGACGTGCACGCACTCAGAGCTAGCACTGGGGTTGACTCCTTTTGCTTTCAGAACCACCTTAAATATTTGAGATTCAATTTAGATTCAACAAAGTGTTGGAAACATTCCTCAGAGATTCTGGTCCATGTTGACATGACAGCATCAGCAGTTGCTGCAGATCTGTCGGCTGCACATCTATGATGAGAATCTCCAGTTCCACCACATCCCAAAGCTGCTCTACTGGACTGAGATCTGGTGACTGTGGAGGCCACTGGAGTCCAGTGAACTCATTGTCGTGTTCCAGAAACCAGTTTGAGATGACCTGAGCTCTGTGACATGGTGCATGGTCCTGCTGGAAGTAGCCATCAGAAGATGGTCCACTGTGGTCATGAAGGGATGGACATCATCAGCAGCAGTACTCAGGTAGGCTGCAGCATCTAAACCAGGCTCAGGTGGTACTAAGGGGCCCGAAGTGGCCAAGAAAATACCCCCGCACCAGTACACCACCAGCAGCCTGAACCGTTGATCCAAGGCTGGACTCATCAGACCAGACAGCGTTTTTCCGATTTATATTGACCAATTTTGGTGAGCTTGTGTGAATTGTAGCCTCAGTTTCCACACAGCTGCAGCTCACTGGACATTTTCCCTCCTTCCAATAATTCTCTGTAAACCCTAAAGATGCTTGTGGTGAAAATCCCAGTAGATGAGAAATACTCAGGCACCAACAACCATGAAACATTTGAAGACACTTAAATCCCCTTTATTCCCCATTCTGAGGTTCGTTTGAACCTCGTCTACATCCCTAAATGCACTGAGCTGCTGGCATGTGATTGGCTGATTAGCTATATGCACATATATACACATAAGCATACACGTATTCTCAAGGACAGACAACTGGACAGATTTGGCCTTAGTAGCAGTAGAGGTCATTCAGAGACAAAGTCTTTGCTGACGCCTGAGGATGTTGTCTCCTGTTGTTCTTTTCTAGAAACTCAGAGTTCAGCTTCACAGCAACACTGAGAGCTTCCATGTCTCATCACGTTACATTTCAGCTGAGCAGATGGTGAATCAGCAGTCCTCCTGCCCCCTGCTAACATGGCTTGGTTTGACTTTTATGTTTATTTTTAATCCTTTCTGGCCATCGTATCTGAGTTCTCAAAACATCACATGTATTATGAGAGTATGATAGAAAAGCAGACCCCAGCTGAAACAAAGGTGACTGACAGAAACTGCTTGAAGAAGCAGTGGGACTGTTGGTCTATATCAGGATGGAAACCTGCAGAACTTTCATTTCTAGCAAGGAAGGAAGTTCTTTATTAGTTTGGCCCATCGAGTCCAAAACCTGCTCACCCAGCGTTGCGAAATATACGACTTCCACTCACCATACCTAAGCTGCTTACTGCTAATGAGAGTACATGACAGCATCTGAGGCTTAAAGGGGAGTAAAGCTTGTTCACACTCAGAGGGCATAGATGGATGAATTAAAAACAATTATTGCAACTTGCTTGTGAGGGTCTGACTTTGTGCACATGTCATCAGTTCCTTTAATATTGTCTTATTAGTGCACATTTACATCACCTGGGCCTTTTGTTGCACCCAGACTCCGTCTCCCTTCCATCGATTCAAGGCTCAAAGTTTGAAGCGAGACAAGAATGCGTACATAAATTGCTTTTCTGCAGGACTACCTCTACGACTTTTCCTCTTCATCCCTGTCTGGTTACATCAATGACAAAACAACAGAAACAATTCAGCTGGTGGAAAATTGGCATGATGTTTGGCCACAGATCTGTACATTTCACAAATGCTCTATGCCTTACTTTTAAATTAGCTTTTCATGCTAATAAGATGCACATTACTGCTTATATTTATTCTGTTTTTTTAGCAGCATCCTCAGATTCAGCTCCTTATTTTATCCCAGAAGATTAGAGCACACAGAAGTGGAAATAAACACCTAATAAAAACTAATGACTGAGACACATAATGATTTGGAAACATCAGCACTGACAAAAGGGACTAAAGCACATCTGGCCAATATATGAGCACCTCTGGCTGCAGAGTGGAAGCAGCCTCATTATTCAGTGGGACTCAAACAAGGACAGCTGTAATATCGGGGTTTATTATCTCATCTACTTGCCATGCAGCTGAGCTCCCCGTCTCTGCACAGAGCTGGAGCAGGACTGAGCTGTGCTTTATGACAGTGTAAAGGAAGGTGTTTAATTCTACGTGCATCCTTCAGGAGCAGTATTATAGAAACCCGAAAGCAAACAAGCTGCCTTAATCCCCTGAATGCTGCGGCAGAGAGAATACAAGGTGCTTTAAGGAGATTTGTTCTCCTCAGAGCCGCATGATTGACACAGTTAGTGTTGCGTCCTTCTGGGTCTTTAATTTTGTTGAACACATGCTGCATTGTTACGACAACAGCCTTGAAGTTGTGCACATTTTACTACAGAAGCACACACAATCCAGTATGACTGTAGTATTTGCCTTATACTACTTCCCTACCTGCTTAGTAACTATTTATTTCTGTAGCAAATAATAACAGTAAATCAAAGTATTGCACATAAGCAGTGCAATGTGGGAAAAAAAGTCCTGCCTCATATACGCAGCAATACAGGTGCTTAGACGACTAAGCCAGCAATGCCTTTTTGTGTTTATAATCGGCTCACACAAAATAGGCTGTACCGTCATCGCTAACCTCTATTTGACATCTATGTTTTGAAAAACAGAAAATTAATCTTTGTGAGGGGGAACATGATCAATAGACTGTGTGGATGTATTGGCTGACGGGGTGATAAATGGAGATTGATCATCTCAGGCAGAGGATCCAAGCTGGAGGGAGGGAAGCCGACGGGGATGACAGATAGCTTTACTACAAATCCTGGCACCCACCTCGTCATGCCAAGCCACTAATTTGGTACCAGAGTGAGATGTTGAATTTGACTCTAAAGGTTATCTATGATGTCTATTTATCAAGGTCATATCAATGAGTCCTGGCTGAGGAAGTGGTGAGTAAGCAAGGTAAGAGTTGGGTTAGCAGATGTTTTACACAATTAAAGGTGTCATACATGTTACCACTGAGACACGAGGCACAAAAAGATCTGTCCTACTGCAGACCAGTTCTTATTTAAATCTGAAATCAATATGTAACCCTTAACTAATTATTCAAAGTGTTGTAATCAGATTTTTAAAGACAAGGCAAAGATAAAGAAAAGAAAAGAAAATGTGATCTCTGTGCCATCTTCTGCAGAATGAACAGTAGAAGAACTCCGATTGGGTTTGAAGCTCAGGGGACGTTCAGTCTGAGATGGCTCAGAAAAATGTGGGTCATGTAGACTAAAATGGGACCAAACTGAGATGTCAAGAAGGCCACAAATAAAGAGCAATGGAGACACCATCACGTTCTTTGATGTCTCCAGGTCCTTTAACACCATCCAGCCTCTTCAGCTGCTCAGGATGGGTGTCAGTGTCCCCACTGTCTCCTGGTCCACACCTGTCTGATGTGCTGGTCAGGAGCACCACATATTGTTCATTCAGACACATTTTAAACTTGTTTCCATAAACTGTTATGCTACTCAAACAATGTCATTTCCCTTGTGGGATTAATAAAAGGATCTATCAATCTATTTAAGATGAATTCAAGTCACAGATGTTTTCGTTAATTCATGGTGCGTTCCTATTGGTTGGTTATCTGACACACATGGCGACGGGGCGTCACACCAGGCGATTCCTGTCACAACCCATCTACATTTTTCGCTCTGAGCCTTTATAGCAACACGACTGCAGTCAGTTGCACTGATTACATTTGTGAAACTGAACATTGCTGTGAGGAAAGTGGATGTGCCGACTGGTCATGTTAAAAATGTCATCCCATTTAACATTATATCATGTTAATCATATCAAACATACTTATTATTCATTCCTGCGAGAAAGAGATGTTTTTGTGAGAAACCTGAGTGGCCAACACCTGCACCCAGTTCAGCACATAGATCCAAGAGCACTGATCTATTAACCAGTCATATATGTCGTATAAGTAACACAGACGAGCATCACCACACTATACATTGACTCAGCAACTAGACTGAGCGCTTACACAGCTTTTCATAATTAATGCATCAAACATTGCTATCCATCGCTACACAATGACTTTGATTATGGAAGCATGATATATGAACGTACTGCACTGAGAGTTGGAATCGTAATAAATCCCATCAGGAACACATCTACGAGGCTGCAGGTTTGGCTGTTTATGATGACGTGGATCGACAAGTCTGATATGAACTTAAGTTAAATGTATGAGATCAACGTGGCTTCAATTATTTTTTCTTCATTATTGTTCATTATTAGTGGTTTCTGTTAGGCTGAACATTAATAATAGTTCTTGCAGTCCTGATACATGTCTTCTCCTGTTCCCTCTGCTGTGTTTAATGTGTTTGAGCAGGTATCCTAATCACCACCCTCTGAAGTGGTCCGTGGTTGAGTCCAACCAGCTGTCCTCGGGACACTATTCCACCTTGACTCAAACACGTTTAACACAGTGGGACCTTGTGTTTACCTCGTCTTTATGCTGTGGTCACGCCTCTGGTCAAGAAATCTCATCTTATCCCATAGTACTCTCCTATTTTAAAGCAGTGTTCCATTTATCTTTTTTATCTAAGGAATTAGAAAAAAAATGTTGTTTTCATGTAGTTGCTTTCTTTTCTGGAGAAAAAAAATAATCATATGTTTGAGAAATCCCAGTCTGGACTTTGAACACTCTGCTGAAGGTACAGAACATGTTCCTGTCCCTTGCTAAAAGACCTGTGCTGCTACTGAAGCATCCTGTTGACCACTCAGTCGTCCACAACAGGTTAGCCTGATGATAGCCTTGATCCTACGAAAACAGAAGTTTCTCGCTATGGTCAACGGCATCTCGTCAGCTTCAGCTTCTTTGACTTCTGGTGTGACACAAGGATCCATTTTGGGCCCGGTTTTATTCTCCTAATACATGCTGTCATTAGGGTCAATAATCTCAACTCATAATGTCTCCGTTCATCTGTATGCACATGATCTACACATCTGCCAGCTATGCCTTATGCATCAAGTGCACTAGAATCCATGCACAGATGCTTAGAGGACATTAAACTCTGGCTGTCTCAAAATCTTCTGCTTAAATGAGAGTAAAACAGAATGCATTGTCTTTGCTCTTTCCAAGCCATCCAGTAGTACAGCATCTCCAGTTGTCCCAGGTCTTGATTCCCTGGCCCCTCACCTTAACCAGGTGGTCAGAAAGCTGGGTGTGACATTTGACAATAGTTTAAAATTTAATAAACAGATTGATTCTGTTGTTAGAGCAAGCTTCTGTCAGCTCAAGAAAGCCATTCATGCTCTCATTATTCCCCAGCTTGATTAATGTAATTCTATAGCCTACATATGAACCAAACGTTTCTACATCATTTGCAACTTGTACAGAATGCTGCTAGTCATTTGTTGACAAGTAAATGTGCTATATAAATAAATCTGATTGATTCCTCCGACCAGATCTGAAAACGTCACTGTTACCGCCCAACTTGACAGTATGTGAGGTGTCAGCTCTCTGCTTTTTACTGTCTGAAAAAGTTTAATTAGCCCAGCAAGCTAACATTAATATACTGTGGTTAAACGTCCATCAACCTTGATATAGGTTAGGGGATTTTGTTTTAACACTGATTTTGATGGTATTTTGCTGATAATGTGGGAGCTGTGCAATTTTGTGGGACTAAAGTCATTTTAATGGATGAACAGAAGACGCTGTTCATCCATTTCAGAATAATGTGGTAAATGATGCACTTCTGTAGAATATGTAGTTCCCCATCTACGTTTTCCAAACCATGTTTGTGGCTTGACGTTGCTGTTTTGTCAAGTCTTGTACTTGCATTTATGCAATTTAGACAAGACAATAAATGTACATATAACTATTTAAATATGAAGTACACAACTGTATTCTGAGAAAAAAAAAAACTAAATAACTTACTATAATATAAAATGGCAGTGCATACTCTCTACTACTTCCCTGTTCTCGATTAAAGTCATCACATAATACATTAATATCTGTAGGGGTACCTTCCTTCATGCCATGTTTTCTTCAGGTTTGTGTGTCAGAGCACAGACTTGAATTTAAATGCTGAAGTCTTTATATGGGCAGCGAGTGGTACCGGAACTGCAGGAGCTTCCAGTTTTTTTCCCTCACAATTATACCCATATACAGTATACGGAGGCAGACGTGTCACTTTAAGTAGAAATTACATCATCGACAAACCATATTTGGAATGTGGATTATCAAACGTCATAGTCATCCTCCACCCCTCTTTCAGAGCATCTCCAATCAAGGCATTTTACTGCATCTATTTTTAGAAAGTGTGCAGAGTTGGCGTGTTCTTCCAGGGCTGCCTGAGCTGCACATTCAGTGTGGGAGCATTCACAGGCACAATGAGAACAGTGGTGTAAGAGGAGCTTCCGCGCTCGGCTGTCATGGTGCATTTCATCATCGTACGTCGGGTGTCATGCCGCTGAACAGTTGGTCGAACTCTGACAGTATTTCAAAATTACTGAATAAGACTCACTGAAGAATCATTTGCTCTTCCTGTGGCCACAGCTGTGGCATTAAAAGTGCAAAGAGTTGGCCAACTTAGCTCTGTTTAGTGTGATTCTATATTTCTCTTTTCCTTTGCTCAGTTTGAGTATTGCATGGCATGAGAGAAGCTGTGCATGTGCTATATGTGTATTTCTCACTGTTGCACACTATATGCAAGATATGTATAGTTTCTGCCATCAAACCGACCACTAGCTCCCCTCAACAATACATATGATGTGGATAAACCAATACAACACTTTGATTCCATCAAATGGAAATGACATAGAGCACCTCAAAGCTGCCTGCTCAAGTTCAGTTGGGTGGTATTGTTCCGATACCGATACCAGTATTGGAAATACTCATCAATACAGTTGAATACAAAGGTATCAGCATTGGCAAGTATTTACATCTGTGAACCACCTGATACCATTGGGATTTCTTTGAATTTTCTTTTTTGGTCAAATGGCAGGTTCAAATTGTACAATTTTGACCATCTCTGACAAAAGATGGGCTATTGTAGCTCAAAAGCAGTGGTGGTAGATCTCACAATGAAACAGGAGTAAAGATGAAAGACAGAAGCGTCTTGAAACCAACCACGGATCGACAGATTTCAAGCAGTGTCAGGAATCTGGAGGAACTGTCTTCAGCAGAGCTGATTCAAATGAAAGACTCGTTAACAGACCTCAGGAGGCTTTGATGGCAAGCTGGTGGGGATCCTTTCATCTGAGCAGGAAACACATAAGACATGCAGATTTGCTGTGGTGTCCACTTTGTGGAAGTCTGCTGTCCATGGATGCCTGAAGTTAATGAGTTAGTGAGTGCATTGTCATCCCAGTTTGCTGGATCTTGTGGATGTTACTAGCTGAGTGACGCCAGTAACTGCGTGGTTGAGACCCACACTAGTTCTGATCATTGCCAGTGAGTCTGACTGTGGATGCTCGTATATGTTACACTGATTCTTATGTGTCTTGTAACTCTTTGAAGTGTGTGCTTGAACACCTATGTTGTAACAGTTAACACTGAGGATTACTTGTTTCTACTTTCAGTAATCTGTTGGTTTTGTGGCTTATTTTCCTTGTGGTCTTGGTTGTATTGCAACTTTGTTTTGAGCTTCATCTGTTTGGCGAGCAAAATCCCTTTAGGATATTTCACTTTTCCAGTTGTGCATTTCATGTGAAAAATGTGGATATCCAAGCATGAATTCACCTCATCACCAGGTTTTGATGACCCTACGAGCCGGTTCGTAACATACATTCAAGTTTCCCCCCCAACAGTGATCAGTGCTGCTCATGTGTGAGCCTTCTTGGGATGTTTCCACTTCTCAAACCCAATCTCTTCCTGTTTTGTCGCTGCTAATGATCTCTTTAGCACAATGCCACAATCAGCTGTTTCGGTCCAAATTGTCCCAGAGTTCTTTCAAGCTGTTTTCAGGAACTTGAACACAGCATGAAAACGTATATTTACCGTCAACAAAAATTTAAAAAAGTTAACAAATTCCCTTCAGTCGTCATTCCTTCTGAAGAACAGGGTCAAGTCCTGGAGAGGTATCCCTGTCAGACTAACAGAAACACACTCTGTAACTAACAAAATTAACGTAACTAAGTAACAAACAAGAAAGTTTGTTTTAGGGTTGTTGTTTTTTTCCTAATGTGCAACAACAATGCCCTTGATGCTTCCTTTGGCCTCAAACATGGAATCTTTCTCTCTTTATATAAACAAGCCAAGTTAGAATATTTACTTTATCCAAAATCTCTGATCTGACCTAATAAGGAAAATAATATGTTCATATGGATACATCACAGTTCTTAGATTCCAAAGTTAGAAAAACATGTCTGGATCAATTACACATATATACATATGCATTTTAGCAGGACATGAAGAAGAAGCTTCGAAACAACATGCAGAACATGTTAAATCGAAGGAAAAAGAAGTAATCAAAAAGAATTAATAATCTCTCACATTTAATTCATTTATTACCTGAATACTACAATTATGCAGTGATTTGGAAGTCATATTAAGAATGCCAGTTTACAAATTATGAGCGGAAATTGAAAAGAAGAAAATACATTTCTGTACCAAGTATTTACTGGGAGACGCAGGAAGGAAAACCGAACTGATGAAGCTTCCCTGCGGAAGCGCCAGAAAAATAACTTCCACAATGAATAATGAACGGAGCTTTCATACATTCTCGCCCACCGCAGATATTCCCACTCAACCCTCTTCTGAGCATCCATCAACTCCTCTGCTGTTAGCTATACATTACGCTTCGGGAGCAAGGAACAAAGAAGCTGCAGTGATCCAACACTGATGCGTTCTCATCACACTCCCCTGCCATGTGACCGGGTCTACCACTATGATGCAACCCTCTTCCCTCCCATAAGTGTTCTCGCCTGTGCAGCAGCTTCCATCAGTGCTACTCGTCACTAGAAGTACTAGTCTACGATGAGCGGAACCAGAAGTGATCCAACCTCAACAAGACAACATGCTGTTTCAGAGCGAGCTAGGGGGACTGAAACTAAAACTGCGTTTTAAATTTGCATTACAACTTTATTATGAATGGAGAGCAAATTGAGTTAAGTGTTTGTTCAGAGCTGCAATTACAGAAAAAAAGAAAAGAAAAAAGTAACTTGAGCTTTTATTTTTCCTGAATCTGAAAAAAGGATGAGGAATATCGTTTTCACTAAATCCGTTTTCACACATCTAATGAGCTCTAAAGTGACATTAAAAAGATCCTACAGAGAAACCTTTATCATTGATAGCTACTTGGAACAATGAATGACTGGAAAACTTTGTCCAGTTTCAGGTTGGTCATCAACTGCTTCTGCTCCACAGCTTGAGCCACCCCACCAACCATCTGCTGGTGAAGCCCCTATCCACCCCAACAGGGGCACTACTGCCGCTACAAGGACTCACCGAGATCCTTAGAGCCTTGACTTTCGCTGGCCATCTCGCCCATCCGCACCAGAGCGTCGAAGTAGCCCTTTGCAGCATATGTGACACCTGGAAACATGGAAGTATTGGACATCAGATCAAATGATGTCTTCTTCAGCTCTGCAACCATCCCCTACAGTCCTCCCTTCCCCCCAGAGAGGTGAGGTTGGGAATGGGAAAGTGAGAGCGATAAGCAGTAAAGGTTACCAGGCAGAAAGTGGAAAAGATCTACGGAAGCAACCACAGGAAGCAGAAAGCTGCAGAGACTTATCTCAAGCTGCTGCAAAGAAAACACAAATGGAGAAAATTTTTCAGGTTTTCAAATCTCTGACAAACTGAGTTACGCAGCCAAAATCCATTTTTGATCCAATTCTAGCGGGTCTCCGGTGAAATGAACTCCAGGTTCTTGCATGGATCTCGTCTGTTTGCAATACGACACATACTGTAGATCTGATCTTGGTTTCAGACTTGTTGCCCCTTTGTGAACTATGTATTATAATCCAAACATTTAGGTAAGAAGGTTCCCATATGAATTACGCCGATTAATTAGCTGCTGTCGCAACAATGAACAGAAACAACCTGGGTTGAGGTGATAAAACAGAGGACACAAAACTGGAACGCATAATGCCGTTTGTTCATACAGAATAATGCATTTAATGCCAGGTTCACACGACAATTTTTACCGTCTTATTCGATAAATGTAAGCCACATTGTACCAGGTGAAATTGGTGGATAGTTCATGTTACACTGAGCAGTTGAACAGACATGTGGCTTCGACAGAAACAGTATTTAAGGTTCTTAAAGCAGCGTAATTGACGTCATTAGCAGGTTGCTGCTAGCATTAATGTAGTGGTGTTGATTTGAAAAGAACATATGTAAATTCAGGAAAAATAAGTGTCTTTCTTGGAGTAGCACATATTTATTCCCATTTCTCCATCATACATATTTGGAGCTGTTGTTGCTAGGCTACTGTGCTGCGTAGACGCAATGATGTCTGCGTCAATTCATGGTGCATTTTGACACACATCTAGATCGCAGACGTAGCGACAGGCCATCACACTCTGAGACGATTCCTCCACATTTCTGACACTGATTGACATCTGTCGCAGCTGTCGTTGGTTGTAAGACAGTTATCCATTTCATCTTTGTTCCTGTCTCATTGTGTGATCTGCCACCAACGATGGCTAATTTTAACCACGACTGCCCATCTTTTGTCTTTTGTGTGAACCTGGCATGAAAGACAAATGCAGCCACTGTGACGTCACTTCAATGGCGGCCAATGGCACTCACACTTTATTTAAAGCTTATATTCTTGTAGAGAAAGAATTTAGCAATAAAACACAAACCTTTTCACAGTCAGATTGTCAGCTAACCTCCGCTTCACTCACATAGATCTCTAGAGTCCCCACTGATTCTCCATTACTGCTGAATGGCATTTTCTGTCTGCTATTATGGTTGTTGTATAATTTCATTTTAACACCCCCCCGCCCCCCTTTCTGGACCCATTGGTCTGTGAAATTATGTCCTACATGAAACCAACCAACCTACAAAAAGGTTGGGGACCACTGGTCTAGTTCTTTAAGTCTCCGATCCCTACCAACAACCCACAAAAAAAAAAAAAAACATCGTAACTTTGCACCATCATCCTGGTTATCTCACAGAACTATGTTCCACATCCATAAGCATGAAGCTTGCTGACAGAGTCAAAGAAGACATCACAGCAGAAGTGACAAGGAGCTCCAGAAATTAAGAAGGTGAGAGAGCGACAGAGCAAGAGACGGAACAAAAGTAAAGGCGAGAAGGCGAGATTTTAATACACAAAGTCAATGCAATAATCAGGGTTCAAGCATCACTGTCCACCTCTGCCATCTTGTCCAAATAAGGTTCTATCTGGCTCTAAAAAACAAAAATACAAAACAGGGGTTGATATCATGGTGGGACAATTATTTTTTTCATTTATGCATTTTCTGTTGACCCAGATGAAGCTCCCTGTTAAATCTTCCTTAATTCTTTTATCAAATACCAAGCTGATACATTACATACAATCTTTTACGCCTCAGGATTCATATAGTATGAAAGCTGCACAGCAATTGTGGCACAAAAAGATGCCGTTTTGATACTAGACCTCAACACATGGAAGCACTCGTGAGACGGATTTCTACAGCAATTACATGGAAGTAGTGTACAGTTGAAATACTGGCCGTCAGCCATTGTCACACCAGGGTGTATCATCACACCACATGAGGACACATGCAGGGACGTAGCAATGACTCAGCCCCTAAAAACAGGGACAGACTGGCCTCATACAGTAGCAGCAAATTAATGTGGCGCAGGAGTTAACCACACAGGGACCCGCAGCCTTGACAACAGCAGACGCCTCCGATCAGGAGATACACGAGGATCATAGCTGGGTTTATTACAACACTCAATGAGATTTTCTGAGCTTCCAAAGAACCAAAGGGAACAGAGAAATATAGCTAACATTCATATGTCAACATCAGCAACGGTGCCAATGATTAAAGCCTGCTACTATGCACGTTATTGTTCTGAAAATGAAGGTGCCCTCTGGCTGCTTCCACTCAGAGCAAATTGACTGTATTCAATCAAACCATTTGCAGTGACGTCTGAAATAACTTCTCATTTTCACTTCAGAAAGTCTTAGAGCATATTAAGCCTGATATGGGAATAAGGGGATGGAAGTGAGCAAGACAACTGGCTCACTATTGTCTGGAGAGGTTCCAGCTGGTGAGGCGGCATCAACTCGAGGAGATGCTTTAATTGTCTCTCATCTGGACAGCAACACAAAGAGACAAAAGAAAGTTCAAGGAGAGGAGGAAGAAGAGGAAGAGGGTTTGCCTGGAAGCTCGACTGAAAGAGCCACAAGCAAGAACAGAGAAGAAAATATCACTGTGAATCCTAAATTAACTGAACAGGTCAACATCAAACCAAGTCACTTATTCAAATTCAGTCTCAGGTCCATGTTCAATAATGACACAGACCTGATGATGCTTAGCAATTTAATGGCTTTTAGGAAATGTTATCTTCCATCAGAAGATGAAATTAACACTGAAACGACTAAAAGCTCAGTCCAGAGTCAAATGCTGACATGAAAACAAAATCAAGTTTCCTTTCATGCAGATTGTTTATACACGTCATCATCACACTGACGCCGTCAAGTATTGCTGTTTTCTTATCGGAACCGCTTGACATCAATTGAACTGACACTGGCACAAAAAAGCAGTCTGGATGGTCAACAGCAGTAGTTTGAATCAGCTTTGTCATCAACAGTTAAAGACTTGGACTTCTGTGTAGAGGTAAAACTTCTCTAACAGATGCTATTCAAGAGATAATCTGAGCTTGATTGCGTGTATCAGTCCAACGTTAGCAGTAGCCAGCTGCGGTACACAGTTACGTTTTTCTAAGATTCTGGTGAGTGTTTGAGCATAGCGCTTATTCTCAAATTCTGCCTTCAAAAAGGACAACGATTGTTGAATTCTGTTTTCATGATATTGGCGTCTCTTCACAACACCCCCATTCACTAGCTTACAACGCTGCATCAGCTTGTCCTCAGCTCTGATTGGTTGTAGCGCTGACCAACTGCGTGTTTGAGAAGCAACAGCTGGTCCCGCCTCCTGGGGATTGTTTTCAGACTCCACATGTGTCCAGATGTGGCCATGATCTATCAAGTTACTACATGTTATCTATATAGCTCTTTCACCCACACTGAGAAAAAAAAAAGATCCCCTTCACAAGAAAAAAAAAAGTAGATGTTTTGTGTCAGTCAGTCTGACCCATGATGGGTTTCTAAACTGGAGTAATTCTAGACAGAGAGTGAAAAGCAAATGAAAACAAAGGTGTGATTCCAAGTGATCTCATGGTTCCAAGGGCTGGGAATCTTCCCACACCACCCCTCCTGCCTCCTTACCATGAGTCATCTTATTCTGTTGCAGCCAGTGTGTCAGTGCAGCAACACAAAAGAAGAGCTTGTGGAAACCTCGGTCTCTGGCAGCCTCCTTCAACAACAGGCTACTTAGAGCTGTGCAACTTAAACGTCTGCATACGGTCTCTGGCAAAGTCATCAGCAATAAAGAGGCAACTGACATTCTTATATCAAATTGTTTGCAGCACCCCTGTTTGAGAATGTCTTCAGTTCAGTGGAAACCGCTGTTGTTGAGCTCAGTTTGAACTCAGACTTCATGCCTTCACATCATAAAGCTCGTATGTGCTGAAAGGGCTCTTCCTTCTCACACATGTAGCATACAGCACCATGCAGCCTTCAGTGCCCTGGATGTCTGCACCAAACAGCAATAAAGATATTCATTCACCCTCGTCAAAAATACCAAACTGCCTCCTATTCCTACATAAAAAAAAAACAAAAAACAAAACAGCTGCCTGCACAGACATTTTCTGCAACAATAAGATGCGTGCTGCTCTGCCTTTCTGCCCAGTGCTCGGTTCTGATGGGGTTTACTCCGTACTCTCAGAGTAGCCAGGCTATTTTAAGCTCCATCTATCAGACTGGATAGAAACCTTTATAGCTCTGGTATGCAGACTGCAGCCCTCTCCAGAACACAAAGAACATCTCTGCTCCAGACCGTGTGTCCAGCATACCAAGCACCGCTGCACTGTCACCTCTGGGACCACTGAGCAGAGGTTTTCTTCAATCAAATCAATAAATGGGCTTAACAGGCTAAGAGCCTTGTGTCAGCCGTAGACGTGCACGTGACGTGAAATCTTCCAGTGCGTGTTGATTTGTGACTCTGATCAAATTGCATGAAACAGTAAGAAGCTGCAGGACATTCTCTATCACTGTGACCAAGTCCACAACCATCTGGGTGTATGAATACATCTCACATTTATCCTTCCTTCCGCCGCCTTTCCATGTCCTGGATCCCATCTCGACCTGTTCCCGTTTCCTGGGCCCCAGAGGAGGGTAGACGGGGGTACCGTTATTCTTAACAACCACTGCTCCACTTTTCATTGGCTTGTGCTCCACTTTAGCTCCCCCAAAGGTACTTCTATTTTCATTGCCTGGACTTCAACCTTGAGCCACTGCAGCATGTATTGCACGCATCAGTCTCGTCGTGTTTCCCCTTCATTCCCACCATGCAAACACACGCATGTAAACCACCGAGAGCAGCGACAGAGCGCACACACACACACACACACACACACACAGCGGCAGACATTTTACATCAATGAAGTGGAGCTGGAGGGCAAGGACAGA